>CM053628.1:1119066-1135085 GCA_028646595.1 Phalanger gymnotis | reverse complement strand
CGCTTAAGGGGTGGGGGGGAAGAGGGAGTGGGGAGAGAGAGAGAGGGGGAGAGGGGTAGGGGGAGAGAAGGAGAGAGGGAGAAAGAGGGGGAGGGAGAGGAAGGAGCAGGAGAGAGAGGAGAGAGAAGAAGAGGGAGGTGGGGAAGAGAGAGAGAAGAGGGAGAGAGACGGACAGAGGCAGAGAGAGAGAGAGAGAGAGAGAGAGCGCGCATACAGAGATGAGGAAAGGCTGCCCTGAGGAGGGATTCTAAGAGGCAAAGGTGAGAAGGGAATGCATGCTAGGCATGAGGGGCAGCCCGCACAAAATCAAGTGACAAGTGTGGGAAGAGTAAGTTTGGCTTCTATCAGGTGGAATCACTGGAGACGTTTTACTTCACTGTTTTGAAGGTGTGACATTGCCAAGGGTTGGTTTGGGTAATTCCTAGTCTTTCATCAAAACAAACTTGTGTCCATAAAAACACAAGCTATGCTGTAGTAGAAACTACTGAGAGGCCTTCCAAAATGGCACCTACTTACAACTATGACATCTACAGTAAAGAACCCATCCATCTTATTCTGTGATGAGCCTGTAGCCCCCAGGGCCTGTTGGGCCCCAGCCTAGCGGCCAGCCGAGTTCTCATAGTACCTGAAACTTCAGCCTGTCAAGCATCTGTTGCTCCCGTTCACTGCTGGATTCTTCTAGCTGTGTCTCTACAGCTTGGTTTTGCTGCAATTGGCTAAGAAGGTAGAGTACCTGGACAAAAAAAAACATTGGATGGTGAATCATTCATGGGTTTGGGTTGTGCCCACAAAAAACAAAAGGAATTCGAGGTGATCCCAAATGCTGATTTAGGCAATCTCACAGTGGTTCAGGACAACTAGCTCCAGGCAAGAGGCAAAGGCATGATCCTGGACCAGGCCCTGAAGCAGGCCTTTGAGCCCTGCTGGGTTGTAGGCACAGCTAGGGCTCCTGGGGAGGGTGTGTCCAGGCAGCCATTTCACCTTTTCCTGATGCTGCTGTTCCAGCTTCATCTGCTCCTCCTGTAGCTCACTCTCCCTCTCCGCAGCATGACTCTGTTCCTCCAAGAGCATCTTTTGCAGGTCAGAACAGTTGTCCTTGCTCTGTTTCAAGTTGCTTTCAAGTTTGCTGATCTGTACTTTAGAAGAGACCAGCTAGAAGGGGTACAGGAAGATGAATGAATCCAGAGAACTGCTACTTCTTATGTGCTAGGCTGGGCAATCACTATTTTTCTAAAATGAGCAATGGGCATGGATATCTTTTAGGCTAAGTCTATTAACTTGGCTAGGGCACTGTCAACTGAAACATCTGAAGACTTCGAGAAGCCTCTAGAGAGCCGTAGTTTTGCTTTGTGTCCCCAAGCAGGGCTACAGCCAACAGCCCAGAGAAATAGGGCACAGCACCTCCCACAACTCTGACACACAAGTTAAGGCAAACTCTCGTGCTCAACTGTGTCCCATCTCACTTTATGCTCCCTCAGCTCACGTGTTAAAACATGCATGTGTTGGCCAAGATTGCATAAGTGGGTCTGGTCCACACATGTTTCTTCAGGGATATCATAAATCCTGCGGGGCCTCTACTGTGAATTGCAAATGTTTATAGCATTCATCAAGATTCTTTTATGAGATTAAATTGATTAACCCAAACTAATCAATCCTAAATAAACATTTACTAAGAGCTGATTAACTGCCAAGCACTATGCTTAATGGCTGGGGATACAAAGAAAAAGCAAAAACATCCCTGGATCTCTAGGAGCTGACATTCTAACAATCAGTAGATGATGGGAGAGAAAGGAATGGCCTCCTTAGAAGCTGCCACTTGAGTGGAGTCTGAAAGGAAGAGAGGGAATCAAAAAGTCAATTTGGGAGGGAAGAGCAAGCCAGGCATGGGGGAGAGTCAGTGCCAAGGTACGTACTCTGTGTACAGATAGGTATACACAAGCTACCTAAAGAGGAGAGGGAAGGTAACCTCAGAAGGGACTAAGAAAGGTCTCCTGGGGGAGGGGGCACTTGGGCTGAGTCTTAAAGAAAGCCAGAGGTTGGAAGAAAGAGAACTCCAGGCGTGGGGAAAAGCCAGAACAAAGTCAAGAGATGGAGGGGCCTGTGCAAGGAATAGCAACGAAGCCAGTATGGGCACACTGTAGGGTGTATGGAGAGGGTAGAATTCAGGGTGGGGGTGGGGAACCTGCGGCCTCGAGGCCACATGAGGCCCTCTAGGTCCTCAAGTCTGGCCTTTCGACAGTTTGTTCCATGAAGTTTGGATTCAGTCAAAGGACCAAACTTGAGGACTGAGAGGGTCACATATGGCCTAGAGGCTTGATTTAGGAGAATAGGGAATGCAGGAAGGGACTAATTTGTGAAGAGCTAGCCAAACAAAAGATCCTGGAGGCAAGAGTAGCCCTCTGGAGATTACAGAGTAGGGAGGTGAAAAGGTTAGATTTATACTTTAGGAAAAGCAGTTAGGCATCTGATGGAGGCCGGGAAACTGAATGGGCTGGGTTCAGCTGAGAGCTAAGGAGGGCCTGAGCTGGGGAGGTGGCTGTGGAAGGAGACTGCAGGGGATGTAGGAGAGATGTCATAGAGAGAAACCTAAGATCTGGCAGCCAATTAGCCGTGCAGTGTCAATGAGTCAAGGAGCCAGGATAACACTCAGGTTGCAAACCTGGGAGACTGGGAGGACCATCGATGCTATCAAGAGTGACAGAAACTCCGAAGAAAGGACGGTTTGGGTACTTAGTGGGAAGGGAGAAGGGAAAGATAGTGGGCTCGGTTTTAGACTTAGGAATCTCGAAATGTCCAACAGGCAGCTGGTGACTTGGAACTAGAGCTCAGGGAGAGACCAGGGCTGGATCACAGGTACAGAACTAATGAGATCACTAAGAAAGCCAGAGCAAAGTGAAAAGAGAAGAAGGCTCAGGACAGAGCTTGGGGGGCCAGAACCACACAATCAGTGGCAAAAGACAGGAAAGAGAAGAACCAAGAGAAGAGAAGGCAGTCAACAGTGGCCAATGCTGCCAAGAGGTCAAGAAAGATGAGGAAAGACAAGAGGGCTTTAGATTTGGTGACTAAGAAACAACTAAAGAGGGTAGTTGTAGTGGAATGATGAGGTTGGAAGCCAGATTGCAGAGCATTTAGAATTGGGAGGAGAGAAGTATAGAGAGCTGAGAAGGTGAGGAGAAATATAGGTCAACAGCTGGCAGGCATGGTAGTATTTTTTGTATTGTGGCATCTAGTATTTTTGAAGGATGGTGGAGACTTAGGTGTTTGTAGGCAACAGGGAAGGAACTCATAAGGAGAGACTGAAAGTTATTAGAGAGAATGGTGATGATGGTGGAAGAAATCTGCTGGAGGAGATAGGATGGGATGAGATCACATATAGACTGGTTGGCTTTTAGCTTCTATCTCCTGTTTGGACCACAGTCCAAATGGAACAGGTGATTATAATTTCCCTTAGACCTTGAGGCCACAGGTCTCCCACTCCTGTGTACCAGGGGAGCCCATCCTTGGCCATTTCTTCCTCAGTGTAGTAATCTAACTTCTTTCCTTAAAAACATTTTTTAAAAAGCCTATCCTTGATCCTCCAACCCCTCCACAAAAGGCCCAAATATGCTACTGACATTGTCCTCTGAGTCTAGTCCACGGCATCTTTCCCATACTTCCTCACGGCAGGCTTTCCCTTGACTGCCAATCTGATTGGTGGGGCCTCGTGGCCCCACCCTCACCTCCCAGTAACCAGTGATGCTCACCTCTCCTACCAAGTACTTGAGAGCACACTTCGCCTCCAGGATGGTGGTGACATTCTCCCAGCGGTGCTTTGCCCTATCTTCATTGTCTGCATCCAGCAATTTCTGTTGCAGATCAGCAATCTGGGCACTCCTTCAGGAAAAGAAACAATGCCATTCACTCCTAGGCAATTGCCTAAAGACTAAGAAGAAGAGAACTCAGGCAGGCAGCCTGGCATAGTGGAAAGGGCACTGGATCTTAAGTCTGGAAGACCTGGGTTCAAATCCTGCTTCAGACACAGACTAGGTGTGTGACCACTGGCCAAGTCACTGAACCTTTTATCCTCAGTTTCCTCATCTGTAAAATGAGGATGAATGGACTTGATCTCTAAGGGAGTCTAAGACTCCTTTCAGCTCTGTGAACCTATGGAGCCCTGAGGAGACTTAAATCAAAGACGTGTATTATATATCTGGGTATAAATTATAGATAAAGGCTCATTACAACAGATTCTTTTTATAATAAATGGGACTTTATCTCTCTCTATAAACTTGGACTAACAGGCACACAAGGCTTGGATGGGAGATCTGAAAGAGCCCGGCTGCCTGTGGAACTTTGATTTAATACCTTGTCCTAAGCATCCCCATGTTAGCCTAGGCTTATGTGACTGGAGGCTAGTCTGAGGCATCGCAAGGCCCAAGAGTGCCACAAGAACTGAATTTGGAAGCAGAGATGTGATTTCTGGAACTCACTAGCTGTGCAGCCCCTTGTGCTAATTTTTGCCCTCTCTAGGCGCTGATTTCTTCCTCTGGGGTTGGATTAGAAGTTTGTTTGTTTGTATTTTTGCTTTTGGCAGGGCAATTGGGATTAAGTGACTTGCCCAAGGTGACACAGCTAGTACATGTGTCAAGTGTCTGAGGCTGTATTTGAACTCAGGTCCTCCTGACTCCAGGGCCTGTGCTCTATCCAGTTTGCCACCTAGCTACCTCTGGACTAGACAATTTCTAAGGGTCTTTACGGCCTTAAATCCTTAGGGCCCCCTGTGCCCACTCCCCAAGTCAAAGCCTTGGTAATGATCCCAAGAGTTTTTGGGATAAATGTGGCTGAACCCTTTTCCAATTAGCTCAGTGGCTGACTTCTTTTGAGAACTGTGCCATCAGGAGAGGAGGAAGTGCACTAATTCTCTGGTCCTTCCATAATCTGCCAATGAAGTAAGTACTCAGTGAGGCTAGTTAAGTGCTGTAGGGGATAGAAAAGAAAAGACATCATCTCTATACTTAGAAAGCAATATTGAGGATTGCACATGCAACCATTAGTAAACACTCTATATCAAGGGCACCAGACAGAAAATCTAACTCCTCCCAATTACTTGGACCGAGGATCAAAGAAGCGGTGTTGATGACTATGCCTTTTGTTGGATTTCCCTCCTCTCTTCCATCTTCTCTGAACTTTCTATAATTCAGTATTTATGTACATCCCGTACTTCGAAACCCAGCTCAAGGCTCATCTTTGTCAGGAAGCCATGTCAGCTTAAACAGATTCTCTTCGCTCTCTGCTTGGCACGCCCCGTCCAGTTCTGTCACCAATCTACTCATACACGCCTTATACTTGAGAGCAAGTCCTATGCATGTATTCTTTTTGATCTCCTCATACTCAATGCTCTGGGAAAGCCAGGCACTCAAATATCTGTGATTTGTAATGCATTCCAAAACAGTGGGCACTGCTACATGTTAGATATTGTCCCTTTTAGCGTGAAAAGTCTAGGATCCAAAGCAAATCAAAAAGATTACCATCGAAATTCTTCCAGGTTTCTAGCTAACGTGACAGCATACAACACTAGCCTAGAAGACTTAGGTTCGAGTCTTGGCTCAATCACTAACTTGCTACGTAACCTTGGACAAGTAACTTTTGCTCTGTTTCTTTCTCTATAAAAGAAAAGGTTGGATGACATCATCTTTAAAGGTCCCATCCAATATCGGGTTCTGGAGAATTTTACCCTTACTTCTTTAAATTATTCTCAAAGATTTAGGCTGTTGTTGTTGTCGTCAAACCAGCTCTATACTTCAGAGAGGCCATGATCTTCCACCTTTACGAATGATGTCTTTCAAACAAAAGTTGTTGAATTTACATATTAATTCTGTCCAGCCAGAAGAAATCTAGTTTAGAAGTTTCATCAGCACTGTATGTCAATTTCACGACAGCATGCTTGCCCAGTCACCAATGGAGTGAAACAAGGCTGTGTGCTTGTTCCCATGCTTTTTAATGTGATGTTTTCAGCCACGTTGTCAAATGCTTTCAATGAGGATGAACATGACATCAAGGCCAGCTACTGCCCTGATGGTCAACTCTTCAACTTGAAAAGGCCACAAGCCAAGACCAAAGTGGAGGGAGTGCTGGTGCATGATTTTCTGTTTGCAGATGATTGCGTGCTCAGTGCAGCCTCTGAAGCTGAGTTGCAACAAAGTATGGATCACTTCTCTGTTGCTTGTGCTGATTTTGGCCTAACAATTAACACCAAGAGAACACAGGTGCTCCATCAGCCACCACCACACCATCCACACGTGGAACCATCAGTTACAGCAAATGGAGAAGTTTTGAATGCTGTGGATAAGTTCACTTACCTTGGCAGTGTACTTTTCAGGAACGAACACTGATAATGAGGTTGATGCACACATTGCCAGAGCTAGCTCAATGTTTGGGAGGCTCCAAAGGAAAGTGTGGGAGAGAAGAGGTATTAGACTGACTACCAAACTGAAGGTCTACAGAGCCGTTGTGCTGACCTCACTGTTGTATGCTTGTGAAACCTGGACAGTCTACCAGCGCCACGTCAGGAAACTGAATCGCTTCCATTTGAATTGTCTTAGGATGATTCTGAAGATCCCCTGGCAGGATAAGGTACCAGACACTGAGATCCTTACTCGAACTAAACTGGCAAGCATTCGAACTCTGTTTCAGAGAGTGCAACTCTGATGGGCTGGCCACATTGTTCAAATGCAAAACATACCGCCGGCCAAAAAGACTACTTTATGGAGAACTCACACAGGGCAAGCGTTTACATGGTGGTCAGAAGAAGCAATACAAGGACACTCTCAAGGTCTCTCTGAAGAACTTTGGAATTGATTGTGTGACATGGAAGACACTGGCATAGGACCACTCAGCACAGTGTGTCCGCATCAGAGAAGGTGCTGTGCTCTATGAGCAAAGCAGAACTGAAACAGTTCAAAGGAAACATAGGATGTGCAAATTTAGAGAATCCGCTCCAAATGTTCACATGCACTATTTGTGCCCGACCTGTGGTAGAGCATTCTGAGCTTGTATTGGTCTGATCAGTCATAGTCGGACACAGTGAAACTTGACTAGGTCATTTTGGTCCTCTTGGAAAGTGAAGAACAACCAGTCAGTTTCCAATTTGAAATCAATTATGAGTTTTTCCAGTATTTTAGGGACAATCCTCTTACCTGAGCTCCATCTCAGTCTCCAGGCTCTCTATCTGTTTCGGGACAGAATCATCTGATGCACAATTTTGCAGATCAGCAAGTAAATATGTCCGTCTCTGTAGGGAAAGAGTGAGAGGTTAAGAGAGAAGAAACAAAGAAACACTATCTTTTATTTATTTTTATTTATTATATTTTATATTTATTTATTATATTTATTTATTTTTATTTATTGCATTTCATCGATCGAATGGGTCAACAAATGTAAAGCACTTTGCTAACTTCAAAGTGCTATGCAAACGCTATTTTACTATTATCTATTTCTTGACTTTTTCTTCATTTTCCAGATTGTTTTGATAACTGCTTTGTAATACATTTTAAAATTTGGAGTGAAGACCATTTTGACCTTTAGCCCCACACAGTCAGACCCCCAGGTGTCTTCTATAAAGAATTCCCTTGGTATTTTGGTTGGTATACAAATTGACTTGGAGAATATTTGTCATTTTTACTTCATTAATATGACTTACTCATGAACCTTGAGTATTCCTCCAATTTAGATTTTTCCTTTATTTCAGTCATTATAGTTTTATGATTGTCCTGTGTCCCAGGTAGGTTAATACCCAAATAATGGCCATTTGTTGCTGTAAATGGGGTTTCTTGTTTACAGTTTTATGCTGCTAGTAACTGTGCTGAGCTGGTAATCTATGATCTCATGAAAGATGCCCATTCCATGAATGATGCCACTTCACATCAGCCTTTGGGGCTGGCTTCTGCACCACCATACTGCTTCCCCCGTGGATGTGGTCAAGATGAGATACATGAACTCTGCTGCAGGCCAGTACGCCAGTGCTCCCCTCTGCACCCTCAGCGTGCTTCAGAAGGAGGGACCCCATGCCTTCCTTCTTCCGCTTGGGCTCCTGGAATGTAGTGATGTTTGTCACCTATGAACAACTGACACAGGCCCTGATGGAAGCTCATACTTCCCAGGAAGCTCTTTTCTGAGCCCTCTCCTGCTAGCTTTCTGCCTCGTACCCCCACTTTGAGTCCAGATCCCATCCTGCCTCTCCTCCCCTGCCTTAACATTGAAGGAACTCCCTCCACTTCCCGCCTTCACCTTAGTTAGCCCCACTTAAACCTTCTCCAGCCCACTTTTGCCATTACAGCCTCACCCAGTTCTTAAGCTCCTTCTAATAAAGCCAGACCAGAACGCCCCCCCCCCAAATGTTGCTAGTAACTAAGAATGTAAAAGATTATCTTATTGTGGGTTAATCTTGTATCTTGCAACCTTGCAGAATTCATTTATTGCCTCCATTAAGCTTTTGGAGACAAACAGATTTTCTAGATATGCTCTCATGTCAACAGCAAATAATATTTTGACCTTTTCACTTCTAATGTAGATTTGTCTAATAATTGTTTCTTGTCTTCTTGCAGTTTGAATACATGTCAAATAAAAGCAGGGAAAATAGGCATCCTTGTTTGAGACTCAAAGTGGGAATAGTTTTCCACTACATATTATGTTGGCTCCTGCGTTTTTTTTTTAAATACTAATAGCATAGTCTTGTGACTTAGGCTCAATTGTCAGAAGAGATTTTATTTAATTTATTATTAATCCATATCTAAGCCATTTCTAGCTTGGAGAGAAAGGTGGTGGAAATTGGCATACTTCCCCCATGCCTTTCGATCTGAACCTTGACTCCAAGATACTTATGAGAATCCTAAACAAGAAAAGAGCATAATATATTCAAATACAGTTTGGGCTTAACATTCTAGAACTATTCAGTGCCCTCCCCCCTCCCCCAAGAACTTTCTTCAAGGACTGAAAAAAAATTCCTTCCAGTGAGCAAAATCTTAACTTTGAATTCAAGAGGACACTGCCTTAGGGTAAGCGGTGGAAGCAAACACCAGCAGTGGGTGGGAAGGCTATCTTATCTAGAGAAGAATCATATTTGGTAAACCTCATTAATCTATTTCAAAGGAAGGCCTTTATTTTCCTTCTTCTCACTTTCCTAAGGGGAAAACCTGGAGAGAGTTTTAGACTGAAGAAATACAATTTTTAGAGAACAAATATGAACACATAAAATATATTAGGAACGGTTAAAAATTTAGGAAGACCGCTCCTAGGACACATAAGATAAATGGTCACAGGATATGAAGAATTTTCAAAAGAGGAAGCACAAATTGTTAACAATTTACTTGAAATATTACTTGAAACTAGAAAAATCAAGAAATTAAAACCCTTTAATTAAATTCCAAAATAAGAGAGTAACAAAATTGAAAGACAAAAAGCAAATATTGATTTAATAAATAAAGCTAGGAGCTGTTAAAAAAAATCACTAAAATAGATTGGGTAATTTGACTTTTAAACAAAAGGGAGAGGAAAATCAAGTTATCAGTATGAAAAATGAAAAAGGTAAATTCACAGCAAATGAATAGAAGAAATTAGTAGAAACTATATTGCCCAAATTATGTCAATAAAACTGACAACAGAAAAGGGATGAATATTTGCAAAATTGCTTAGATTAACAGAAGAGATAGAAAATGGTAGTAAAGAAATGCCTTAACCCAATTTTGGAAAAAAATTGAGTAAATCACAAATGAACTCCCGAAGAAAGAAATATTAGAACTAGATACATTTACAAGTGAATTCTATCAAATATTCAAACAAAAATTAATTCTAATAGTACATAAGCAGTTTGAGAAATAGCAAAAGAAGGGGTCCTACCAAAATCCTTCTATGAAACAAACATGGTCCTGATATCTAAACAAGGGAGAATCAACACGGAGAAAGAAAACTATAGACTAATTAATATCCCTAATCAATACCAGTGTAAAACTTTTAAATGTTAACAAAGAGATTATAGCAATATGTCAAGAAAGATTATACACTCTGACCAGGTTGGCTTTATAACCAGGATTGCAGGCAAACTAGCAACATAATCAAACATATTTGATAACAGGAACAACAAACGTCGCATGGTGATATCGATAGTTGCAGAAAAGGCTTTGGACATGATCCAAAAAAACCAAACCCATGGGGATAAATGGCCCTTTTCTTAATATGATAAATAGTGCCTATCTAAAATGAATAGCCAAAGAGATCATTATTGGCACCACTATTTCATGTAGCACTAACAAATAAGGAAACAGTAAGTGAAGGAATAAGCATAGGCAAAAAGGGAAAACAAAGATCCCTTTTTGCCAAGACGATGGTTTTGAAGAACCCTAGAGAATCAACTAAAAATCAAATAATTTAAAACCAACTTGCAGGATATAAAATAAATCTACATAAATTAGCATTTCTGCGTATTGCCAACAAAACTCAGCAGGAACAGATAGAAAGAGAAATTTCATTTAAATAACTACAGAATATATAAAATACATGGGGGTCTACCTGCCAAGGCACACACGGGAACCATTTGAATACAACTACAAAACATTTTTTGTAATAATAAAGAACTAAATAATTGATAAAATATTCCTCATGGATAGGCTAACCAAATCAACATAAGCAAATGACAATACTACTTAAATTAATTTGCTTATTTAGAATCGTGCCAATCAAACTACCAAAAGATTACTTTCTAGCGTTAGAAAAAATAAGATTCATCTGGAAGAAAAAAAAAACAGGACTCTCAAGGGAAATAATGAAAAAAAAAACGAGAAGGAAGGAGACTCTGGAAGTCAGTACCAAATAAAAAAACCATACTACGGAGCAGAAATCATCAAAATGATTTGGAATTAGTTAAGAAATAGAGAGGTCAATTGGAGAACGATTCACAAGAAAACGCACAGAAGTGAACAAGCACAGTAGCCTGGTTTGAGCAACCCAAAGACTCCAGCTACTGGGGTAAGAGCTCATTATTACAAAAACAAAACAAAAACCAAACAGCTGCTCAGAAAACTGGACAAGACCCTAGCAGAACTAGGTATAGCAGCTCTGTATCTCACACCTTATACCAAAATAAGCTCCAAATGGATACATGAGCAACATAAACAAATTAGCAGAGCAAGGAAAAATTACCTTTCAGATCTATGGATAGAGAAGGGGTTCATGATCAAACAAGGGACAGAAAACAGAGTTTTTTCATTACACAAAATTAATTTTTGCACAAACAAAACCAACACACTTAAAATTAGAAAGGAAATGGATACTTTGGAAAAAAATATTTGCAGCAGGTTTGTCTGATAAGGATCTCAATTTTTAATATACAGGAACTTATTTGAATTTATATCAACAATTCTCTATTTAGTAACTGGTTATAGGATACAGTTTTCTAAGGAAGAAATCCAAATTATTGAAAGCCATAGAAAAATGCTCTGAATCATTAATTAGGGAAATGTAAATTAAAGCAAATCTGAGGTCCCCCCTCAATCCCATTAGATTAGCAGTCGACAAAAAAGGAAAATGCCATGTTGCAGAGGTAGTGGACCTGTGAAGTGGTGTAGCTATTCTGGAAAGCAATTTGAAACTATCCCCCCCGCCCCCAATACTAAATTGTGTATACCCTTTGTAGAAAAGTCTTGACAGCTCTTTTTGGGTTTTCACAAAGAACTGGAAACTAAGGGGGTACCCAACAGTTGGGCAATGGAGGAATAAATTATGATATATGAATCAAATTCTAATGGAATACTGTTGGGCTGTAAGAGATGATGAAGGGGACGGTTTCAGAGAAACCCAGGAATACTTGTATGAATTGATGGAGAGTGAAATGAGCATAACCAGGAGAATAATTTCTTACTATCACAGCAGCATTGTAAAGACAAACAACTTAAACAACTTGGAAAGATTTAAGAATTCTGATTCGTGACATGACCAACTATGATTACAGAGGATTGATGGTGAAACATGCTACCTATCTCCTGACAGAGAGGTGACAGACTGAGGGTGTCGACTGAGATACAGTTTCTGGACACGGCCAATTCAGGAATTCATTTTGATTTTCTTTCTTTCTTTTTCCACTGTGGGGAAAAGGGAAAGGCAGGAAGGGGATAAAATAGATTTGAAAAACAAACTAAATTAAAAAACCCCCTAAAGCTCAACATCACTAATAATGAAAGAGATGCAAATTAAGACAATTTTAAGGCACCACTTCCCTCCCACCAGAAAAGCAAAAATAATTAAAGTCAACAAAACCATCGGCATGGCTGTGGAGAAATGGACAACGTAATTCACTGCTGATAGAGTTGCAAACTTGCAGAATTTTTTTTTGGAGAGCAATCTGGCATTGTGCAGAAGAAGTTACAAAAAAATAACCATACCCTTTGACCTAATAATTCCATGGCTGGGAACATACCATGAAAATATTATCTAAAACGAAATAAGAGTTATCTCTTTGAGTTTTCATAGCAGCATTATCTGTAATTACAAGAAAAGGAAATAGTAAACAGATTATGAGACATTAACGTAGAGAATACAATAACGTAAGGAAAATATACAAACACAAAACCCACGTAGAAATACGGGAAGCCTTTGTTAAATAATGCAAAACCAGAAGATCAAAGTACAGACTAACTACAACCATATAAGAAAAAGAACATTAATGAACAAAGAAGCCTGAGACTTCTCATGAATGACTGAAAAGTTCAATTATCTTATGCACTGAAATGAATTACTTTAAATACAAATAATTAAAAAGCAAATTTATTTGGCATTGGTGTTGAGTATTAAGTTTATGACAATGTTTTATTAAAAGAAATCTATGTTAAAACATTTATGGAGCACCATTAGGTCAGATACCCCCAGAGTACCATAGTTCCTTATCTAGGTTTTAGAGAATTTCAGAGTTGGAAGGGTCCTTAGCAACCAATTATCCCAATCCATATCTGAAAAAGAATTTTTACTACAACAACCTCCCAAAGTGATTATCTAGCCCTTGCATAGAGACCTCTTGTAAGGGAGTGCCACTGCCTCCCCAGAGAGCCCATTACAGTTTTGAATGGCTATAACTGTCAGGAAGTTTATTCTTATATCAAAATTAAATTTAGTTATTTGCAACTTCCACCCATTACTCCTTTGGGGCCAAGCAAAACAAGCCTAACCCTTCCTCTAAAACATCACCTCAAATGCATGAAAACTGAATATGTTCCCTCTGAGCCTCTGCTTCTCCAGGCCAACCATCCCCAACTCTGTTGACTGATCCTCATATGACAATAACTCGAAGCCTTTTACCAACCTGGCTGCTTCTCCTTTGGAGGCCTCTCCAGCTTAGAAATCTCCGTTCTAAAATGTGATGCTTGGAACTGAGTGTAATACTCCAGAAGAGGTCTTACCAAAACAGAGTATGACGGGACCATCACTTCCTTATTCCTGAGAGCAAAGCTTCTCAATGAAGCTCCCAAATCAAATTTAATTTGGGTGTTGCTGCTATTACCACACTGCTGCCTCATATTCAGCTTACAGTTTGGTAAAATCCCCAGATCTTTTTTATATGAACTGCCAGTTTAACTATGATTTCCTCATTTTATGAAGCTTTCTTTTAAAACAATTCTTCATTTTTTAATGTTATTTTTTAGCATTCTTTTCTTTTTAAATTTTAAGTTCCAAATTCTCTCCTTCTCTCCCACCCACTGAAAAGGCAAGCAATATGGTACCAATTATACATGTGAAATCATGCAAAAATATTCCCTATTAGCCAAATTTAAAAAAAAAAAGCAAGAAAAATAATGAAAGTGAGAAAATTCTGCTTCAGTCTGCACTTAGAATTCATCAGTTCTCTCTGGAGGTGGATCACATTTTTTCAGCATAAGTCCTCTGGAACTATCGTTGTATTGATCAGAGGAGCCAAGTCTTTCACAGGTGATCGTTACTACATTGCTGTTACTATGCACAATGATCTCTTGGTTCTTCTCACTTCACTTTCCATCAGTTCATATAACTCTTGCCATGGTTTTTCTGAAACCACTCCTTTTGTCATTCCTTATAGTACAACAATTGTCTGCCACAGCTCGTTCAGCTATTCCCCAATGGACGAGCATTCCCTTGCTTCCCAATTCTTTGCCACCACAAAAAGAGCTTTGGACACAAATAGGTCCTTTTCCTTTATCTCTTTGGATACAGAATTAGTAGTGGTGTTGCTGGATCAAAGAGCACACCCAATTTTATAGCCCTTTGGGCACAGTTCCAAATTGGAATGGTTGGATGAGTTCCCTATTCCACCAACAGCTCATCAGTGTACCTATTTTCCCCTCATCCTCTGCAGCATTTGTCATTTCTGAGAGGTGTGAGGTGGTACCTTAGAGTCATTTTAATTTGCATTAAGACAAATTTTTAATGCATGCCTTTTGTCATCATTTCTCATTTTTGTCCTTCCCTGCTGAAGCTGATTTTTTCCCAAAATTTCCAATTTTTTATTTTATCATTTTTATTTTAAAATTTTAGTTTTCAACATTGATTTCCACAAGATTTTGAGTTACAAATTTTCTCCCCATTTCTACTCTCCCCCCCACATTCCAAGATGGAATATATTCTGGTTACCTCATTCCCCAGTCAGCCATCCCTTCTTTCACCCCACTCCCCCACCCCCATCCTCTTACTTTCTTGTAAGGCAGGATAGATTTCTGTGTCCCATTACCTATACATCTTGTTTCTCAGCTGTACGCAAAAACCAATTTTTTTTTTTAAGCATCTGCTTTTAAAACTTTTGAGTTCCAAATTCTCTCCTGTCTTCCCTTTCCCCCCCCCCTCCCTCCCTAGGAAGGCAAGCAATTCAACATAGGCCACACATGTATTATGTAAAACACTTCCATAATACTCATGTTGTGAAAGGCTAACTCTATTTCCTTCCATCCTATCCTGTCCTCCTTTATTCAATTTTCTCCCTTGACCTTGTCCCTTTTTCAAAGGTGTTTGCTTTTGATTACCTCCTCCCCCTATCTGCCCTCCCTCCTATCATGCCCCCCTTTTTATCCCCTTCCCCTTATTTTCCTGTGGAGTAGGATACCCAATTGAGTGTGTATGTTACTCCCTCTTCAAGTTGAATCTGATGAGTAAGATTCACTCATTCCCCCTCATCTGCCCCCTCTTCCCTTCCAACAGAACTGCTTTTTCTTGCCACTTTTATGTGAGATATTTTACCCCATTCTATCTCTTTTTCTCCCTCTCTCAATATATTCCTCTCTTACCCCTTAAATTTATTTCATTTTTTTAGACATCATCCCTTCATATTCAACTCACCCCATGCCCTCTATCTATACTCCCTTCAACTCCCCTAATACTGAGAAAGGTCTCATGAATTACACACATCATCTTTCCATATAGGAATGTAAACACAACAGTTCAACTTTAGTAAGTCCTGTATGAATTCTCCTCGTTTACTTTTTCATGCTTCTCTTGATTCTTGTATTTGAAAGTCAAATTTTCTATTTAGCTCTAGTCTTTTCATTGAGAAAGCTTGAAAATCCTCTATTTTATTGAAAATCCATATTTTGCCTTGGAGCATTATACTCAGTTTTGCTAGGTAAGTGATTCTTGGTTTTAATCCTAGCTCCTTTGACCTCATATTCCAAGCTCTTCGATCCCTTAATGTAGAAGCTGCTAGATCTTGTGTTATTCTGATTGTGTTTCCACAGTATTCAAATTGTTTCTTTCTGGCTGCTTGTAGTATTTTATCCTTGACCTGGAAACCCTGGAATTTGGCAACAATATTCCTAGGAGTTTTCTTTTGGGATCTTTTAAGAGGTGATCGGTGGATTCTTTCAATTTCTATTTTACCCTCTGGTTCTAGAATATCAGGGCAGTTCTCTTTGATAATTTCTTGAAAGATGATATCTAGGCTCTTTTTTCGATCATGGCTTTTAGGTAGTCCAATAATTTTTAAATTATCTCTCCTGGACCTATTCTCCATGTCAGTGGTTTTTCCAATGAGATAT
>CM053628.1:1095590-1118566 GCA_028646595.1 Phalanger gymnotis | reverse complement strand
CTCCCAGGGCTGGTGGTCTGGACCTGCTCTGAACTCCATCCCGCAGTTTCCCTCTAACCTGCTCTTTGGCGTTTGTCAGTTGAGAAGTCTGGTAACTGCCACGTCTCAGTGATTCATGGTCCCCATGGCCTGTTCTGGCTGGCTGACTCCAGGTCTGGTCTGTCCTGGCATGGCCCACACCGGGCTGCGCTCCTCTCCCAGCACCGTGCCATAGACCCTTTCTGGCGACCATCCAGGCTCTCCTGGGCTGGAGACCTGTTTCCCTCTGCTATTTTGTGGGTTCCGCAGCTCTAGAATTTGTTCAGAGCCATTTTTTACATGTGTTTGGAGGGGTTTGGGGGAGAGCTTAGGAAAGTCCCTGCTTTCCAGCCACCATTTTGGTTCCGCCCCTGAAGCTGATTTCTTAAACTTAACTGTAAGAATTCACATTTATCCCTCTAATTTCATCTTACTTGACTGAGCCCAATTTAACGACTACTACTACTACTACTAACTACTACTTTACAAACAGTATTTCATTTGATCCTTACAACAATCCCAGGAGGGAGGTACTACTATCACTCCCATTTTGTGGGGTTTAGGAAACTGGGGCAAACAGAAGTTAAATGAATTGTCCAGGTTCACACAGGTAGTAAATACCTGAGGCCAGATTTGAAGTCAGGTCTTCCTGACTTCAGGTCCACTGATATCCACCATACCATCTAGCTTCTAACATCTTTCTGGATACTGATTTTGTTATCCAGTGCATTTACTATCCCTCCTAAACTTGCAGACAGCAGAAAGCTAAGAATGATGCCACCCATCCTTTTATCCAAATCACTGATAAAAATGTTAAGCAGAACCAAAATAACCCTGAGGTTTCACCTCACACCTTGAAAATCGGCAAAAATGGCAAAAATTGACAAGTCAGTGTTGGAAGGATAGTGGAAAGATAGGCACACCAATATGTTGCTGTCACCAAAATTAGCTTCAAAAAGGTACAAGCATTTGGGAATTATGCAAATCAAGTGCCTAAAATGTCCATACCCTTTGTATCAGAGTCTCCATTACTGGGCTCATACCTTAAGGAAGCCACTGAGAAAAGTTCCCTATACTCCAAAAAATTTATAGCAGTATTTTTTGTGATAGCTAAGAATTAGAAACAAAGTAGATGCTCATCAACTGGAAAATGGCTAAACAAATTGTGGTACATAAATGTAATGGAATACTACTCTGTGTAAGAAATGATGTGTGATGAATACAGAGAAGTGTGGAAAGAGCTATATGAACTGATGCAGAGTGACATAGCAAAGAATACAACATACAGAGTGACTACAACGACATAAATAAAAAGAACACCAACACAGCAAAAAATCCTAAGTAAATGTAATAAAGTTATAAGACGAAACAGGAATCAAATGAAGAAATAAGAGAAGACAGATTCCAAACGTACCCTTTTGGAGAGGTAGGAGGTCCACTGTTACACATTGTACATGTTTTCAGAGTTTTGAAATCAATTGTGCTGACTTTTTTCCCACCGCCCCCCCCCCTCAAAAAAAAAAAAAAAGACTATTTGTCATATGAGATGGCTCTCTGGGAGCAGGAGGGATATATGGGATAACTGTGGTGATATGAAAAACAAAATACCAATAAAAACATTTTAAAAATGGTAAGCAGTTACTGGGTCAAGGGTAGAGGGAACCATTAATGAGTACTCTGGATCTGACCATTTAACTAGTTTTGAATTCATCTAACTATACTATCATGTAGGACTCATCTCTTCATCTTTTCCACACATATAGCATCAAATGCTTTGCTAAAATCTAGGGAAATGTTACAACATTTCCCTGGTATTATCTGCCTAGCAGTGGTATCTCAAAGTCAAAAGACACGGACGTGTTAGTCTCTTTTCTCACATAATCCCCAATTCTTTTCTAGAATGGGTATGGTGTTCAAAGCTTTGTCAACAGTATTAGTGCATCTGTCTTCATGTAATTCTTCCAACATAAACTATTTCTGGCTTTTGTCATTTTTGACAACTTGCTCAATGTGAGGTGAGAGTACTCCCAAGTAGTTGGTGTTCTTGGTTTTATTGAACATTGTTGATATTATTAAGACTGGCTATTTCTGATTCTTATTTATCTAGTATATTTCACTGAATGACTTTTCAATTTTTTCACCAATACCAAAGTTTTGATGATTACTGATTTATAATTGAAGTCTAGAAATGCTATGCTCCTTGCATTACCATACTTTTGTCATCATTAACTCATCTTTTATTCTTTCAAAGGAATTTTGTTTGTCTGGCTCTACGTAGGAATTCCGTGGTCATTTGATTGATATAAAACTAAATGTGTGAATTAATTTAGATCAATATTGTCATTTGTATTAAATTGGCATGGTCCAAGTATAAACGACAACTATGCCTCCAACAACAATGCCTTTATTTCTGTAAAAAATATTTTGTGATTATATCAACATAGGTCTTGAGTTTGTCTTAGGTTGGCCCCCAGATATTTTATGTATTTTGAGGCTATTTTGAATGAAAAAAAAATATCATTTCCTCTTGGGTTTTGGCACAAAAATGCTGATTTTGGTTATAAAATGAGATGCCAAATTTTTCACGGACTTATTTTGCATCCTGATACTTCATTGAGTCTTCTATCTCACCCTCTTTGCTGCAGGTTTTCTAAATAAGCCATCATATCATCAGCAAAATGGGATAATTTTGTCTCTTTGGATCACGCTCTTAATTTCTCTCGTATTATTGCTAGCAATTCTAGAAATGTCAAATAATGGTGGCTTTGCTTCTGTATTTATTAGGAAAGCTTATAGTAATTCCCCATTGCAAATAATAATTAAAAAAAAAAAACACGTATCACACTAAAATGGCCCTTGATGCCTTTGCTTTTTAGGGGTTCTAGCACAAATGAGTTCTGGATTTTGTCAAAATCTTTTAATCTTTTTGCGTATTTACTAATAATGTGGTTTTGCTTGTAACACTCCCCCCACCCCACCTGAGACACACACACACACACTGATTATCTTGACTGTTTTTTCAATATTGAATCATCTTGGTTAAAATCCGATGTGGTCATCGTGAACAATTTTTTAAAAATATAATTTTGTAGTCTCTTCCTAGGATATGATGTTATTCTACCCTCTTTGATCCTTCCCTTCCCTCCATCCGCTGTCCTTTGCCTTTTTATCATTTTGCGCATTTAGCACTCCTCACACTATTCTTCAGGAAAGCATAATGCTATACTTTGTCATTCAACATCTTACTTTCCCATACTAACCCCTTCAATACCTACTCTTAAAATAGATGCTTGGTTGGTTCTCTGTGCAGTCATATTAGTCTCTTTGAATAACTCATTTTTCCTCCTCAATGGAATTGTTTTCTTTTGAGCCTTTGGAATTTCATTCAGGAGTGTTGTGCCCTTTCTAGGCTGATTTTGCCTTGTAGAACTACAATCCTAGGGGCAGGTAGGTGAGTAGAGCACTGGCCCTGGAGTCGGGAAGACCTGAGTTCAAATCTGGCCTCAGACACTTGACACACTTACTAGCTGTGTGACCTTGGGAAAGTCACTTAACCCCAATTGCCCTGCTTTCCCCCTTAAAAAAAAAAAGAACCACAATCCTACCCTCCAGACCCTAAACCCTTTGAAATCTGCTCTCCCAAACTCTGGGGTACATGTTAGACTTCTCATACCTTTCTTTTCCTCTAACACAAACTTCAATGGGAAGTCAGCACTTCCTCCCAAGGACACAACCAACAGCTCCTCCCTGCTGGGCTAGTCTACCAGGGTGATTCCAGAAGTTCTCTGCTGCTCTGGCTTTTGGCAGATATCTGGCCAATTTAAGTCCCCATCACGATTCTAGCATGTCTCTGTGCCAAGCCTGTGACGTTTTCTGAACTTTTCCATTTCATTTCTGTCCAGGTGGTCTACATATAAGCACACATTAATGACCCATATACTTTCCATTGTTACTCATTACGGTTTGTTGACTTCCTTGCAAAAGCATACTTTCTTAATATATAATATCACCCCCTTTCTGTTTTTGCCTAGCCCATTTTCTCTGAATATGGAATATCTATCCACAACCACACTTGAGCCTGGGGTCTCGCCCACCAAATCTCAGTGTCGTCTATGAGGCCAAATATGTCTCCTACTTGGACCTCTAGTATATCTTGCTTATTGCCTATACTTTGGGTATTTGTGTACATAGACATAGAATTTTTTTTACTGGTTCCTGGATGGAAATAGTCACAAACTTGATTAGTTATACCAAAAAGCCAAGTAAAGTAGCCACACACCCCCCTCTCCCCTCATCTAAAGAAAGAGATTCTCTTGAGCGTGAAGAGATTGCTCAATACCATTGTTGGCAAACTTGCTTCTTATGGGCACTCACCCGGAGTTTGGGAGGCAGGTTTTCTCCAGTATCTTTTTTCTGTTTCAGCTGAACAAGTTCTTGAGCTAGTATCTTTCGGTCTTCCAGAAGGTCATTCAGGTGGCGTTTGGCTTCTTCAGTACTGACCATAACTTCTACTTCACTTGCAAGCCAATTCTGGAAGACAGTGACAAATAAAATACCATGTCAGAGATATAAGAACATATAGACTGTACAGGCTAGATTCAGCCTTGTGACAATTTCATCTAGCTGGTAGGGCAATCACGAAGTAGTGACATCCTATTTCTGTCTATAGCTAAAAAAAAAAAAATGTAATAGAATATGAAGTCACTATCCATAATACCCTAAAGGGTCACAGGATGTGTCTGATAAGCCACAAAAAAAAAATCCATTATTTTTCCACTTCATCTACCAAATTAATTTATTTCACTATCTCTCCCTTAACCACAACCCTTATCCTTAAACTAAGGGATTTCAACATACATTTGGAGCCCCCTCAAATACCCTAGCTGTTCAGTTCTTCAACTGCGACCCCTTCCCTCCACATCACCCACACGTAGGGATGGTCATAGTTTTGATCTGTCTTCACGTACGCCATTATCTTTAAAGCTATTCCCTTTATTTGGTTCCTTTTAAGGGGTCTTCTAGGTCATCTCTCTCATCGTTTCTTCCGGCACACCAATATTCTATTACATTCATATACTACAGTTTGTTCAGCCATGTCATAACCAATGGGAACCTGTAGATGATGCTTATTTTCTTCTTCTCTTTTAATATTCTATTCATGAACTTTCGTCACCTTCTAACTCTTTTCCACACTAATTATTCTATTAACCCTCCTTTCTCTTTAGTCTCTTTGAAGCCTCAGAACAGAACCAATCTACTCCTAGGTCCTTGGTATCCCTTCCTTAACTCCCTACATAACTTTGAGGGCATTAAGGTTCCAAAGGGACATATCTCTTCTCCCCCTACTAGAGTGTTAGCCAAGCTATCATCATGCAGCTCCTTTTAATTGCATTGAAAGCCCTTCCTAATGTGTCTCCAGACTCCATTCCTAGGCTTATGGCCTTATTACTCCCCTCCATGCACTCAATGTGCCAAACTGGCCTGGTCGCTGTCCTTCATGTACTGCCTTCTGGGTCCATGGCAGGCAAGCATCCCTTCCTTAACTTTACTTCAGAGCTCAGCTCCAATGCTGCGCCTTCCTTAAGGTCTACCTTGATCTTCCCCCAGAAAGTACACTTTACCTCAATTCATGTTGTCTACCCAACAGAAAGTAAACTCCTCGAGGGGGGGGAGGGGTGTCTTCCTGTGTCTTTGTGCTAGCACCTAGTACACAAATGGCACTTAGTGAATGTTATTGGAATGAATAAAAGTGGCATTTGCTCCCTACTGCTTCTCGGATAAAACGTGTTCAGTCTGGCATTTCAACCTCTCCACACTTGGACTCTCCCTGCCTTCCTGTTTGTGCCATTCCATCTCCTACCTCTGTGTCTCCAATACCGGGAATGTGCTCTTCCTTTGAAGGAAGCCTGTCTGACCCTCTAAGGAGTTGATGCTCTCTCCTCCACGGAGTGACCTTGTATAACACACACACACTTATCTATGGGAAGCTCCCTGAGGTACTGGACCGTTTATCTTCTCTGTGGCAGGCAGCTGGCTAAGTGCCTTTTACAAATATTATCTCATTGAAACTCACAGCAGCCCTTGGATGTAGATGCTGCTGTTATTCCCATTTTACAGTCAGAGAAACTGAGGGCAAACAGAGGTAATACAACTTGCCCAGGGTCACACAGCTAGTAAGTGTCTGAGGCCAGATTTGGACTCAGGTCTTCCTGACTCCAGGCCCAGCCCACCACCCACTGTGGCAGCACCTCATATCCCCAGGGCCTATCACACAGTAGATACTTAAAAATATTTGCCAAATTCATTGAGTCACTAGGTCAAAGTCCTTCAAGTCTTCAGGGAGCACAGTTCCCCAGGGGAAAAAAATAATTACTTTGAAATCTCTATTTAAGCAATCAATGAATAATCATTCATTAAGCACCTATTATGTTCCAGGCATTGGATACAAAAACAAGTAAAGTCCTTAAAAAGCTTCCAATCTAATGTGCTCCTTAAAGCTCCAGCCCCAAGTTCCTTTGGTCTGTACCTTCACCCGAACTGCAGTTCCTTCCATTCCTCGGTTCTGGTTCTCTTTCCGCTTATCTGCAGCTTCCCGTTGTTTCTGGAGAGCGTCCCTGAGGCGCTTGTTGGCAGCTGCTGCCTAAATGGTACACATTTCTGTTGGCTTGAGGGGGAGTGAGGAGCAAGTAAAAGCAAAGACAAATCTATGGGCTCTGAGTCACACGGAAACTAGATTTGACTTCATAGCTCCACAGGCACATCACTAGTGAAGCGCTACTATTCTGAACCCAGAAGAGGAACAAATGTCAAGGAACAGTCTCAGCCTGATACACGGAGAAGAAAATACAGCAACACAGATGTGCTCTCGCTGAAAGTTTCAAGCACAGATTTTAAAAAATCTCTTGTGATGGTTTCTTCAGTGCCAGGAAATCATTCCACTAGCTACTTCCATTAGCACTATATCTCCCTCTTCCTCTTCCATCAGGGTTTTAGATCCCCACTTTAGGTGATACGAACAGAGTCAGGACAAGGCAGCCTGAAGAAGAGGGCCTTTGGGTTAAAGCTAGCCTTCTTGGTCAAGAATGATTCTCTAATCCCTCCCTCAGTATGGGAGAGGATGTGGGCTCACTTAAACAATGAATATGAGTGCATCACACTGGATGTAGCAATCTAAAACAAGACATGAGTTTCTTACCTCCTCAGTTTTCCGTCTGAGGACATTGGATTGTTTCTGGAAGTTCTTTTCAAGCTTTAGGAATTCATACTGCCTCTTACGATCCTAAGAAGAGCAAGGTTTTAGTTCAGAACATGCTCCCTCACGGTATTCACTGAAAACAAATTTACAACTCCAAGACCAAAAGGAGCCATTCTTCAGCTGGATCTCTCTCTCACTGGCACTGGGAACTGGTAACACTCAAAACCTGGGGACCCTCATCTATTTTCAACTGACTTCGTGCTGCCAGATGGTAGAAACCTCCATCGTGAGACAACTGTTCTCCTCCTCTCCAGAGAGTCCCAGGGGTTGGCAGATAGAAAAGGAGACATGTACTCAGGTGGCCAAGCCACGGGATACAAAGTTGGAGAGGAGTTTCATTTCACCAAGGAGGCAGATTATTTAAGATGGATACTGACAGCTCTAGCCGTAGACAGATGTGTAGGTATATAGAACCCGATCTAACTCTATCATCTCCGTCTGCTTCTCTCTCTCTGATCAGAGAGGCATCAAACAGTACAAGTGAAAACACTATGGGATGTCAGATGAAGACCCAGCCAGGAATAATTCTCTTCTTCTTTGGAATTCCTTCCTTGTCTCTGTTTCACACAGCATTTACACATTTTGCTTATTCTTACATATACTCTTGTATAGTTACTGCTGTTATGTCCCACCTCTCCATGAAGATTAGAAATTCTTAGAGGGCAGCAACCTTGTCCTAATATTACCACTGCAGATTTCCACAGCCCCCGTGAATTCTACAAGGTGTTTTCATAAACATGATCTCATTTATCTCACAACAATCTTACTATGCAGGTGGGCTACTAATTATTAGATAAGGAAATGACCTCAAAGTGGTGAAGGGGCATGCTCAAGGTTGCACAACCAGTTAGTAGCAAAGATGGGACAAGACCTCATGTATTGACTCCCCACACCAGAACGCCACTAGACCAAGTTGCCTCGAATAGAATCTTGCACATAGTAGGTACACAGCAAACATCTGTTAAATGCTTTAATTTCTAGGGACATTACCTGTTTCAGGAGACACTATATAATACCTGTCAGTAAGCCGAGTCAAAGGCTCTTATGGAATCATGAGGAAACTCACTCGTTCTTTAAGCTGGATTACTTCCTTGTCTTTTTGTTGCTTCCAATGTCTAAACTTTTCAGCATCTTCTTTCATCTGACGCATTAGCTGTACTCTTTGGCTTTTCATCAACTAGAGGAAAAATATATAAGGATTACTTGTCTCTGAGTCCGCGTGCAAATGAATGGACTCACCACTGACGTCAGAATTTGGCTGTGGCTACAATCTAATTCTGCTCCTGACTGGCATTTCCAAGTAGAGATTAATAAGGCACTTTAGAAATCAACAAATATTTCATCCCCTTTGACTCTGAGATTCCACTATTATATGTGCCAAGGAGGTCAATGGTAAAAAGAAAGGTCCCAAATACATCCAAGTATTCATAGCAGCACATTTTGTAGTAGCAAAGTCTTGGAAATAAAGTTGGGGAATGACTAGACAAGTTGTGTACGTGAACGCAATGCCCTAAGAAAGGATGAACATAAGACAGGTACATATGAGCTGATAGAGAGTCAAGTGAGCTAACCCAGGATGACAGTACACAGGACAACCACAATGTAAATGGGAAGAACAATGAAATGAAACATCATGGAATTAGAACGACCAAATTTGGCACCGACTCCTCCCTCGTTTCTTTGCAAATGTGTGGAACCATGAGTGTGGAATGAATGGCACATGCTATTACTCTTGAATGACATTTTGGTTGGCTTTACTGAACTGCTCAATCTCCCTTCTTTTTTATTCTTTGTTGTAAGGGTTGGTTTGCAGAGTAGGGGAGGGGAGAGGGACACACTAGATAATTAAAGTGATATAAAAACAAAATATACTAACAATTTTTTAAAAATCCATGAATGTAGATATAAGTGAAATTTGGGTTTCAGATTTTGAAGCATGTGAAATGATGTACCTAACAGTAGTGTCAGAAAATTTCCACTGAGTTTCAATGTCTAAACAATTTAACAGCCCACTCGACTGACAATGATTTCCAAGGGGCTCTAGAGAGACAATGCAGACAGCCACACATGCTGAAACCTGACAGTTGAGGAAGAATCACCTTCCTAGGTGATATTAAGAACAGACTTGATGAGGGTAAGGAGACGTCAGAGTGCTCTAGTCATGGAAGGAAAAGCAGTCAGGTAAGAACTTTATTAGCGCTTAAAGTAGGGTTATGCTGTTCAGATTCTACCAATAGCAGTTACCCTAAGTTTCCCCTAACACGGAAATTGAGTCCTTCCTGGCACCCCTCTAACTAGAGGACACCCACAGGGAACAAATCCAGGTGGAAACAGTGGTCAAACCCTCCAAATGGGGCATAAAAAAACAAACTATTTTTATCGACATCTTTTGTTTTGACATCACCTATATTTCACCTTAATACGCTGCCCCCTCCACTTGCCAAAAAAGAAAAAGAGAAAACTCCTCAGCAAAACTAAACAAAATATAAAAAAAAAATTTAAAAATCCATGCAACGTTCCACACCCACAGACCAGAAGTGAGGGGAGGTGTGTTCTCACATCTCTTCTTTGGTCCCATGCTCGTTCTTGCTACAGTCTCCAATCAATGGGCAGCTCATCTTTTTTCAATTCTTGGTTACCACAAAAAAGTCCTACTATCAATATTCTAGAGTTTATGGGGACTTCCTTCTTATCAATGTGCCTAATTAGTGGAATCTCTGGGTCAAAGCAAAGGCTTGTTCGTTACCCGTATCTCCTGGTTAAGTTTCAAGACTGTGTGCTCTGTGGATTCTTTTAACTTCAGAAGCTTCGACTGCTCATTCAATTTTTTCTTCAGGTCAGTAATTTGCCCTTCCAGCTCCTGGAGCCGTTTCCGACGACGCTCACTCAACCTGTATAAAGGTGGGGTAAGACCAAGAGTTCAAAACTAATACCAAATGCTTCTATACTAGACCGAGTGGCCTGACACTCAGCAGTAGGCATAGAAGAGATCACACACCCTCCTCTAGCCCAGTGTGAAGAATTTTCTTGCATAATGGATGCCTGATAAAGCCAGAAACAAGGCTAGGCCTTACATTCATCTGTCTTGAGTATATAAGAAGGAGACCACAATCAACTCCACTTCACCCTCTACCACCACATCCTAGAAAGCAGTTTAACCTTAGATTTTCCAGAAGCAATACATCCATTTTCTAGGTCTGCAAAGGAAATCAGATGTGATAAATATCTGCCATGTCAAGGAAAGGGAAGATGGGATAATCAGTAAAGCAGAGCATTGGGACAACTTGGGATACTCATTAGTATTATTTGGAACTGACTGATGGTTGGCTGAGGAAGTGGCCTGGAGCACTGGATTCATTCCAAAGCTCTATTACCATTATTACATGGAAGAAAGACTCCTACAATTACACAGATCTCAACTAATACAGAGACTGCCTTGACCATTCCTGATTCTGAGCTGATCTCCCTCTTAAAAACTTCCACTGCGAAAAAAGTTGCCTCTTCCGTTGCCTTTGGTGCTTATTTAAAATATTTGTGAGGGGAAAGATGTTGAGAAATCAAATCGTGATGGGAAGACAGAATAACCATTTTGGGAAGCATTGCTATAGAAGAAATGGAAATATAAAGAAAGATTTCTCCTTTTATAGATTTCTCTAATAGAACAATTTTCAGAAAGGTAAGTTTTGGTCCCATCACTGATGTGCTTCAAATGGAGCCTGGACACCCTCATCTGGGTGGTTGGAGAAGGTCTATACTTAGGTCCAGGTCAGACTAGGTGACTGCCTCATAAGTCCCTCTGAAATTTTGGGAGTAGCTTGGTGTGTGTTTGTGTCTTGTTTTTCCAACTAGGTTGTGACTTCCTTGAGTATCAGCAGTCAATGCCCTGTCCAGATCCTCCCCACCAACCCCAACATGTTTAGCAAAGTGCCTTCTCCATAGTGCTCAACATAACTGATGATTTGATCCTTACTTGGCTTGGTTGACATCCTTCTTTGCTGAATTAAGTAAAAGGATCAAGTCTTCCTTTTCCTTTTGCAGACTGACAACTTCCAATTCTAGGTTTTTCATGTTATCCTAGAAGGGTTATAAGCCAGAGAAAAAGAAACCATTTACCAGAAACAAAAAAATCTTCTACATTTCAAGTCTCAGGGCACCCCATTGACTGATCTCCCATGAATTATATCAACATGAAACCACTACTGAGAAAGCTTTTTTTGTGATATAAAAATCAGAGCTTGGAAAATAATTCTCTAATAGCATGTACAGTTCTCCATACATTTAACAAAAAGATTATAGTTAGTTTGGTGGTTTCCAAGATTGGGAAAACCCAATGAACAGATTCCTTCCTGTTTCCTTCACTCTAAGACAGATGAAAGGAAGTTGGCTAACATCGCTTGTCAGTTAAGATTAGATTCAGGGTAGGAGTCAGCTTTTTGGATAGACAGGAAGAGCCAGAGACAAATTAGTACCAGAAATACTTCTCATAGAGCCCACAGCACTATTTCCCAACTAACTTGCTTTAACTGAATGTTGTTTTTTTAAATCAGTCTTGTTGGCCTCTCAAGACAGCAGACTGAGTTATAAGAGTATAACAGCCCAGCTGCTCCATGACTACTCCAAAAAGTATTGAAAAAAAAAAAGAACTAGGTGGCACAGTGAGTAGAGCATCGGCCCTGGAGTCAGGAGGACCTGAATTCAAATATGACCTCAGACATTTGACACATGAACTAGCTGTGTGACCTTGGGCAAGTCACTTAACCCCAACTGCCCTGCCCCCCCCAAAAAAAGAAAAGAAAATTGAGAATTACAAAGAGAAACTAGAGTAAATATTCATCTTATAATAACAGAATTTAGCCCGTGCTTAGAAGAGTGCCTGACACACAGTAGGTGCTTAACTGATAATTAGTGAGAATTTATAATGCAGCACTTTATCTCACTTAATCCTCATAATCTGGGGAGGCAGGTGCTGTTGTTATCCCCATTTTACAGATGAGGAAAATGTGGCTGACAGAGGTGAAGTGACTTGCCCAAGGTCACATAGCTTGCAAGTGTCTGAGGCAGGACTTTTGGCCTCCAAGTTGAGCACTCCATCCACTAGACCACCTAGCTGCCCAAATTCAATGCATTTTGCTATGCGAAGTCTAAACAATAACCCACCCCCTCCAAAACAAGCCTGCAGGCCCGAGGTAAGGGGTACAGCACGAAAACCTCAGCATCGGGATGTGCTCAGGGAAGGCTGCTACCATATACTAGGCATGGAACCCTAGAGCCTGATGATGTACTTGGGCCCATGCTGCTCTGACCGGGATGGAAGCTCAGACAAGGAAGGAAATGATTAGCAGGTGCTCAGAATCAGAATCTCCCAAAACAGGCTGCCGCGTGTACAGCAGCGTGGGTACAGGCAACAACCGGCACAGCACACAGCACAGTAGGCTGGCCAGAAGCTCCAGAGGAACTAGAGAACACGACTGCCCTTCTCCCAGACCCCAGATAATACAGATCAATAAAAGAAGATGCACAGGATGCAGCCCTGACACAAACTTCTAATTGAGGAAGCAAGGCTGGAAAGAATGAATCAACAGAAGAAATCACTGACAACAGACAAACTCAGTGGAGCCGCCTGGAACCATGTTAAGCACTGGGGATCTGAGAAAGGCAGAAACTCAATCACTGCTCGCAAGAAGCTTATAGCCTAATGGAGGAGAAAATGTGCCAACAATTCAGTACAAACAAGATATATACAAGATAAAGTAGAGGTAATCAACAGAGGGAAGGCACTAGGAGTAAGGTGGGTTGGGAAGGGCTTCTTGGAGAAGGTAGGATTTTAGCTATGAGCTGAAGGAAGCCAGGGAAGTTAGAAGTTGGTGATGAGGAGGGAGAAAGTTCTAGGCATGAGTAAAAATACCTAGAATCAGGAAATACATTTTTGGTCATGGCAAATGTGCAGATTTATTTTGCTTGGCTAGACTTCTTTGTTTCAAGAATCGTGTTTTTCTTTTTGTATGGTGTGTATGGAAAAGGGGGGTGGTTGGTAGGGAGATGGAGGCTACTGATCCAGTCATCTCTCAAAAAGAAGACTTTGAAAAAATGGACAGAAGAGAATCAAAAATCAGAAGGAAAAAAGAGAGGCAGGGCAGCTTTGAAAAGAACAGGTTTAATATATTATATTCTTTTTAAAAAAACAACAACCCAGTTATATGCAATAGAGATTTGAACTTTCACATATAACCTTTTTCTATTCTATTTTGTATATGGAAATATCCTTTCTGGGTGTTCATTAAATCAGGATAACATTTTAAAATAATCTTAAGTTACACTGTATAACAAATATACCATGGCCTATGAAGAGAAACTGGTCGATAACATACACATGTATTTACACATACACACATAAAAATACAGTATTTACTCATCCAATTTCCTAACAAAGTTTTCATTACGAAATGGGAACAATTATTCAAACATCTGCATCTTGGGCTGCCGGCCCTCAGAGGAAGCATGACACTTTCCAATTCTCTTTCATATTCACTAACACATGTGGAAAGCTAACTGGGACCTGGCTCCTAAGTGTCTTTGCCCTTTCCATTTTGCAGTTGTTCAAATTGCTGGGAAAGGGCTGCTTGGAACAGAAGGCCACAGTGAGGCTGTATCTGTGTTGGAGAGGAGGACAGAGAGAATGTGCTCTGCACACAAAAGGTAGTTTTGAAAAGTTTCATGTCTGAGGCTTAAGCACCTTTGATTCTAGGGAATGCGTCAGATATGAACTGAAGCCCCAATCCCCTTCCGAGAAGTATGTTGTCTGGCTCTCATGGTTGAAAGGCCAAAGAACATTTATCTCAACACGTCAGTTGCTACTGCAAAATGGGAGTGGTGGCAGGGGCAGGGAGGGGCAATGAATATCATTTCGGGCAAAACTTATTTTAACTTTTCTTCTCAAAATGTGTGGGTGGAAATAAGAAAAAAAGTCAATTCGGTAGGGCCGTCTAGGTGCGAACACACAGTGTCTGGGGGTGGGTAGAAGAAGCTGAGTGTATTCGGCTGACTGAACTGGAACGTGGCTAGAAAGAATGGAGGAAGAATGCCCTATCTACGTCCTGACAAGTTCACAGGTACATCAAATTAGAAAAGTTGAACAGAAAAGAGCTGGACTAGGTGGGGGCCAGAGCCTTGCCTTGAAAGAAGTAGCACAGTGACTCAGAAACAAATACTTTGAAAAAGAATTTAGCCACTGCTGAAAGCCTTGTGAGTCTGATTAGAAGAAAGGGAATTTTTTTTTTCTACTCTGCACTATAGCTCAACGTGACAAAAACAGCCTGGCTACAAGAGCAGAAGCTTAGTTCCATCATTAGACTATGACTTTCCCTGAAAGCAAGGAAAGATGATTCTTTAGCACGCTATCGAACTGCATTTCTTTGCAGACTCGGAAGAATGAAATAAACGACAGGGCTCCTGTCCTCTAGTATTCTAAAAGTCCAACACTCAAGCTGTATGGGGCTGAGTCTCTTGTCTTCCGAATCAAGACGAAACGCCCATCATCTTCAGCAGAGAAGTCCACTTAAGGAAAGAGAGAGGACAGACATAGCCAAATCCTATCTCGGAGCCAGCAGAGTTTACCTGGTACTGGAACTGAATGGGCTGCAGGTGACTGTCACTCTGGGTCATTTTCTTGGCCAGAGCTTCTTTCAGAGCTAGGGTTTTATTCAACTCTATTAGCTCCTTGGACATCTGAGCCTGGCGCAGCGCATGCTGCGTAGAGAAATCAGGAGACGATCTGCTTCTCTTGGGGCTAGTTTCCACTAGCTGCAAGAGAATGGAAGAATGGCTTTGGTTAAAGCTTGCAAAAGAAAAAGGCGTTTGGGGACCCCGATGCCCCGTCACCTGGTCAGTTATTTGCACTTGGTTCTTTCCATCCCATGACTGTGGCCACTCTTCCCGTCCATGCTCTGAATGTCTGCAAGCTTTATCTTGAGCCATTTGTCCCATGCAATCACAAGCACTATAGTTCCAGTGGCTTCTCTAACTGACGACCCCAGAACTGATCTTTTCTCCCAACAATGGCTGTGTGGGAAACCTGCATCTTGGCTGCCCTTATTACCATAGATCTAAATTGTCTTCCTCATTTTCTCTTATGTCCTTCATGAGTGAGGCCCTCACAAAGCCCCACAGAGGTGGTATCTAGGGAGGCGGGTGGTAACACTGAAGGTCAGCTCTTACTAGGCAGCTGTTTCTGTCCAGTCTTAAAAAGTACTTCCCAAAGTTTTTACTTTGCCCCTAGGCAGGAAAAGCCCCTAAACAACTAGCCTGATTTGTCGATTCACTCTGGTGTCTAACCTTCAACTCCACCTGCTTTGTTCTCTGTGCCCCCTACCCTAGTCACCTACCTTTCCCTCCTGGTCTCTCACCACAGAAGAGGCTCACCTCATACAAAACTCTCTTTGGCCCCAAAGAACAACATTCCTTCTGCTTCATGTCTAATCCCTTCTTGCTCTCGGACACGATTTCCTAATTTCTCTCCCCTTCATTTTAGCTCCCTGGACTTTTGTGAAACAACATAAAGGATGCTGCCTAACAAGACTTCAGCAAAGTACATGGCACACGCAATATCACCGAGTGGCTCTGTCAGCCTTTACTAGGTACCAGGTACTACAGACAAAGCTTTCTCGAATGCCAGGGCACTCTAAGGATGGTGGAGGAAAGAGATGCTGAAGACAGGCTAAGTCCCAGGAAGCCGCTTGGTTAAAGCTTGCAATTGGACACAAAAGGGCAGGTTACTCACGACATCTGGCTCGGCAGGAGTGTTAGCAGCTGAGTCCATGCACGCAGCAGTCTCATCCTGTGAAACGATGTTCAGTTAAAAAAAAAAAGGCTTCTTGGTTAAGTTGCCAGATGTTTTTATAGCAGCCATTTAATGTTTAAAACCATCTATATTTAGAAACCCTTTTAATGGATCAAGCACAATCTTGAAGTCATCCACATCCCAACCCACAAGCCCATTTCACATCTGCTACCATCTTTTTTTTTTTTTTCATGATGAAAAACTTTGTGGCTTCTGTAAAATTAAGGTCCTACGGTAAGTAACTGAAGCACCATCCTGGGCAATTGTCCCTTTCCTGTTTCACCAAGTGCCCTTTCTTTATATGCTTTCCCAGTTGGCTTCAAAGCCAGAAAGGCTTCGGTTCTAGTCTAGCCTGGGTTCCCTCCTGGCTGTGTGACACCAAGCAAGGTACTTAATTTCTCAGTGCTCTGAGCAATTCTCTAAGACCACAGGCAAGAGAAGGTACCAACCTGCACTGGCATGTCAATATAATGGCTAACATTTACATGGTACTTACACCGCTAGGCATGGTGCCACACGCTTTACAGTGATCTCATTTGGTCCTCATGACAACCCTGGGAGGCAGGTGCTCTTATGATCCCTATTTCACAGTTGAGGAAACTGAGGCAAACAAAGGTGCTACTGTCAGAGGGTAGTCTCCTTAAGCTCTAGCCACTGTGCATCAATTTCATGTTAACCCTAATGCTCCCCTGCCCCTCATCCCCATCTTTGGTCTATGTTTTATAATCAGTAAAACACCATACTCTCGAGAACAAGAACCTGGTCTAGAGAGAGATCAGTAAAAACAGCACCCCGGCTCTTAATTAGAAACTGCTAATGAAGCAAACGTTCCGCTTCTGTTTAGTATGCAGACAAGGGAAATGGAGACCACTTCGATTTGGATTAATGAGTTTAACCACCAGGGACTCGAGCCTGACTTGATACTGACGCTCAAACACCCTGAGTTCTCAGGTCTTCGATTTTACTCCATTCCCACGAGCTGCTCCTCCTCCACCCCACCTCAGCTACCTGCAGAGATGGGCATAGCCCTGACCTTGCTGTCACCTGCAAATGTTCTACCTCCATGTTCAGGAATGCTGAAATGCCTTTATTTGATCATAATGCTTTGGCATTCTTCTCCTTGTGCCCTCAGGTCTGCCTCAGGACATCACCTCTGCAGTGCTCCCCATCACCCTTGGCTTCGCTCTCTTCCCTTCCTATCTGATGCCTTGATGAACTTGGTTCAATTCTCTACTGCCTTCTTCTGTTGAGTCCCTGGCCCCCTTTCCCTACTATTAATCTCGACTGATCCACCGTCCCCAGTCTTGGGTTACTCCCAACATACTCTCTCTTTGCTCCTACTCCAAGAGTTGATGAATGAAGCTAGAGAAAATTAGGAAAGTCAGCTAAACTCTCTGGCCATGGACTGAATCCAAGTACCCAGCAGAGGGCACTTAATAAACACTTATTGTTGCCCATGCCCTGCATTATCTTGGCTAGTTTAAATCTTAGTGTGCTTTCAATAACAATCCTATCTCTTAACTCATTTAAATGCTACGACCGGGAGCCTCACGTACTATAAACTATAACCTGCTAAAGTAGTTGGCCCGGGTGGCAAAGCTCAGAAATGTTATGTCATCCTTGCTGAGACACACCTGCAAATGAACACTGGCTTATTTCTATAGACAGTATCTGCAGAGTGTGCAAAATCCTTTGTGTGGCATAGACTTGGGGGTAGGAGGGAGAGAAAGGTAACTGTGACGAGGACGTCTAAATTGGAGTAAGATTTAAGAGAAGATACTGTCTTCAAGGAGTGAAATACAAGAAAACCTATGCAAAGTGCTTTGCAAACTTGAATTTCTACAGTAACATGAGCTATTGTTATTATTAAAGAAGCAGGAGGAAGAGATGGGGATAAGGGACCACACCGCCCGGATGGGGGAGGTTTGCTCTCCATAAAGAACATGCCAACTGCACAATCACTAACATTACCAGGCAGGAAGTGCGGTGAAAAGGGGGCTGCACCTGGAGTCGGGAGGACCCGGCTTTGGAATCTGCCTCCCTGTGTTTACTGGCTACGATACCAAAGTACAGTTAAAAGCCTCATTGCCAGGGGTTCCTAACACCTCCCTATTCAATATGAAAAGGAACAAATTAGAGAGTTTGCCACATACACGCTCCCAGCTGGCTTTTTGAAACATTCCTCAATGGTTAAGAGTCACTCCAGGTGAATGGCTCCAAGGGCAAACTTCCAAATAATAGCTAGTATTTCTATAGCACTTGAAGGTTTGCAAAGGACTTTACAAATATTATCTCATTCGATCTTCACAACAACCCTGCAAGGTAGGTGCTATATCACCCCATTTTACAGATGAGGAAACTGAGGCTAAGAGAGGTAAAATGACTTGTCCAGGGTCATACAGACAATAAAGAGATACATTAATTTTTTATAAAGAAAGCTTTCTTTAGTGCACAGACATTTGCTTCTAGTACCTTAGGTTGGGAACCTCTGATCTAAGTGATTACAAATCCCTGGAAATCTATGGCTTTTTTGGTTTAATGGCATCTCTGAGCTGAGTATTTCCCATCTTTTACCACAAGCCTTCCTCCTGTTAATTATTTCCTATTTTGCATATCCTCCGAGCCAGCCAGTCACCAGTCATCCCTTCCTCTGGGAGAACATCTATGTTATCACTTGGCTCAGTTGTCAGATTCTCCGTAAGGGAAGCTTTTCTTGCTTCACAGATATGTCCTTGTCTTTCTTGCACTCAGCACTCAGGCCCTGGCTAGAAGGCAGAACGATGCTCGTCGTAGTTGCTGTGACAGAAGAGGATGACATCCCGTCTCACGGCTGCTTCCTAAATCAAACCAGTACATCAGCCGTCTCAATGGCACAGCCTAGCAGAACAGCAGCGTCTAACCTCTTCTTCAGGAATTCTTCTAGAGATCTGAAACTGAGCTCAATGTGCAGGGCCATGCAGGCGGGCATTTTTAACAGAGGCACAGATGGGGCTGAACATGGTCATATCTTGCTCTGTGACAATGCTGTCCTTCAGTTAGGCCTCAGCTCACTTCACTTCGGGTTACATAGGGGAAAAGAGCTCTCATGCCAAGTGGGTCTTCTCTAAGAAAGCAGTCAGTCAAGCAAACCGGGCTGCTCTTTATGTTCCAAAAGCCACATCACCAATGACAGAGAATGTGTCACAGTAACTGCAACCTGAGGTAGCCTGTTTTAGAAATTCTCAAAATGGATATACATGGGTAGAAAAGTGGTACCTTAATACCATCTGTACTTGGCTTACCGAGAGCTGACTTATCACATGCTGCAGATTATGAATTATCTCCAAATTTTCTTTTAACTTTTGATCCTCCAGAGACTCTATCAGTTTCTGCAGATCAAGCTTGGACCTGAAAGTTTAAGTGCAAGCATTAGAGGAGAGGAGGTTAAAGGGGCACTGGTCCCCCCCACTCCACATGTGACAAGACACTTACGCTGCATGTTGCTTAAGCTCTTCTAGCTTGGCATTCAGCTTGTCATTCACTTGTTCTGTCTGTAACAAAAATGCAGAAGACCATCAGAGGCCTCGTACATCGTGCTCATCTATGGCTAGGAAGAACAAGACTTGATGGAGAGGGGGACTCCCTCCAGTGCAATTCTGGAAGCCTTCAGAGGCTTTCATTATTCAGAGAAATTCACTGTTAAATTCAGCAATGGAAGCTGGTCACCCGCCTTTCCCTCTAGTCATCAGCGGCCACTTCCAAAACCATACCTGAGGAGCTAGGCACCAGACCTGCCACAGAAAGGCTTCAGGGCATGGATGAAGACTGTGTTTCCTGGCATGCCACTTCCCATTGTTTAAAGTAACTCAACAGATGCTGGGACTACAGTGTTACCTACATAACTTTACATCAGGACTAAATGTTGGTGTCCCTCTGGCAGGGCTAAGCTGGTGTGAAAAGAAAAGGGTGAAGAATAAGAGATGTGACCAGGTAGACGGTGGGGGAAGAGCAGGGCGGAGGGGAAGCCAGATTGGTGAAGGAACTTTTGTCAGTTCTATTTCAATCCCTGATTTAATATGTGTGTCCACAGTGCACTAAAGTTCTCTTCTGGATCTACAGTATATAGTTTTGTTCCTGTGCAAGCTGCTATCAGCCACAAAGTGTAAGCAGACTGACCCACCAACAGGTTTACTGGGTCAGGCAGCAGCCTTAACAACTTTATGAAGGTCATACAGGTGTAGAGCTGATACGGGAACCAGCCACACTGATGCACATCTCAAACAGAAGCATCAAATATAGAACTGTAATTAAAAAATACACCACTTCTCACCCTTGCCCTTATGCCAGCCATAGGTATTAAGTTTGGTCCTCTTTAAACAAAGGTTTGGAAGCAGCCTACCCTTCCTTGTTGGAAAACACATTGTGACATAGATGGCTGCATGTCAGAAATGTAGACTGAGTGGAAATTTGTTGGTTTCGAGGAGAAGCTTGCCTGTCAAAGGAGAATGAACCAAGCCTGGGCACTGGATTATGGTGGCAAGAGAGTGACCAAGTTTCCTCCCTTCCAAAGCACTCTATAATACATCTTCCATTTTGAAATGGGATGGAATAGCAAAATGGATATAGAAAGATACATAAGTTTACTTTATAACCAAATGCCCTAGAATGAGAACCTGCTCTGTATAGGCGTAAATCTGTACTTTGTAACACTTATTACAAACCCAGGTTTTGCCCTAAAGGTTTTTATAACACAAATCCATTTCATTCCATATAAGCTTTGCAAATCAGAAGCAGGAATAAGTAAGAAAACTAAAGCTAGTCAATATCCAGATCATCCGTAGCACAAGACTCTTCTACCCAGTTCTGGAAGTCTCACCAAAATGATCCTCTCCAACATCTGGGCTGTCTGACCAGCTGCCTCACTGAGTTCACGGCTCAGCTTTTCATTCTCCTCGTTCAGAGACTGATTCTTTTCCATTAGGGACTGGAGATTCTCTGATGGCTCCACACTAGAACAGAAATCAAGTCATGAGAAAAATACCCGAGAAGTTCTACATTAGAGGTGGCCAAAAAGAAATTTCACGGGCTATTTCTTAGGGAGTAAAAGTGCCCCAAGTTATCCCACCTCATCCTTCACATGGGTCTGTACATATGATTACATCCAATTTAGTCTACTCACACTCAGGCAGGACTCTGGAACGCGAAGAACTATTTTCTCAACAGAGAACTCAGAGTCAGATGCAATTGTAATAAGAATGGGAATCAAGGGTTGCTGTCTTTAGAACCTTTGCTATAGGACCAGACCACCTATATATCATTAGGCAGAAGTGAAACTAAATTTCCATTGGATAGTCCACAGTCAGGAGTAGTTCCAATGTGGCTCAGCACAATGCTATGGGGAAAATACAAGGCCAAAATTCAATCCATTCTGACTTGATGGAATCGAACCCCAAGGCTTTTTACAGATAGACTTCAACAAGGGAGCTAGAGTGATGGCCAGTGGCCAAGAACAGATGTCACAACCCATCATAAATCGGAACATCCCCTTCCAAAAAGATGGCAAGGAGATGGAGAAGAGAGACGTCTCTCTTGCTTGCTTCTCCTGAAATGCATGTTTCATTGCTTCCTGTCTACTAGGTTGGTCTACTTTAAGCACCCTCTTCCTATCGCCCTCCGGGGGAAAAAGGCAGTACAATTCTTTACTTCCGACAACAGGAGACAGGTAAAGGCAGTAGATTGTAGAGATACCTGTAAAGCGCATACGTCATTTCTTGCCTGTTCTGGACTAATGGAGTAGGATCTATCAAAGGATATGAATAGGAAGACTTATTTGAACTGATGCAGATTGAAGTGACTAAAATCAGGAAAATAATTCATACAATGACTATAATATTGTTTAAAACAATTTTTTCAATGAATATTTATTTTCTCTGCTTCCCATTTTGCCTCTCCAATTAGAAAACAAAACAGAACGAAATATGGCTACTCAAACATAAATGATCTCATCATTCTACGTCCTGAGTCCATCATCTCACAATGTAAATATAAACAACTTTGAAAAACTCAGCAATTCTGATCGATGCAATGACAAATCGTGACTCCAGGAGACTGATGATGAAACACGCTTCCTGCCTCTTTGCAGAGGGGATGGATGAGAGGTGCCAAATGCGGTATCCATTTTAGATATAACCCATGTATACATTTGGTTTGATTATACTCATTTGTCACACAAAATGCTAGAGAGTTTGGGGGCATGGTGGTAATAGTCAAACAAAGCAAAGGGAAAAAAATCAAGCACCATGAACACTGAAAGATACAAAGAGAGCAGAAAGCTCAGACAAGTAGGGAAGGGTACATGCTATCATGTCAAGTTTTATACATATCTTTTAAATCCACAAACTTATGTACTGGAGATTCACACTCACACACACAGTCTCCTCCCTCCTTCTTTTCAGTTCTTTGTATATAAAATGTTCATGTTTGTTGATGTCTATCAAGGCTGTATTTTTTTAAAAAATGAAGCAGACCGGGGCGGAGCCAAGATGGCAGCTGGGAAGCAGTGACTGGCGTGAGCTCCCCACCAAGTTCCTCCAAAAACCTATAAAACAATGGCTCTGAACCAATTCTAGAGCTGCGGAACCCACAAAGTGGCAGAGGGAAGCAGGGCCCCACCCCAGGACAGCCTGGATGGTCTCTGGGTAAGGTCGGTCCCACACGGACCTCCCAGCCCCCAGCCGAGGGGAGCGGAGCTGAGCCCAGTGCGCACGGCCCGAACAGACCAGATGCGGACCTATCAGACCAGGAGACGAGCGGAAAGTGCCCTGGCGTTCCGAAATACTGAGCTGTGGCATGTACCAGACCTCTCAACCAACAAAGAGCAAAGACAGC
>CM053628.1:1079035-1095090 GCA_028646595.1 Phalanger gymnotis | reverse complement strand
AGCGCATCGGGGATCAAACAGATCTAATGATTTATGCTAGGTGTTTGATCAGTGTTGCTCAGTGAATTGTGTTTACTCCGGGGTTACAGTGCTCCAGTAAGTGGAACACCGCTGGGGCTGCGCGCCCCTGTGCAAGAGGGCTGCACGCCTCTGTGCAGGGGGCGGGGCTGCTTGCCTCTGTGCAAGGGGGCATTTCAGTCCTACCTTTAAGTCATCTGTGTATTTGATAAGCTGTCTCTTGATGCCTTGATCGAAGTCACTGGTAAACTCTTAGGCAGCCCAGGGATCCTCTATTCTGAGAGGTCTCCTTCCAAGATGGCATTGGCATGTATTTATGACGACTCTGGGTCATTCATTTGGTTTGAACTCCTATCTAATAGTACCACCGTCTAGCTCACAACTGTCCATCTTTTCCAAGGGAATAGAAGGAAAATTTGTCAAACACTTTCCTAAATCCTGACAGACTATTATCACTAGCATTCTCCTGATCTACCAGTGAAGTAAGTATTAAAACCGAAATGAGGACATTAATCTGGCATCTCTCAGGAGACCTTGGTATCATCCACAGCTCCCTGCCATGAGCACCATAACCAGGAACCAGGGCCCCGAAATTCAAGGGCCAACGACGCAGGGCCTGCCTGGCCCAATTCCACCCAAGCCTCCTTCAGTGAGAGACGAGGTCTATTAAAACACCTGTTGAGGTGGGCCAGATGTTAAGAATCTGAGCCTTTGTGGCCCTTGTATTGACAAGCAGGGGGTTAGATTGTGAGCACTTTAATGGAGGCAAGATGGACCTTTTATACAGAAGGCTGTGGGAAGATCTGGATGGGTTCTAGGAGTGGCCAGGTAGTCTGGGGACAGAGAAGGGGTCTAGGGTGGGGCCAGGTGCAGACCATGAGGACCACAGGGAAAGGATTATTAACTGGGAAGGGTCCAGGGACTTTTCCTTTTTGGGGTCCAGATCTCATGCCCATCACTAAGGAGATTTTGACCATTATGAAATGGATAAGTAGATGGGGGAGGGGTTTGAAGAGTCTGAGGAGGTCAAGAAGGCCAAAGAAATTGGGAGATTGAGCAAATTTTGGCAGTTGTGTGGAAACTGAGATGAGAGTGAGGCCATTAGGGCTTTTGTGAAAGGGCTGAACAGACAGGGAGGTCCTCAAGTCAGGAACCCCCCAACAGTTCTCACTTTTCTTGCTGGCAGGATCAAAGCTTCAAGATAATGACGAAGGAAGAGGTGAAAGGTATCCCGGTCAAGGTGGCCCTGCGCTGCCGCCCACTTCTCCCCAAGGAAATAGATGAAGGCTGCCATACCTGCCTTTCCTTTGTGCCTGGAGAGCCTCAGGTAAGAGGCACCAATGACCTTGCCCAGTGAGTGGGGCTTATCTTCACCACCCAGCTTACCTCTGCGTGTTCTTTGCTCTTCTAGGTGATAGTTGGCAACGGGGACAAATGCTTCACCTACGACTTTGTGTTTGACCCATCAGTGGAGCAGGAAGAAGTCTTCAACACAGCAGTTGCTCCTCTCATAAAGGGCATCTTCCAAGGTGAGGGAGCACCTTGCCTTAGTATCGGGGGATACCTCTCCAGTCACTAGGGCCATCTTGTCCATGCTGTCTTTGAGCCTTCTTGCTCTTTAGACATACTTAGCCCTTGTGACTGCAAAACCAGAAACTGTTGCTAAGGCTGCCACTCTGTTCCAAAAGCACAGGAGCAATGTTCAGAGTGACTCCTAGTTATTGTGCTGACGTTTGTTTATCTTGTTGGGATGCCAGGGTGCTGTGATTCGGTTGACAAGTTAAAATGCAACGTGATGTAAGACATTTAGGGATTTAAAAAAGAAAAAGCAATCCATCTAAAACAAGGTTTCTAAACCTTTTTCATGTTATGGAATCTGGTGAAGCGTATGGAGCTTTTCTCAGAATTATATATTTAAATGTATAGAATGCAATACATGGGATTACCAAGGAAACAGATTATGTTGAAGATGTAATTTTTTTCTCATCTGAGTTCACAGAAGTGGAGGTGGGGAGAGAACAAGCATTCATTAAGTTCCTACTGTGTGCCAAGCATTGTGCTAAGTGCTTTATAAAGAGTATCTCATTTGATTATTATAACAACTCTGGATGGTAAGTGCTGTTATTATCCCCATTTTATAGTTCAGGAAACTGAGGCAGACAGAGGTTGTTATTTGCCCAGTGTCACACCACTAGTAAATGTTTAAGATGGGATTTGAATTCAGATCTTCCTGACTCTAGGCCCAGGGCTCTATCCACTGTGCCTAGCCATTTCCGGTTAAGAACATCTCATCTAAAAGAAGCAGAAATAAAAAGATTTGTCAAATCGAAATGACCTTAAGTATTGTCAAACACAAGTTCGTTACCAATACAGGACTTCGTAGTAAATGATTTTCCAGCACCTGCTAAAACATTACCAGTTACAGGTCGCGCCTGTCTCAGTGCGGTTCGTTCTATTATCGGACAGCTGGAACACTCTGGAAAGAAGCTTTTCCACACGTTGATTCTGCCCTTCGAGCTCGAGCTGCTTGCTAAAGCTGTCGAATTGAACCTTTCTCCCACACAGTTGTCTTTCAAACTTTTGCAGACTACAGCCATCTTCCTTCTAAGTCTCTTCCTGCTAGACACCAAACATTCCCACTTAAGCTTTTTCTTACGTGACATCATTTCTGACACCTCATAAACCTACCCTTATACTTGTAGTTCTGTAACTGTGGCCAAGTCCCTTAACCCTTCTGAGTCTCGGGGGTTGGTTTTGTTTTAAGACTGGCAAATTATGTGGGAAGTAACCTGTACAATAAGGTTGACAGCTTGAGGGAGAGGTGCATTAGAGAGCATCACTACCTTCATGGATGAGGAGCTGGAGGGCTAGAGTCCAACAGGCAGTGAATCTCAAAGCCTGAATTTGGAACCCAGGACTTCTGACTGTCAAGGTCCTAGTTCACGATCAGATGTTCTAATTAAGTTTATAATTCTGTGTACTTGTAGCATGACTAGCCTATGCTGTTGATCAAAGCAAGAGACGGTAATGTTATCTCCTTTCTGTTGTAAAACTGGAAACAGCTGAGATTATGCTTTTCTGCAGAGCAGAGGCTCTTGCACCGCTGCATGGTCCATAGGTCCGTATGCCTGAGGGTAGTCCTAATGGCGCCAGAAGAGTAGCCTTTCCATGGATGCTCTTTCTAGGGATTCATGGCGCTAAATGTAATTGTGCCTTAGGTACAGTGTCCATTATTATACAAATGCTTCAACATTTTTATATGCAAGATAAACTTTGTGTTCAGCAGAAAAGTGGCTGCATCTTTTTTTTAATGAAGGGAACATGGTTGACTTAAATTATTTCCTAAATTATAAGATGCCAAACTACAGAAGCTACAAAGATGTTAATTATGGTCATGTATTTAGAGCTCCGTCATCTGACACTCTTTAACTTGGTAACAGAGCCAGAAAATCAGGAAGTAAACAAAAACAGAAAAGCTTGTGGGCGGCCAAACGAAAGGTTTCAAAACCGTCCCCATGCTCATAAGGGAGGCTGACTTCGAAAATTCTAAATCTCTTCGTCGCCATGCCTCCCCACCCCATCCCCGAGAGAAGCATCAAAATAACAGAAGGAACTGGAACAGACAGCAGGCAGCCATGCTGATGGCAAGAAGCAACAGGGACACCCTGAGAGAGAGCAAAGGTCCAAAAACGGGACTGGATTCAAAGCACGGAAACCTGGGCTCTTTCAGTAATAAGACTAACAAGCCTCACAGTTTCAGGCCTGACATATATTAATACAGGTTATATTACAGAACAATAACCGATATGACCCCTGGTATTCAAAAACAAATTATGTTCTGTATATAAACTGTGGGCAGTTGGGTGGCCCAGTGGATAGAGCACCGGGCCTGGAATCAGGAAGACTCATCTTCCTAAGTTCAAATCCAGCCTCAGACACTGCCTAGCTGTGTGACCCTGGGCAAGTCACTTAACCCTGTTTGCCTCAGTTTCCTCATCTGTAAAGTGAGGTCACAAAGAATGGGACATGCCAGAAACAACTGAATAACAACAAAAATACAAACTGTTGGAAAACTTCCTTCTGTGGAATATCTTATTCTCCACTGATGCTCTCTAAAGGAAATGTTGCCATAGTGACCTTCAGAGATCGTGAGACAAAAACTTTCACACAAATTGAGTTTCAAAGGAGTGTGAATGGTGACCAACAGGCAATCAACAAGCAGTTATTATGTGCAGAGTTCTGTTGCCATATTTGTTCTTTTTAGGTTTTAGAGTGGTTGACCTACAAGTGACATTTACAGAGCATGCATTGGAACCTCATCCCTTTACAGATAGGGAAACCGAGGTAGACAAAGGTTACAAATGGCTTGACTGTAGTCATATAGTTGGTTAATGGGAGAGCTAGGATGAATTCAGACCTGGAAGGGACCTCAGAGGCCATTTGGTCTAGCCTAGACCTGCCAAAAACAGGTTGTCTCATCTCACCTTTGCTTAAAGACCTCCAGTGCGAGGGGAAGTGCTGTCTCGTGGGGCAGCCCACTCTTTGGGATAACTCTCATGGGAAGATCAGATGAGATGATGGATGTAAGGCACTTAAATGTTGGCCATTATGATGATTGTTGTTGTTGTCCTACCTTTATGTCATCTGTGTATTTGATAAGCTGTCTCTTGATGCCTTGATCGAAGTCACTGGTAAACTCTTAGGCAGCCCAGGGATCCTCTATTCTGAGAGGTCTCCTTCCAAGATGGCATTGGCATGTATTTATGACGACTCTGGGTCATTCATTTGGTTTGAACTCCTATCTAATAGTACTACCGTCTAGCTCACAACTGTCCATCTTTTCCAAGGGAATAGAAGGAAAATTTGTCAAACACTTTCCTAAATCCTGACAGACTATTATCGCTAGCATTCTCCTGATCTACCAGTGAAGTAAGTATTAAAACTGAAATGAGGACATTAATCTGGCATCTCTCAGGAGACCTTGTATCATCTGCAGCTCCCTGCCATGAGCACCATAACCAGGAACCAGGGTCAAGGACAGAGGCAATGTCACCACACAGAAGCAGCTGAAAATTATGCTCTTTTTTTTCCATCTAAATCTGGTGGCTTAAACTCAAGAGTAGCTACTTGCTCTTATCTTTTCAGTTTAGAGCTTCAGCTCTATAACATCTGACATTTTGTATGAAGGCTTAAGGCTTTTTTCATCACAGCTAGTCTGTTAGAGTTACAGCTGAAAAAACAATCATAGAGGAATAACGTGGCCTCATTAAGGTTGCACCTAGTGAATGGCAGAGCTGGGCCTTGAACCCAGGGCTTCTGATTGATTCCAGATCTGATTCTCTTTCCTTTTGCATAGCACAGGCTTGGTAATAATAGTTATTCCATTCACAATGGTGAAAGAAAGCTGACTCTAAGATCATTAGCAGAACTAGGAGGTTACAGTAATACCAGAGTCAAAGTGACTTTCTGTATGAGGAAATAGGTGAGAAGAGGAAGCTTGTTCATGCTAAAGGACTTTGCACCTGAGTTGCCCTGGAGAGTTCTGACCATGGTAGAAGTTAGTCAGTGGTTTGGCTTTTCGGGTCAGAGAATAGCATTCTAGTATATGGGAATTCTGTTTGGATGTGTGTTTTCAGCTAAGGAAGATTATTAATAACAAATTCATACTAAGCTTACTTTCGGCTTTGCATGGCTTCTGAAACTTACAATCTTTTTGCTCTACTCCATTTAGGGGTAGATGTGGTGTAGGCATTGGTTTTTTTTTTTTTTTTGAGACTGCTTGATTTTAGTGATGGTAGAATTAGTGGATTCTAGTTGAACTAGGCCAGGGTATTTTTGGAATGAGCAAATTCTGAGAAGTGTGTGTGATCTCTGTTCTGCCCAGGGTATAATGCAACTGTTCTGGCCTATGGACAGACTGGCTCTGGAAAAACGTTTTCAATGGGAAGTGCGTATACTGAAGCTCAAGCGCATGAGCCAACGATTGGGGTCATCCCTCGGGTAATACAACTACTCTTCACAGAAATGGACAAGAAGGTAGACTTTGAATTCACCCTGAAAGTGTCTTACTTGGAGGTAAGTATTCTGAATTCAAAATAACTTCTGTTGAATTAAAGAGTAGACTGCAGGGGTGGGGAACCTGCAGCCTCAAGGCCCCATGTGGCCCTCTAGGTCCTCAAGTGGAGCCCTTTGACTGAATCCAGACTTCACAGAACAAAGCCCCTCAATAAAAAGATTTGTTCTGTAAAACTTGGACTCAATCAAAAGGCTGCACCTGAGGACCTAGAGGGCCACATGGGGCCTTGAGACCACAGGTTCCCCACCCCTGGAGTGTAGACTATGCTTTCCTCAGCCAAGACATATTTATCCTAAGACTGGTTGTGATGATTAAATGGTAACGTATACAAAGCTCTTTGCAAACCTTCAATTTAGTGCTATGTAAATATCATTTCTACCGTTAAACTAGTGAGCTGGGGAAGTAAACCAAGCCATGCAGTGATAGTGGCTGTATGTATGTGGTTGGGAGGCAGTATAGTACAGTGGAAAGAACACTCACTGGCTCTGGAGTTAGAGAACCTGAGTTCAAATCCTATTTCTGAAGCTTACTCTCTCTATTTCCTTGGGCGAGTCACTTCACCTCCCTGGGTCTCAGCTTCCTCCTCAGTTAATTGAAGAGATTAAATGAGATGGTCTTTAAGGGCCCTTTCAGCTCTAGATCTGTGAGCCAATGTGTAAATGCAAATAGATCGAGATGTCAATAACTAACCTCACAATTTGAACATATGTATTTGGGGACCATTGGTACACTCCAAAAAATTAGGTAGCCATTTCCATAGGAGAAGAAAGCACTTATAGATAGTATTGCTTCATCAAAGAGTAGGAGTTAGGTTTTTGAATCAGACGTTTAAAAGACCTAACATGACCAAATATTTGATCGTCGTTGTGGAAAGCTTGACTCACACATGGGTTGGAGGGAAGCCATGTGAATAAAAGAGATTCTTAACCTTTTTTTGGTTCATGGACCCCTTTGGCAATCTGGTGAAAGCCATGGACCTCTTAGATAAATGTTTTTAAATGAGTAAAATACATATCCTTACAAAGGAAACTAACTATATTAAAATACAATTATCCCAGTATTAAAAACAAAGTTTATAGGCCTCCAAATCAAGAACCTCTGGCTGAAACTTGGTTAAGATCTTCCTGACTAATCTAGGTGTGATCCTAGCACCCGGAAGCAAGCTAGTTGAATTTGTGTTGAGAGAGGGTTGTTCACCTCCTCTGCTCTTTTAAATGTCTGTGGGATTGAAGCAGCAATGAAGGTGGTGGCTGCTGGTCCCAGATGGCTGGATCTGGGGGCACCTTTTAGCTCTCTTCTTTTGTATATGCCTGCTGTTTCTCCATGGAGAAAAATCTTAATTTAGCTTATAAATTATCATTTAGTATAAAAATGAAATTTCTGGAACGTAATCTTTGGGTTTGAGACTACTGGTTTGGAGACTGGATCTCCTTCTCTGACCGGAAGTATATTGGCCAGATGCCACCACTGATTTACCATGGGATCTTTGACCTGCTCTGTTTCTAAGCCTTCCTTAGACAGCTTGGTTCCCCACCCCACCCCATCCTTATGATCCCGGTGCCAGGCCTACGTAGTTCCCTTAGCAAATTGCTCTACCAGTGTCAAGCTTTCTCTGCAGTAGGGATCACCAGCACCACCATGCCCAGCAGAAAGAGGCGGTTTTCATGTTTTTCTTTTGTTGTCTTGTTTTTAACAGATCTACAATGAGGAGATTCTAGACCTGCTATGCCCATCTCGAGAGAAATCCCCACAAATAAATATACGAGAAGATCCTAAGGAAGGCATAAAGGTGAACTGCTTTCTCTTTGTGACACAAATATTTGGCAATGGTGACGGTAAGGTTCCGTTCAACAAACACTTATGCATACCTACTCTGTGCGAGGTACTGTACCAAGCACTGGGGATACAGAGATAAAAATGAAACTGTCCCTGCCCTTAAGGAACTTCCATAAGTGACTGTGAGCATCACACCTCAAGATTTTTGTAGCTCCCGTTTCCTCTGAAGCCAAGGTATGCTAAATATATTCCTGGATGGAAACTTTTGGGGGTAGAGTCAGGGAGGAGAGAAAGCCACATTCAGTTCTCTTAAGGATACCCATTGCTACTTTTATATATACTGATAGCAGAGGATTCATTGAGGACTTGTTTAGAGCACAAAAGCTTAGGGGGCTTAACTTGCTTAGAGAATATAGGAGTAGAAGTCATAGTTCTCACCCTCAGGTAGTTTAGAGTCTAATTGGAGAGGTAAAGCAGACATGAAACACTTTAGATCACTGCCTCTTATTGAGTGTTATATAGGCAATAAGTACTCATAGCGATCAGTGAAGATTAAGAGCAGTCAGGAAAAGCTTTATGGAAGAAGCATAACTTGAATTAGGCCTTTAAAAGATGGGTACAGTTTGTAGAATCGGTCCTTCTAGGCAAAGAGAATGTGAAGTATTTACTGAGTATCTATTCTATACAAGTTCTACTCCATTGCCTCACTGTGGCATGGAGGTGACCCTGGACTCTCAGAGGCTGTGCTGGTGGAGCAAAACTGACATTTTCTACCAAACTGAAAATACTTTGAGGATGGTCCCCTATGACAGGCCGTACCTCCTATCTTCGGAACAGCCTGGTTAGGTGTGGAAAGAGTCATCACCAGCAGGTTGGCCAGTAGGTGATGAATTTATTTGGCCATGGCAACCCACAAAACAGATAAAACTACATTTGTATGAGACCCCCTTCTCCTTCTGCAGTGATGGTGGCAGAGTGGTATGAAGTGGGGCAGAGTGTACTAAGAATCCCTGTTTTTAGACTTTATATAAACCATTAATTACCTGTTGGTACTCTAAACATGAACTCTTTATCCAACAACCAATGTGTTGAAATGCTCCTGGAGGAACTGAATTGTGTCAACATTGACATTCTTGCTCTAAATGAAACCAGAAAACCTAAAGAAAAGCCTTCTAGATGGTAAGATCACTTGAGTTCTCCTTGGAGAAGCAAATAAAGGAATTGGTGGAGCTGGTTTTATTGTGTGCCCAAAGGTTACAAGAAAAAAAATACCGTTTTGTGGAATACTTGCTAATCTCACTTTGCATTGTTCATAACAAGCATAAGCAAAAAGGCCAACATAAAGGTAATTGTAGCTTATGTGCCAAGATCTGTCTCAGAGAATGAAGTAGAGAGATTCTATGAAGGACTTGATGAGATCCTCCAAACCAAGTTTACACATAAATCAGAAGATACCAGGTGTAGGGCAAGCAAGAAGCAAAATCTCAAAAAAAGAAAGTCAACTTCGTGGCACATAACGAAGGACTAGTTGCTTATGTGGGAATCACTTCAAAATCAGCTATCTGTGTAGTTAGACCTCGGACTAGTTAAAACAATGGTCCAAATCAGCACCAAGTTAGAAGAAAGGATAAAGATAAGAAAATACTACATGTCATTATAACAGCTCCCCCTCTGTTTAAATGAGCTGACACTGAGTAGTGTGAAATGGCTAAAAGTCAAAACTGCTCTGATGACCATTATTTCATAGGGAATTCTAACCAAGGTAAACAGCTTTGATAAGGAGGGAGTCAAAAGAACCCATAACTTTAGCCAGCAAAACAATTTTTTTTTCTACTTCCATCAAGTTCATCATAGTTGAGGACCACATCTGTTTCGAGTAGCAGCTCCCTCTGAGACCCTGTAGAGAAAGATAATAGATGATCACAAACTATGTTTTGAAAAATAATGTAAAGAAGTTGTTGGGGAAACGAGTTTAGAGAAAGTTTGGCATGAGACCCAAATAAGCCAAATCATGTGAGAATTTATAAGTGAAAATGATAGGACAGATTTGTTGTAGCAATTGAGTATCATTGCTGGCAGCGGAACCACCATATTTGGACACAAAAACATCAGCTGTTGGGCTCTGCAAAGAGCTGGCAAGGACTTTTAAGAAAATGAAACTGAATAGAGCTACTTCACCTGACTGGGCATAAAAAGAAAATGGAAAACTCACTCTATATTTGTTGCCCAAAAAGAGCGACTGAGCTGACTCGGCTATCAACTTCTCTATTACGTGCTTCTTTCTCATCTCTGCAAAATCTTTGTGGCTGGGTTGCACATTCAACAGGGATATCTTGATGAAATACAGGAGAAGGGAACAGACGGCCTTTTGCCAATGACTTTGTAATAGACTCTATTGTAGACTGACTGAAAACTAGAAAATAAAATATCCTGTTTGTGTTCTGTTGACTTGGTAGAGTAAAACCTAGCCTTTAAGACTTTCCACAATGCATCATGTGGCTGGCGTGTGCGTTGCACACTCCCTTGATAATGCAACTGATCATCATTCTCAAGCAAGGTATACAGCTGGGAAATATGTGCTCATCAGAGGATCTTTACACAGAACCTCCTCCATCACAGAAGGGGAGTCCAAATGGAAGAAGAATTATGTACAGTTGGCGAGGACTTCTAGGAGTTCCTTTTCAGGGATAGCATCGTTCTGATTATGTCAAGCCTTCGAATACTACACAACTCCCTTAGGAGATTGGCCTATTAATTAGTGACTCATACATGTTGCTCAGCTATGCATTTGGATGAATAATCTGTTGGCTTAGTCCATCAGTATAAACACCTTGAACAGGCACTGCAAACTCAGATTGAGCAGGGCCTAAAATTGAATAAGAGGAAGAGAGTGAGCTGAATTACATTTGGGAAATCGCATAGTTCTTTCACTGAAACTTAGTTGCTGCTTGATACACGTGACCATCTTTTCAACACGTGTTTTCCTAACACTACATGGCTAGAAATGGAGCCTCACAATCTCTGAAGAAGCCAGATTGAAGATGTCCCAAGGGACATTGGAGAGATACCTCATGGGCATAAATAGACTGTCATATTCCCAAAGGTGACATATACATAAAAGTTGACACAAAAGACATAATCAAAAACGTATATGCTCAGAAGAGGGGTTGGGCCAGTCATGCAAAGAGAACAGGAGATAACATAACTCCCTTAGTGTTAACTTTTGACAAAATGTTCAAAGACCCTGGGGATGACCTCCAGCATGCCGATTAGTTTCTCCATTGAAGATTTGTGGGAGGACATGGACTAGAGTCACAGAGGATGAGAAGGCGTGTGGTTGGGTTGTGATCTACACTGGTGGAGGGAATACCCACATCGCTGAGATCACTGATCCATTGAAGTATTGAAGTACATGTAAAAGGTACTGTGCCAAAACACCCTGGGGTAAGAATGGGGACGGGAGCAACGAAATAAAGATGAAACATAGTCCCTGCCCCCAAGAACTGCTTCACCGAGGCAATAGCCTAAATAATCTAAGTATTGAAAATGAGTGTACACCAAGGAGTGGGGGGTGTCCAGAAGAACACTAGGTTTGTAGTCACAACATGAGTTTGAATCCCAGCTCCTGTTACTTCTGGGTGACCTTGAGAGCATCACTTTCCTTTGTTGGGTTTCTGCTTCCTCTTCCGAAAAATGAGGGAGTTGGACTGGCTAGCCATCACTATTATAAAAGCTAGCCATTGAACTAGATGGATCCCTAAGCTCTGTCTTAGCTCCCAGTCCTCTGCTACTATAAAGATTAAATGAATGACCCAAACAAGTTCTTGCAAAGTTTGGAGGAAGGAAAGATCACTTTGATCTTAGGAAAGGGGTATAGAAAAAATTGTAGCCAGCACCAGGTAGGATGTGTGAGAACTAGGCTAGAAAGACTATGGAAAATATAAGGAAACTGGGACCGCAGACACTTTTCAACTGCTTAACTTCCCTGCCTCTACCCCACCCCGAATCACTTTTATTGCCTAGAAATGTGCTTAAGAGAGATTTTTTTTGACACTGAATTAGCCATGAGCCCAGAATCATATAGTCCACCTTATACCTGAAAAGAATCCCTTCTGTGATCTGCCCAACAAAGGATTATCCAGACTTTTCCTGAGAATCTCCCCTTCATCTCCTGGTGTCGCATATTCTACTTGTGGATAGCTCTAATTGCTAAGAAGTTCTTCCCTACGTCAGGCCTGAATTTGCTTCTTTGCAGCTCCTGCGTACTGGTTTTAGTGCTGCCCCCTGGGGCCAAGCAGAACAAGTCTTATCTCACATGACAACACTTTAAAGACAATTAGCCCTTCACCCCCCCCCCCCAAGGTCTTCTCCAGTTTCTTCAACTGAGTCCTCATATGGCATGATCTCTCAGTATATTTATTTTTTCTTAAGGACCTCCACAATCTTAGAACTCACAAGTACTTAGGCAAGGTTTGAAGGATTGGGTTTGGGTCAGATCAGGCATTGAGTCCCAATTCGAAGTACTCAGATAATCAACGTTTTTTTAAAGTGCCTGCTATGTCAAGCACTGGGGATACAGAAAGAGGCAAAAGACAGTCTCTGCCCTCAAGGAGCTTCCCGTCTAATGCTAAAGCCCTTAAGAAGGTCAAACCTGGCTAGCACTAGGCCACTGAAATAAAAATATCCAGCAGGCTATTGCAGATATACATCTGAAGATCAGGGCTAGAGATAAAGAATTAGGAATGATGCTGAGACTTTATAGAGTTGGAAGGAGCCTTAGATGTAGTCTAATCCAAACCCTTCATTTTACAGATAAGAGAAGATTTGCCCCTGGTTATACAACTAACTACTAGTACACCTCTGACCAGAACCCAGGTGTTCTGGCTTCCCTTTCATACTGTGTTATCCCATAGTAAAACTGAGGAGAAGACAAGGGCATGAGGCCAAGTAGGGAGAAGGCAGAAAGGAGAAGCAATTGTACTCCATACTTTATCTTTTGATGTTGGGTCCAGGGGAGCTCTCAAATCAAGACTCCCCTAAAACTCACGATTATTTTCCAGCCCTGAACAGCTAGGCCCTTTGCCCTGGGGCCTCTGGTACAGATTACAGACCAAAGTACATCCTACTACCAAGTCTTGTGTCTCTTAGACTGTCAGAGTCCAGAGCCATCGCTAGCTTGTGATACTGACTCTCCAGTCCTTAGCAGAGGTTGTCATTCAAAACAGTCTCGGTTTCATAGTTGTCAACATGACTTATACAATGAGGTTTACTAAACTTATACTGAAACATAAAGACAGGACTTTTCCTCCACCGACCCCGTCTTTGGTCAGACACTTGAGTTATCACGGGGACATTTTCTCTTCTTTTTGAATTAGATCGTAGGACTCACTGAAAAGACTGTTTCCTTTGCCATGGACACTGTGTCCTGCTTGGAGCAGGGCAACAACTGTAGGACTGTGGCCTCCACAGCGATGAACTCTCAGTCTTCCCGATCCCATGCCATCTTCACCATCTCCATAGAGCAGAAAAAGAAAAGTGACAAGTAAGTTTGTAATGTTTATAGTCAACATTTCTCATGGGTTAACTCTACTGAAGTTGAAAGTGCTTAGGTTGAGTTGGAGTAACCATTGATCTGTTGATACGATTATATGTTAGCTCTGCTATTCGATTCTTTCTAGTAGGCTTAAATGCTGCTTCCACCCAGGCATCCTATCTTTATCACAGGAATAGTAGCTTTCGATCCAAGTTACATCTTGTGGACCTGGCTGGTTCAGAAAGGCAGAAGAAGACAAAGGCTGAAGGAGACCGTCTAAAAGAAGGTAAAACAACTAACACTGTTATTGTAAATGAAAGCCATAGACCCTCATGTCCATTTCATTTATACCTAAGTTAAACTTAAAACATGTCAGGTGTGGGAAGCCAGGAGTAAGTTGATGGGAGATACTGGTTGATGGCAAAGGAGGTGGACCAAGGCTGCTTGAAGATACCTGCTGACAGCAAGGGCCTGGGAAAAGATTCATTTGGTTCATTTGAGTAGATAATTTTTAAATCAATATTTTTGAAAATTTAAATTTTGAACTTAAACGCTAATTTCCACATACAGAACAAAACACAAAGAGAAGATTGTGTGTGAAACTGTCTCCATTTCATAATGCTTTCTTAAAAATAGAAATTCCATACTTAACTTTCAAAACTTTTCTGTGTTTCTGTTCTCTTCTGTGTATTTAAAAATATTTCAGTGGTTCTCTTTTTTGGGGGGGGGGCGGCAATCAATATTGCTGACCTCCTTCTCCTAGGATTTTACCCCATCCCCACCCCCAGATCTTTGAGCTTCAGGGCCAACTATGGCATCTTGGAACTGGATGCTGGAGATCTTGGATCTCTGAGTTTCCCTGTCAATCAGTAAATATTTATTAAGCATCCACTATGTGCCAAGCACTGAGCTAGGTGCTGAGGGTGAAAAAGAGGCAAGACAGTCCCTGCCCTCACTACCTAGTGGAGAAGACAACGATCAAACAAGTATATACAAGACAAGTAGGAAATTATTAAAAGAAGGAAGGTGCTGGAATTCTGAGGAGTTGATAAAGGCTTCCTGGAGAAGATAGGATTTTAGTTGGGCCTCAGAGGAAGCCAATAGGTGGAGATGATCAGGGAAGGGGCATAGCCAGAGAAAATGTATGGACTTGAGAGATGAAATGTATTGTTCTCCAGAACAATAGAAGCGTCAGAGCATGTGTCAGTGAGTAAGGTGTAAAAAAGCCAAAAGATAGGAGGGGGCTAGGTCAGAAAGGGCTTTGAATGCCAGAGGATTTTCTATTTCATTGTGGAGGTGAGAGGCAGTCACTTTTGTAGCCACCTAGGGGATGGATTGGAGGAGGTGGAACCTCCAGCAGGAAGGCGAAGCAGTCCTCGTTCCCCTGGTGGCTACTCCGTGGCTACAGCTTTGCTTGTTCTACAAAGAATGTTCTGAGTACGGATTTGCACCGTAGTTTTCTCCAGGGATAGAATAACATTTTCTGTTTTGTTCCCAGTGTTTTCAGTGATAGACGCAAAAGGTTGAATCTTTTGAGCTGCGGCATCACAATGAGTTGTGCACTTACCATTGCTGCTTTCCTATCTCTCCTAGTTATCCTTAATTTCAGTTCAACAAACTTATATTAAATGGTCATAATATAGAACCAGAATAAGATTTTTATTATCTATACTTAATTGAAGAAAATGGTATGTGACCTCTTCTAAAAAACATTTAGAATAAACATTTTTTATTTCTCCAGAACAAAAACCCAAACACTTATAAGGCCTTGGATTAATTTCTCTCTGTATCCCCTCCAGTGGCCCACTGAGCCTCAGTGGGAAGTAAGTTCTGTACCTTTGCTGTAGCTGACAAAGTTCCACAAAATCTCATGGGTGACTCAGAAGGCGGGATCAGAAAAGATTCTTCAGTTTTCTGACAATGTGCATGCTATCTCAGCCTGAAGTGATCAAGGAGCAATTATTTCTTGAGTGCCCATATTGGATACATTTTTCTTGAATGGTAGTTGCTTTGGGGGTGTTGTAAACAACAAGTTTTTATTTTTTCTAAAGATGGAACTACTGAACTTGAGACATAAGTTTGAGTATATTTGTTTAAAAAATTAGACCAATTACCTTATCTCATATATAAGATATGGGAGTTATTGGGAGATGGAGCTAAGATGGCGGCTGGAAAGCAGGAACTAGCGTGACCTCCCTGCCAAGTCCCTCCAAAAACCTATAAAAAATGGCTCTGAACCAATTCTAGAACTGCAGAACCCACAAAATAGCATAGGGAAGCAGGGCTCTAGCCCAGGACAGCCTGGATGGTCTCTGGGTAAGATCTATCCCGCACGGAGCTGGGAGCGGAGGGGAGCAGAGCAGAGCCCAGTGTGGGCAGCGTGGGCCAACCAGACCAGGAGCTGGGCGGAGCGTGCCCTAGCACCCTGAATCAGTGAGCTGCGGCAATTACCAGACTTCTAAACCCACAAACACCAAGGACAACAGAGTAGGTTAGTGGGAGAAGCTGCTAGGGACTGGGATAGAGTTTGCAGGTTTGGCCACCGACCCAGGGGCAGCAGAGGTGAGGCAGCTTTAGAACTACAGGTGCAGTTGCTTCTGGCCCCAGGCTCACCTGGTGGGAGGAATTAAGTGGAGGATCAGAGCAGGAGTG
>CM053628.1:1053250-1078535 GCA_028646595.1 Phalanger gymnotis | reverse complement strand
CCTTCCTTCCTTCCTTCCTTCCTTCCTTCCTTCCTTCCTTCCTTCCTTCCTTCCTTCCTTCCTTCCTTCCTTCCTTCCTTCCTTCCTTCCTTCCTTCCTTCCTTCCTTCCTTCCTTCCTTCCTTCCTCCCTCCCCCCAGGTTTGCCTGGGTTTGAACTCTTCAAGGGTAGCCCCAGCGATGTGTGAGGGGATGCTCTTCTTGGGCCCTTAGGAACTCGTAGGGGGCACAATCTGAGAACAGAGAGGGGCCCAGGGCAGGTCAGCTCACCGTAATGGGGAAGTACTTTTGGATCTTGGTCCAGACATGCCAGTTCCGCACCCAGGTCAAGCGTCTGCCACCTAAGAGCACAGAGGAAGGCTGCAGAGTGGGAAGGGCAAATGACTATGACCTTTCCCCAAAGCAGAGCACAGCTTGGAGGAGGCTATAGAAGTCCAAGATGGGAGCCCTGGGGCTGCTGGGGGCTTGTGGTGCCACAGTGCAGAAAATGCTGAACTGGGATTCTAGAAGACCTGAGTTCTAACTCTACTTCAGATTCCCATTAGCTGTGTGACCTAGTCAAGTCACTTAACCTCTGTTAACCTCACTTTCCAAATCTGTAAAATGGGGAGGGTAATAACACCTACCTCACCAGGTTGTGAGGCTTAAATGAGAGATTGTATGGAAAGCTCTTTTCGAACCTTCCAGTGCTGCCTAAATGTGGGGGCTGCTGCTGCTGCCACTGCTGCTGCCACTGCTGCTGCCACTGCTGCTGCTGCTGCTGCTGCTGCTGCTGCTGCTGCTGCTGGAGGGTGGGAAAGAGCTTGGGGCTGGCTGGGCCAGGACCCTCACCTTGCTCAGGCTTCTTCCAGTCCAGGACAAGCCACACAGCGTAGAGTACAGGCAGAGGCCAGAAAGGAGTGAACACCAGGCAGAAAAAGATGGGCAGCCAGATCCAAACTGTCAAGGGGATCAGAAAATTGGGAGGAAGTTCAGTTGTGGGGAGCCCACAGCCAGGGCAGGCTGCAGGGAAGCCTCCTCCGCCACTGGCCTGTTTCCTCCTGCTTCATCTGCTCCTGCCCCTTGTCAATCTGCCCGTCTGCCCCTGGTCCATCTGCAGCCTGGCCATCTGCTCCTTGCCTAGCCGTCTGCCTGCCATCCACCTACCCCCTTTCTGCTTGCCTCTTGTCCACCGCCTAGCCTCTCCTCCTATACCTGACCCACCCTTCCCTCGTTTATCTAGTCCTTTGCCCACTCAGCCCTCCCCCTGCCCTCCGCCTGCCCACTTTTGGCCCATCGGCCACCTTTGTCCCTGACCTCCCTCCCTGTCTCCCCACCTTTTTGCGGCCATCTATTTTAGGCATCTGTTTCCTCATCCACTCATTCTGTCTACCTGCTCCCTGCCTGTCCAACTCCCCATCTACTTGGCCCCTGCTCACCCAACTGCTGCATCACCCTACCCCCTGTCCCCCCCATCCCTCCTCCCTGACCATTCATCATCTAGACCTCTCACCCATCTTTACAGAGGGACCCTCTATGGCTGCAATGCCAACAAGGGCTTGAGGGAGAAGCGCATCCTTCAATCCTGCCCCTGCCCCTCAGACTTCTTCCCTGTGCTGGCAGAGGGCATCTTCTGGTATTAGGCTCCTGGCTCAGCCTTCTGCCTATTTTCCTTATCTCCCATCATCTGGTCAGGAGCCAGGGGAATCCCACCATCCTTACCCCCAGGGCTGGAGGCAGAAATCTGGCTCCAAGGACCTCAGGGGCAGAGGCCTAGCTGTGGTCCCTAGGCTCCTCAAGTCATGGCCCACTCCCAGAGCTTGCCATTTGGCAGAGGCCCCTAGCTGATACTCACATATCACCAAGTAAGACAGGTGCCACTGGCAAATCGCAAGGGCCCTGATGATATAGTTGAGATCCAATTGCCAGTGGAAGGGCATGGTACCCAGAAGCCTGATGGAGGTGTTTGGCACAGAACAGGAGGACCTTAAGAGCAGTGCCCAGGGATGCCTCTGGACTCTGTGGGCTGGCAACTACTCAGGCAGCCTAGCACATGTGTTAATAGCTTTTGGGACTCCCCCACCTACCACCCACAGACAGGGAGGAGAGGGCCATTCCTTCGTAGCCTGAGGCTCAGGACTAGGCCCAGGCCCAGCCCTCTTGCCCTTTGACTTTCTCTTTGCCCCTAGGAGACCCGTAGGCAGTTCAGAGAGCAAACTAAGAAGACACGGTTTCTAAGAAGCCTAAGGGGAAGGGGCTTCTCTCTCCAGCCCTTGTTGGCATTGCAGCCATAGAGGGTCCCTCTGTAAAGTTGGGGGAGCGTTCTAGATGACTAGTCTGGGTGAGTCAGCAGCCGGGGCCGGCTCTCCCTTTCCCCTAATCAGCCCCCTCCTCAGAGGCCTCACCAGGGGGGGTGTACAGGTAGTCTACAAACATGAGCTCCTTTGGTCCTCTGCAGATGAGGAGCCTGAGGGTCCTAGAGGGTGAATGACCTCCTCAGGGTCACATGGCTAGTGTTAGAGGTGGGATTTGAAGGCAGTTCTTCCTGATGCCAAGTCCAGTGCTCTCTACAATGCCAAGGAAGGGTGGAGGAGGACTCCCTCTAGGTGGGATCTCTCTTTGGAGCTGTCAGTGTGTGGGGGGAGAGTGGGAGTCAGGGCACAGGCAGGAGCAGGTCCCTTCTGCCCCTTCTTGTCTCGTACCGACGCTAGTGTGGCCAGTGGGACCCTGTAAAGCTAACAAGAGCATGGTGGGGAGCGAGCCGCAGATGGATGCAAGAAGGCCAGACAGCAATCGTGAGCCTTTTGGCCAGTCCCAGTGTAGGCCGGGGGGGCCTTGTTCCTGCTCTGGTGTTCCTGCTGAACTTGGTTGGTGATGGCTAGGTACCCCAAGCTCAGCTCTTACACTGTTGGTAAATCAAGTAGAGATATTAGACCTGGATGGGACCATCACCTCATAGAGGGGAGACTGAGGCTCAGAGAAGGGAGCTCCCAGTACTCTGTGGGGAGGTGAGAAGCAGCCTGTGCTCTCTGGGCATTCCCTGGGCCCAGTCCCTCCTCCCATATCGTCTCATTCCAGGCCACTTTCCTCCCATTCTTGGGGGCCGGCTCGGTGAGGGGAACTGAGTTGACATTGACCAACTGTGGGGCCCTGGGAGTCATTCCATGTTGTCACTCCACCTCAGTGTCCTTATCTACAAAATGGGGCTAATAATAGTACCTACTCCCCAGAAGGATGGAATGAGCTCACAAAAGGGAAGAGCTCAAGGCTCTTAAGGCCCTCCAGAGACGGGTGTCATGATTCAGTGCCAGTCATGTGGCTTTGCTCAACTCCCTGGGCTGTCTCTGGCTCTCAGGTTTTTCTACTGGAAAATGAGTGCGGGGGTGGGGGGGGTGGGGGGGTGGAACACTGAGCCCAGGGCTTCCTAACCTTGAGGCAGGTTAGTGCCTGATTCCCACCCCCACCCCTGCTGAGCGTACCTGGTACATAGTGGGTGTTTGATGAATGAATGAGGTGAGGGCCAAGGCTGTTGGACCTCCTTTCCCAGGTTGGGAAAGCAGATGAGGTGTCCTGAATTACATTTCTGGCTGCTGAACTTGTTGGCTAATTCCGAGTTGTCAGGGTGGAGCCCTCTGCCTATGGCTTCCTGATGCCTTGGGCATTAGGGCAGAAAATGACTGAGTCACAGAGTCAGAGCCTTGAACTGAGGGCTAGGAATGTAGTTAATCGTTCTAGCTTCACTGCTTTGCTTACCAGGCTCCTGCCCTGTTCAGAGGGCAGGAGCACCACTATCTGGATGGATGGCTGCATCCTATGGTGATCTTGGAGCCTTGGATGGTGAGATTCCCCTGGCTCCCCAAGGGGGAGAAATTCTCCCCTTTGGTGTCGGGGAGAAATCCAGAAATAAAGAGGCAAACATTTCCCAGCTAGGTAGCCTTCCAGAGGGCGCCTCTCTTCAGCCCACCCCTGACTGTCCTTGCAGGGACCGATGAGGAATCTCAGACTTGGGATTCTCACCGGGAGCAGGGCACTGAACCATTACTCATGAGACTGAACGTCTGGGCTTTTCCCAGAAGCCCTGAATTTTCTAGCTGGAAGGGACTCAGAGGTCATTGAGTCCAACCCACCTGTGAACAAGTAGCCCCAGCCTTTGTGTGCGGCCCTGCAGTGATGGGGCGCCAGCCCCTTCCCGAGGCAGGCAGCCCATTCAGCTCTAGTTGGTAGGAAGTTTTTCCTGACAACATTCTTCATTTGGCTTCCCCCTCATTGCTTCTAGTTTTGCCCTCTGGGGTCAAGCAGACCAAGTGTAATTTCTCTTCCATTCATGAGAGCCCTTTACATACTAGAAGACAGCTCTTCCATGACCTGAATTTTCTCTTCTTGAGGCTAGAAACACTCCCAGTTCCTTCAATCAGTCGTCCTATGGTATGAACATGAAGTCTTTCCCCATGCTGGTGGCTGCCGCTGAATGCTCTCTATTTTATCCAATGGGTATCACATGAAAACTTCCTGGTTTGAGGGAGCCAGATGTTCACCTAATGTACCATTCAGGGAAAACGTTGCTCTTTGATCAGCTGAGATATGTGAACTATGGGGTAGAGTCCATGATTGCCAGGTTGGGTGTTGCTGGAATTGGGGTCTTGTTACATGTTGCCCAGCTAGGCCATTGACAGGTCTTTGCTGGGGCACTTTCTAAGGATAATGAGACCATTTCTCTTGTCGAGAGCAATTTGGAATGATACTAAATGACAAAAATGCTCGTATTCTTTGACCCAGAGATCTCTTCGTTAGATACGTGTCCTAAAGAGGCTAAAGACAGGAGGATGAGTCCCATAGACACAAAACTATTCATACCAGCACTCTTAATGTCACAACCAACTGGAAACAAAGCTTGGCCCTCTATTGGGGAATGGCTAAAGCAGTCGTGCTATGGGAATGTAGAAGAATCTTATTGCTTTCTAAGAAAAGATGACTCTGAAGCATTGGGAGAAGAATGAGAACATTGTATAATTATGGCGACCAGGGTCCAGGCCCCAAGGAAGAGATATGAGAATGCACCTGCCATCTTCCTTTGAAGAGCAAGGGGGACTATGGGCATGGACCTCTGTGTATACTGACTGACTTGGTGGATGCCATGCTTAGTTTTACTGAACCGGTTTTTCCCCTCGTTGACAACTCCTTGTTATCAGGAATAACTCTTTGGGTTGGGTTGTTTGGAAACGAAGGCAATATAAAAAGAGAGTATATCAGTAAAAATTGAAAAGAAAATAACAGGAAGGAAGAAAGAAGTGGCCAGGTCCCCCTTCAGAGGCCTGCCAGGTATCTTAACTCATGAATCAATTTGCCCTGCCCAGTACAGAGCTGGTGACCCAGTTGACAAGCCAACAAGCAATTTTCACTGTGCCAGGCCCTGGGGGGGAGACAAACCAGATACAGTGAATGGCACGGAGGGGCTTCTGGTCCTCTGGCGGTGGGGGTGGGGATGCTACCTATACATGAGGAAGTAAATACAAAGTAGAGAGAAGGTGATTCTGAGAGGGAGAGGGTGCTGACACCTTGGGGCTTGGGCCTTAGATTGGAAGAGGCACCCAGGCTCAGCTCTGAAAGAAGCTGGGAATTCAACAAAGTGCTGGTGAGCATTGAGTTCATTTTAGACATCGGGGGCCACTTGTGCAGAAAGGTACAATGACGGGAGATGGGATGGCATCATTGGGAAACACTTAGCAGGCTGGTTTAACCGCAACAGAGAGGGCGTGAAGATAGGAAATGAGTGAAAAAGTTAGTGGGACCCAGATTGTGGAGGTCTTAAAATGCCAGGCAATAGAGTTTCTATTTTATCCAAGTGGCACTAGAGAGCTATTGGAGATTTTTGAGGGGATGAGGGAGTGACAAAATCCGAGCTCTGTTTTAGAAATATCAGTTTGGCAGCTGGGTGGAGGATGGATTAGAGAGGGGAGGGACTAGAGGCTAGGAGAGCAGTGAAGAGACTATTGCAATAGTCCTTCCGAATTAGGGTAGAGGCTATATGAGTAGAGAGGAGATAGATGCCAGCGATATAGACAAGAGGGTTGAGAGAGCTGATTATTAAATGTCTTGTGTGAGTATTCACACCTGGGAATTAGGCAAAGGCTACAAATTCAGCTTGGTGGATTGTTTGATTGTCTAGGCTTAAGAAAGTGTTACATGTTTGGCATCAGCTCCAAAGTATGTTGTGGGTACATTTCTCTATCTATTGGAGAACTGGTTGTTAAACATTTACCATCACACCCCTGGATGTAGTGGTTGTTGTCCTTCATTCTCAAAGAGGATCAAAGTGACATCATTATGATTCAGTCAAGATTCAATGCCTCAGACTGGCTGAGCAGGCCAATATGAAGCTCGGAATGTTCTACCACAGGTCGGGCACAAATAGTCCGTGTGAACCTTTGGGGTCGATACTCCAAACTTGTGCATCCTGCATAGGGGAGGTGAGGGAAAGAGAGAGTGGCAGATAGCTTCAAGATTGTGGACCCCAGGGTGAGTGGTTGGCTGCTGGTGCCCTCAATAAAAATAGGGAAGTTCAGTGGAGGAGTGGGTTTAGGGGGAAAGAGAATGAGGTCTGTTTGGGACACGCTTGGTAAAGTTGCAATGCACACCCAAGACCCCCAAGGGATTGATGGAGGCTGTTACACCCTCACTCTTTGCTGAAGGGCTTTGATCTAGGGGCACTTTTGTTCAATATGAGTGTGGGCAGTGCCCTGCTCAACCCAGTGTTTGGGACCATGGCTCAGGGCTCAACTTCTTTTTTTAAGCTTTAGCAAATTTACTAAATAAATTTAGCATAATTATTGGGAACCCCTCCAAGTCATCAATATTTCCATACATTTCTCACAAAACCAGAAGAAATTGATAGAAAGGGAAATACCATTTACAAAAACAACAAAATAAATACCAAGATACACAAGACCTTTATAAATTCAATTATAAAACAATTTTTACAGAATTTTTACAATAAAGGAAGAATTAAATAGTTGGAAAGATTCGATACACATGGGTAAGTTGAATCAATATAGTTAAAATGGCAACTACTATCCCTTTTAGTTCTAGAACTAAAGTCCCAACTAACCTAGAGAGAGAATCCAGTGCCAATAAGTACGCTCTGTAGAACTATATTTTAAAAATAATGAAATGTATCTGGAAGAACCGATTGACAAAAATGTCCAGGGCAATTGTAAAAAAAAACAAATGAAGGAAGGGGAATTTATGACTGTTCTCAAATGACACCCCAAAGCAGTTATTAGCAAAAATAGTTGGTACATTATGCATTTTCCTTGAATAATATTTTATTTTGTTTTCTAATTCTGTGGAAAAAACAATTTTAAGCACTCATTTAAAAAAACCTTTGAATTCTGAATCCTCTCCTCCCGTCCCTCCTCCTTCTCCTCCCTGAGATGGCAAGCAATTTGATGTGGGTTCTCCATGCGCGATCATGCACAACCTATTTCCATCCTGGCTGCATTGTGAAAGAAATCATGCATGGCTCAGCTTCTTAACTTGCCTCAGCAATGATATTATCCTTCAAAATGTGAAGGAACCAACAAGGGACGATTTTTTTGCTGTATCCGACTCTTATTAATACTAGGATGGAAATGCTGGGAACCCCGCGGGGACACAAACCCCCTTAGAGTTTGTGCTAGGGAAAAAGGGGAAAGCTGGCTGTAGTCTGACATGGACCTTGGATTTAGGGAAAATAGAATTGGAAGGGTTCAGAGGAAGGAAAGGCAGGGTCCCATGGAATAAAATGCTTCATGGGAAGCATGCCCAGGAGGGAGAATCAAGATGGGTGATGCCCAAGAATGAAATTCTAAAGACGCCAAAGGGAACAATTCCAATAAGGAGAAAAAAGGGATTTGTTTGGAGACACTAATGTGAAGGCATAGGGCGTTCACCAGATGACTGAGACTTTAGAGAGAAATATACCGATCTAAGACAGGAGCCCCAGCCCTGTAAAAAGCGGTGTCTGAAGAGCTGCTGGTCCAAATGAGCTGAAGCTGGGGAGGGACCTGAAAGACTACAAAAAGAAGGAGCAGATAAGGGCTAGGACTCCTGCTCAAGATTAGTGACAGCTGACAGCGGAGACAAGATACAGATGCTCAATTGCAATTTTCCTTCTGCCTTCTTTATTGAGAAGAATGACCTTTCTACAGGAGATGTCAGGAAAAGAAGATGACAGGAGAGAGCTGATACTCAAGATAAAGAAAAAGCTAATGATGGGGCAGTGAGCAGCCTTTGATGAACTCCAATCCCCTCAGGCAGAGGAACTGCCATTTTCAGATCTCCAAAGAAGCTGCAGCTGGCTGCTGAGCCACTGTCAGGAATGGCTGAAAGATCCTGGAAAATGGGAGAGATCCCACAGGACCGGAGAAGGCAAATATCCCACCTTCGCCAACAGAGCATGCCAATGCGAGCTACTGGGTTTGACTTGGATTCTTGGGGCCATTCTAGAACATTTAGAAATGGAAATGGTGACTGCGAAGAGCCAACATGGCTTCCTTCTTGCCATACTCACCTCATCTCCCTTTTGACAGGACAATTGACCCAGTTGTTGATTGTTTTTTTTTTTGAAGAAGACCAATGACATCATGCGGTGATGTCTCCACTAGAGCATGAACTGGATTTCAGTGAGGCAGAGTTACGCAAAGTGGGTCAGTCTCACTTCTTCTTCCAGAGTCATTGAAGTCCGGTGGCAGGACAAAAGTCAGAATGACTGGTGATGGCCCAGGATGCAATGGATGACCTTGGCTTCTTCAATGTCTGACCAAGCTCTAAGAGTTCCACAGAGCCTATTTCAGTCTTCTTCATGGCTGTTGGAACAAATTGTTCTTATCCTCCCATTTCCCCACCAGGAGAAGTCTTCATGTGTTTGGTGAACACATCCCCCTAACTGATCAATGGGTTTGAGGCCTGTTGGTTACCCTCAACCTGGTAACTGCTGAGACAGTTTTACCAAGGTGTGGCCGCTGCACATGTTCCAGCCTCTTGGAGCCACAGATGAGAGTTGGCTGACAGATGGGCACCAAAGGTGGATGAGCAGCCCTAAAAAGGCTCAGCAAGCCCTCACCCCAGAGGTGTTAGTCCTCCCTGAACACCTAATACACCCCCTAGTAGTAGATGAGGAGAATGTGGTGGATAGAGTTCACTTATATTTTAGCATTTGATTAAGTCTCTCCATTTGTTTCTGTGAAGGAGAAGTTGGAATACTTGGGATCAGATGGTAACACACACAGCTGGATTTCAAAGAGGCCGGATGATCAGCCTCAAAGTGGAGTTGATTGGTAATGGCTCTGTGCCACCTTGGCAGGAGGAGGTCTCCAGTGAAGTAGGACCCCAGGCATCTGCCTTGGGCTCCAGGGATGCCATTTCACATTTGTATACCTCCCTGACTTAACTAAAAGTACAGATGGTCTGCTCATCAGATGTGCAGAGAACACCCAGATGAAATAGCGGAGGATAGCATCAGTGCACAAAACGGCAGGCTGGAGAACTGGGTTGAAGTGAATGACATGAAGGTCATTATGGATAAATGTAACGCCTGTCACTTGGGTACAACAAAGCAATGTCACAAGTACAATATGGAGGAGAGGACTTAGTTAACTGGTGGTGGTTCTGAAAAAGATCTGGAGGTATTAGGGGACTGCAGGCTCATTATGGGTCAGTAGTAAGTGTCATGGTCTCCAAACAAGCTGATATGTTTTAGGGCTGCATTAGGAGGGACAGAGCTTCTGGAATAGGGAGATTAGAGTCCTTGTTTCTCTTCCCTGCCCTTGTCAGCTCTATGTACCATGGGGTAAGGACACCAATAAGTGGCAAAGTGTTCAGAGGAGGACAATCAGGAGGGTGGCATAGACCTGGAGGCCATGTTACCTGAAAGTCAGCTAAAGGAAGTTAGCCTAGAGAAGAGGAGACTCAGGAAGGACATAAGAACTGCCTTCAAGTCTTTGGAGGGCTGTCATGCAGAGGAGAGGTGAGCTGTGTCCTGCTTGGTCCCAGAGGGCAGAACCAGGAGCAGCACTAGGTGGAAGTTACAAAGGCTCCATGTCCAAAACAACTTCTGAAGAATTTGAGCTGTCCCAAGGTGAGATGACAGATGCCCACTTGTCAGACCTGTTCTTGTGGGGATTCCTTTTGGGTATGAGTAGGACTAGATGGTCACTGAGGTCTCTGCCAACTCTCAAACTCTGATTCTGTGAATTCTTGGCCTCCACTGTGTGATACCATCCTAACTTTCTAGATTCGCTTCATATGGCTATCTTGTACTTTCCCGCCACTGTGTCTTTGCTCCTTTGATGCCCTCTCCCTCCTTCATGAAGGCTTCCTTGATTTCCCTGGCCCCCATTCCACTCCACTCACTAAGCTGGACCTCCCGTAGCATTTTGTTTGTACTAGTTTTTTGTATTTATCCTGAATTCTAGTTCTTTGTATACACATCCTATGCTCCTGAGACACTGGAATTCAGTTTTATCTTGCTTTTGAGCCGTCCTCGGCCTCTATGGAGCGCCAGGCAAGTCAGTGTTTGCTGAGCTGCCCGACTCCCAGGTGTCCGTTTCCCAAGCGTCTTAGGGAGGGGGTGATCCTCCTTATTTCTTTCTTGTTGACAGCCTCTTAGGTCATGTAGGTAGTCTATCAGATCCCCGCCCCAACAGGGATGGAGATTAGGGGCAATTAACTGGGCCAGAGGGAGAGAATCCTGGGGTGGGGAGGGGCAGGGTGCGGTCCAAGTTACTACCTGAGAGGGTAAACAGAACTCAGTGCCAGGTATATCTAGGGTTCCTGGGTATCAATAAAACCAAAGAGTTAGGCAGGCAGGAATCATGGGAGGGTAAATGACCTGAAGCTGGGGAAGGTCAGCATGGAAAGCAATTAGGAAAGAGAGAGCTCTGGAGCCTTGGCACGCTCTGACTCAGACACCGGAGAACGCCCCACGCCTCGCCCACCCAACTCTGCTTGTGCCCCTAGGGTTCATGAGAAAAAAGAATCAAGCTCACATGGAAATATGTGGAGCTGGAAGTGACCTCAGAGGTCACTTAGTTCAACCCCTTTACTTTGCAGAGAAGGAAACAAGCAGCTCAGAAAAGGGAAGAGACTTGCCCAAGGTCACAGACTGCCATTTGAACTCCAGCTCTTTGAGTCCCAGTCCAAATTCAGTGTTCTTTCCACTATAGCCTAGTGTCCTTGGAGGACGTCATTCACGTGTGGGGAGGTGGGGGGAGGATGGCAGAAAGGGATCCATGACATCATTGGGGAGACTAAGCCTGTCTGTTCAAAGTGGCCGTATCTTATTTGAAGAGTAGTTTCCTGATAATCCTCTGCTTGGAATCTAATAAGGGTCAAATCCTGCCTCAACCTCTTATTAGCTGGGTGAGGATGGGTGGGCCACCTCCCCACGGGCATCATTTTCCTCATCTTGAATGTAGGGCTAACAACACTTGGCTCTCCTACATCATAGGACCATTGTAAAGAAAGTGCTTTGCAAAGGCAGCAAGGACCATCCCTCACTTGTGGCATGGTGGGGTGGGGGAGGGGGGGTGTTGTATGGCTCGAAGGGAGACAGGCTAGACATCTCTAGCCTCTTCTCCTGCCCCACCCAACTTCCCCTCGGAAGACATCAATTCCTGCTAGAAAGGGAAGCAGGAGGTTGGGGCCAGAAGCTTGACCGCTCTGCTCTCCGCAGAATAGAATTAGATCGATCTGCTCCTTTAAATATTGTTCACCTAGATGATGTGATTCTCAGGTTCAAACTAACTGATCATTGGTTCATTAATGGGGGCTCCCCCAAGCTCTTATCCAAGGTTTGACTTCTTTCTCAACAAACCCATCTAGCAGGTAGCAAAGAACCCCATTCCTCCAAGTCCAATGGAGAAGGTGAAGGAGCTCTCCAACTGGGAGTGAGGTAATTTGGTGTGTGTGTGTGGGGGGCACTTCTCACCCGAGGGGAAACTCCCTGAAGTCTCTAGTGTGGCTAGTTGCATATAGGGACATGAGGGAAGCTGTCGGCTCCTCTTACACCAGCTTCTTCCCAGAGTCTTTTCTTCTAGCAGCCTGAAATGGGATTGGCCTCATCCATCTTCCCTCTCCAAGATGGAAGCCAGAAGTGCCTGAACCCAGAGAAAGTAAAGAGATTCCTGCAGGGAGTCCAAACACACTCAGTGACTAAAGAAAAACTAAAGAGCTCTCCTGGATTCTGCTTTTGCCAACTTTGCCCCGCCCCTCACACGGGCACAGAGTATAGATCTCCGCCAATGAGGAGAGAGCCCCTTACCATTGGGCTTTGGGACTCAGGTTACATTCCTCTCTTGGGCTGAAACTTTGCAATCCCTTGCAAAGGTCAGTTGAGGCAGGTCCAAAACATGCAAATGTAAAGTAGAAACATAAGCACGAGCACTTTAAAACAATCAGAATGGTTTTCCTGGTGTCCCAAGTAACCAGCCTTCAGTACTGTTGAAACTGAAATAAACAAATGCATGTTAACAATGCTGGCAGCAGACATGGCACTCTGGGAGGATACTACAGTGATAACATGCCTTACTGCGGACATAGCACATGTATGCACATTTCCGAAGTGCCTTCATACCCACAGCACACAGCAACTGATCGAAGCAATAATCATTCATGAAGCAACAGAACTCACATCCTAGGCACCCTGGCTTCTCAGGGCTAACCACCACACCAGCCCACCTGCAGTCCTGCCTCCAAGGTCACCTTGGATCAAACTCCTGAAACCAGGGGGATCATCTTGGCTCCTGAAACTGAGGACAAAGAATGGAGAACAGGAACAAACATCCCCAGGGCTATTTCAGGGGTGGGGTAGGGGAAGGTCATGGTTTAATTCATGGCGTGGCTAGGAAATCTGGCCATCCCTCTAAGGGCCTCTGGTCAATCTAGATAGCAGCTAATGGGAGCGGGGGATGTCTCCTCTCCCCCAGGGGGCTCCTTCTCTGACTCACTTTGCCAGCCCCAACCAGCCTCTCCAGCCTTCTCTCTCACTTCCTCCTTCCTAGAACCCTTTGTTCTAGTCAGACTGGACTGGGACATGCTGAACACATTTTTGCCTTGAGGCTTTTATTTATGCTGTACCACTTACCTGGAATACCCTCTCACCTCCTCTTGGCAAATCCTCCCTATTTTGCAAGGCCTGCCTTCCCTAAATTGTTTAGTGATCAGCAATGCCTCCCCCACCCCCAGCCCTCTTTGGGCTCTTCTGTCTCCAGTTAGTTCACAAATTCCTTGAGGGGATTAGATGGCTTACTTCAAGTCAGGGCTCAGAGGATATTTGGTGATGCTGGTGGAGGCCCGCAGGGAGGCGGAACACCTGGCTTTGAATGTCCTCTATGTGGCATATGGCATCAGAGAGATCTGCTTGTCTTCAGGGAGGCCGTTTGTTTGTACAGATGCTTAGGGATATGCTTGCTGGTGGGTGCTCCTCCATACCTGATCTCTGGGTTTGTACAAGGGGTGGGGTCCCCCACCCCCATGGCTATAATGTGACTCTTCTGACTCACAGCTTCTTGATTCCAGCTCCAGCCCTTCCCTTTCCATCCTCTCTCTGCTACCTCCCCACCATCTACCTTCCATCTGCTCAAGAGGAGAGACAATGCATGCTTGTGTGAGGGAAAGGCCCCTGGGTCTTGGAGACAGATGGGCCCCCTGCCCCTCCATGGCGCGGTTTATCTCGGCTCTCGCGCTTGGGCCTTTGGGAATGGCTGGCAGGTTCTGGAGAGAAGGGAAGGCTTGTGGCATAATGGGGAAACTGCTAAGCATCTTCCCTCTTCAACTTTTTTTTTTCCAATCTCCTCATCTCCCTAGTACTACTAGGCTCCTAGGACAAGGAGGGCAAGAGGGTGGAACCACTAACCCTTGACCACTGAGGGGTCAGGAGCCAAGACATGAGTGAGGAAGGGCCTTTGAAATTCCCTAGATCACTCCCCTCATTTTAGAAGAGAAGCCTGGGGCCCTAGAGGCTTTGCTAAGGCTGGATCTGGAAGCCTCCTTGAGCCAGAGCACAATATGTGGAGGTCTTTCTACTCTGTTCTATGTTGCTAAATGCTGCCCTGTCTGCCCTCCATCACCGCCTCCCACCCTACTAGTGAGAAACCTAGAATCTCAAAGCTGGAAAGAACCTCAGATCATGGATTCCTAGCCATGAACTCTCTATCATATACCTGACAAGGGGGTGCCAATCCTCTGCTGGGTTCCAAGTCTGCTCAGGGACAGCTATCATCAATAGGGAGCCAAAGTCCACCCCTCTTCGAGTGGGGAGGTACAAGCTATTTTACTGTACATCTATCATCACTGACAGAAACCAGTAATGCCTCAGAACCACTGAGCACTTCCACACCCTAGGAGATCATGGGCCGCCCCTGCCCCAGGAACTCCTCCTCCCTTTATTAATACTGGGCCCAAGGAGGGGACTTTGTTTTGAGTCAAAATAGCATGAAATGGTGGCATGGCATGAGATGGCGGGATGGCAGTTCATGCACTCCTGTCTTCATGAGGAGAGGCCAGGCTTCCCAGTCAGGCCAAATATGGGGCTTTGCATTCAGCTCAGGTAAGCACATTTCTGCAAGGGTATCAACAGCTAGAGTGTCCAAGAAAGGCCAACCAGGAACTGGAGGGGGTTTAGTCTGGAGAATAGAAGGCTCCAGATGCTTTCTAGCTTGTCAACATCCTTCCCAAAGTTCTGTGGCACCCAGTACTGAGCACAATAAGTAGCCAGTTGGGCTTGACCAGGCCACAGGAAGCGCGGGCCCAGAATACACGACTCATCTAGAGTTGGCAGTCAAGTCAACAAACATTTATTATGTGCCTACTGGATGCTAGGAACTGAGCACCTTACTCTAGGGATACCAAGAAAGTCCCCCCCGCTCCCAGAAAGAAAAACCAACCCAAACCACAAGTTGCTAAAACCTCCAGATCTTTCTCAGCCCAACTGCTTTCTTAACCATGTCCTTTAATGGTTTCCCCAGTTATCAAATATCTGAAGGGTTGTCCTGTGAAGGAGGCCCAGACCAGAAGCCGCAATGAAACGAAGGTTCAGAGAAGCAGATTTGGGCCTGGCGTCAGGGCCAAAGCTTGCCAGCAGTGAGAGCTCCCCCAAAGTGGACTGTGATGGCTTCTCCTTCTTCAGAGGCTTAGGGGCCACTTATCTGCTCTGTTGCAGAAAAGATTCTTGGTCAGCTTGACACTAGACCAGGAGGACATTGAGATCCACCCCTTCCAGCTTAAGGATTCTGAGATTATATGAATTAAGTCAAATAGGAGGAAAACGGAGGAGAGAGAGAGGTGGTGATTAGGGGAAGCTCCAGAGAGAAGGAAGCACTCAAACTGAGCCTGGAAAGAAGTCAGAGATGGTGAAGGAGGCTCCTCCAGGCTGGAGGCAAAGCCTTTGCAGGAGGGTAGAGATGCAGGCTCCAGCTTAGGGATCAGAATATTGTGCAGTTTGTCTAATATGTTTGATTTAGGTAGGGGAGTGGGAAGAAGCAAGCTGTCAAGGTCGGTTGGAACCAGACTATGTGTGTGTGTCTTACATGCCAGTCTAGGGGCTTTGATTTTAGCATTGAAGATTTTCGAGTAAGAGAATGTGAGACAATGCCAGAGCTGTGCCTGACTTAGGAAGGTGAGTTCGGAAGCTGTGTGGAGGTTAGACTGAAGGGGAAGAGGATGGCAGTAGAGAGGCCAATTGGGAAGTGTCATGCTAGACCAGATGGGAGGCGATAAAAATGTGAATGGGCTGGAGGTCCTGTGAGTGGAGGGGAAGGGATAGGTGCATTTGACAAATGGACTTGCCTTCCAACTGGCTCTTTTCCCAACAAATTTATTGTCCTTAAATCTGATAGCAATTGTCATTAAATGTGACCTAGTATTAAACTACTTCTCACCCTGGGTACGAATTCTAATCTTTAAACTGAAACCTCTTTCAACTTTAGCATGATTGGCTGCAAAAGTGCTTTTTTTCTAGCTTTCTTTAAAATTTAATTTAATTTTTATTTTCAGTTTCAAATTCTCTCCCTCCCTCCAGCTCTTCCCCCATTCATTGAGAAGGCAAGAAGTGGGATATCCATTATGCATATGTAGTCACGAAGAACATTTCCACATTAACCATTGAGAGAGAGAGAGAGAGAGAGAGAGAGAAATAGGTTTCAATTTTCACGTTGAGTTAATCAGTTCTCTATATGGGGTGGATAGTTAGAATTTTTCATCAACAATCCTTGAGAATTGTCTTGGCTCATTGTATTGCTGACCATAGCTAAGTCATTCACAGTCGATCATCCAACATTGCTGCTACTGTGCACAAGGTTCTGCCGCTTCTGCTCACTTCCTTCTGCATCAGTTCATACAAGTCTTACCAGGCTTTTCTGATTTTTAGATGTTAGTACAGTTGCAGGGATTGGGACATTATTAGCCACAAAATCCTGAAAATCACCCAAATCAATTTCATGTTTTAAAATTTCACTTAAAGGATGCATTTTTATAATTAGCTATCTACAGCGAAGTTAGCCTTTGTAAAGCCAAATAAATGATTTTAATAAATTGAAAATGTTTGAAAAAATTGAAAATGTTATCGTTTTTGTCAGATAAAAGATTCATGTGTTGAATTATATTTTCTAGTACTACATTGACATATTCCTAGGAACAACATTCACTGTATTTTTCTCAATAAATGGAATGCCTTTAAACTAATGGAATGTCTTTTTATAGGGGCAGCTAGATGACACAGTTGATAGAGCTCCAGGTCTGAAGTCAAGAATATCTGAATTCAAATCTGACCTCAGACACTTTACTAGCTGTGTGACCCTGGGCAAGTCATTTAACTTGTTTACCTCAGTTTCCTCCTCTGTAAAATAGGGATCATAATAGCAGTCACCTCCCAGAGTTATTGTGAGAATCAAATGAGATTAATAATTGTAAAGTGCTTAGCACATAGTAGGCTACATAAATGTTAGTCGTTGTTGTGATTATTGTCATTATTAAACTCATCTGAATTGAATGAATCAAATATCCAACTTGGGATTCATGTTTTCTAGTACTAATCTTTCAATTTCCCAAAGCTCTTATGGTGTCTCCAATTAATTTCAGGCCTTTCTGAATGTTAGTTGATATTTTTTTTTCCATTTCCCTTTTTATTTGCACTCTAATGTCATATTTACTCCTGTGCCATAAGCTTTTGTTTCTTCTTTTGAGCAGCCTCCTCTTCTGGGTTTAGGAACAATTTGTTCCTTTTCAATGAGTATCATCTCAATATGGCAAGGAGCATTTATGTATGGGTTGATTCGACCATGAGCTCTGTAAGTACGCTGTCGCATTTTGGAAGCCTTGTTGACCTGGATGTGCTCAGTGACAAGAGAATCCACATCCAACCTCTTCAGTTCTGCATTACTCTCTTCATTTTTAAGCACGTGCAGCAAGAATTCAGCACTCTTTTTGGGCCAATGACCCTGTGTCCAACCCCACTGCTTAACCTGGGCACGCCTGCCAACTCCACCATTATTTCGATGGAAGGGAACACATTGTTTCTTCAATGTGCCATCTTTCAAATACTTGGTAGCTTTTTGGATATGCATGCCCTTGAGAGTTTGGGCTGTTTCATGGGTGTTCTTGAAGTGGACCCAGAGATTTGAATCCCTTGACTTGCGTGATTTTGTGGGGTTCCCTGGGTCAAGAGAGTACCTCACCATTTTAAATGATTACCTAGGACGGCTCAAGGAAAGAACAATATTAGTAGATCTTGATGGCAATGTATTCTTCAAGAATGTTAATCATTAAAGGAAAGTCTTGCAATTTGCTAATTTATTCACCAAACAGAATGAGAAGAATAGCTCGCAAACTACATGCAGCTCAGTTGGTCCCAGGACTTGACCAATATTAAGCATTTAAATTCCAAATCCTTTAGCCACAATTTCGAGCACAGTCTGATGTTAATTAGATTGGATGAAATCCCAGCCCCAGCCCCTCTCCTAGCACTTATTCCAAATGCACTTATTATTATTATTATTATTGGTCACTGGGGTATATTTTATCCTCCTACTAGACTGGAGGCTCCCTGCAGGCAGGAATCCCAGAAGGCAAACTCTGTTATCTCTCTTCCCTATTACCCAGCACAAGGCTCTGCATCTAGTGGTTGCATAATAACTGTTGGTTGAATTGAACTGAGGGAGAAATGAACCCCAGGGATGTAGGAATCCCAAGCCAAGGTTCCCAGGTTGCCTGGAATGAATTCAAGGACCCAAGCATTCTTTAAGTCAAGGAGGCAAAGATTCATTATGCTTTACATAAATAAAGCAGGCAAGAGTTCTTAGGGAACCTGCAACCATACAGGGCTACAGGGAAAGTTTAAGTACAAGATTTAGGGGTGAAATCTGTCAATTAGGTGTTTTGGGGTGGGATTATGGAGTGGTTAAGGAGTGGTCAGTTCTTAAAGGAACATGCACTTTTTGTATCTACTGCCCAGGTATCTTACCCAGAGTTTACTGGGAAATAGCCCAAATGGGGGGCTAGGAGGAGGTGTGGTTTTTGCTGTGAAATGTCACTAAGTCACCAAAAGTTCACGGCTGACCGGGAATATCCAGGTGGATTCCATCATGTGTCTTGTTAGACAAGATTAATGTAATGGAGTATACATTTGACTATGTCTAGTATACAGGTTAGACTCAGCGTATCATCTGGAAATCAATCTATAATTGGGCATAGCTGCTTACTGAGGAAGAAGCAGAGATAAGTTAGTTGGGGTACACTGCCCTTTAGCTAGAGAGAGACTGCCTGTGAGAGAATATGTTTTGAGAACTAGTCATTTTGGTAAGGCATACTGCCCTTGAACTGGAGAGAGGCTGCCTGGGCCAATGCTTTGAAGCTAGTGAGAGAGGTGATTTTAGAGCTGGAGTTCAGGCACAGGCACCCAAGCAGAGGCTAAGGGGAAATGTGATGTTAGAATTAGGGTCCAAGCACAAGCACCCCATCATTATCTCTCTCCCCTATTACCCAGCACAGGGCTCTGCATCCAGTGGTTGCATAATAACTGTTTGTTGAATTGAACTGACTTGAATCATTGTCTGTGAGAACTGGAAGGAAGCTTGTCCCTCTATCCGTGCTTCTTAAACTGTAGGTTGTGACCCCACACGGGGTTGGGAAAAATTTGGCAACAGTAAAAGGTTTCTGGACATGCAAGGACAAAAAATTAATTCAAAATCAAACATATGATGAATCTGAGGTGTTTCTGGCAGCCCTGGCCCATGGATTGCACAACACTGCAGCATGCGAACTTTGCACTGTGCGTACGCAACACCAATGAATGCTGCCCCCCAAAATGCTAAAAGGGCTCAAAAGCCCTGCTCCAGACCATCACTCTGGCTTTACAGAGGAGGAAACAGTCCAGAAAGAGGTACTTAGCCTACTTCTTCCAGCTAGCAAATGGTCAAACCAGGAATTGAAATCCAGGTCACTTTACTCCCAGAGAGGCCTTCCTCTCAGCCTCTTATTCTGCTTCCTGGCTGAGGGGGAAGGGGCTTCTCCTGGCAGCTTGAATTTAAGCATTAAACATCTCCCTGTGTAAGCTGGGTAACCAGTATTGTAGATCAGGGGACGGCATGATACACCCAGATTCTGACAAAGCCTTTAATGATACACTTTTGGACAAGATAGAGGGATGTGGGCTGGATGATAATATAGATAGGTGGGCTTAGAGCTGGTTGAATTACAGGACCCCAAAGTGGTCATCACTGGATCGATAGCAACTTGGAAGGAAGGTGTCTAGTAGAATGCCCCAGGAATCTGTGCTTGGCCCTGACATGTTCAACATTTTTATCAATGACTCATATAAAGGCAAAGATGGCACGAACCTGGAAGGGACAGCTCCATACAACTGGATGATGGTATTAGGATCCCCAAAGATCTGACCAGCTTAGAGTAGTGGAGCTGGCTGGAATCAGATAGTGCTCAGTATGGATCAATGGTCAATCTGAGGCTTGGATGCAGTGAGGTGCCTGTACCAGTGCAGGAGACGGGGGCGGGGGGGGGGGCAGATGGCTGGACAACTGTGTGAGAATGATTGGGAGATTGCAAGAGCCATGTGGGTCACCTGAGTGATGTGGAGGCCAAACACATTAGTGACATCTCAGGCTCTATCAAGAGGGGGGGCCTAGTGTCCAGGCCTAGGGATGTGGTTGTCACACTGTTCTCTGCCCTGGTCAGACTGGGAGCAGCTCGGGGCACCACATTTGAAATGGCTGGAGAAGAATGACCAAGATGATGGGGGTGGGGGAGGGTTTGGAAACAATGTCTTCTGAGGGTTGGTTGAAGGAAATGGGTGAGAGAAGACTCACAGGGGCCATGAGAGCTGTGTTGGAGTCTTTGGAGGGCTGCCACATGGAAGAGGGCTCCCCAAAGGCAGAGCCAGGAACAGCAATGGTGGGCATGGGGGGGGCAGAGCTGGGGCTGGATGGCAGGACAAACTTCCTAACAACTCAACTAAAGCTGTCCAAAAGTGCAATGGGCTGTCTGGGGAGGTGGTGATTTCTCTGGGACTGGAGCCTTTCAAAGGGATGCCTCCCATTTCTGGGAGTGCTATGGAAGGGATGCCAGTATGGATGGAGACAGAGAGGTAGGTATGGTGGGGAAAGCACTGGCTCTGGAGTCAGAGGAGCCTACCCCTGACATTTAGGATCTGTGTGACCTTGAAAGCTCATTTAATCTTCGTGGGCCTCAGTGTCCTCATCTGTCATCTCAGATCTTGGGACCTCTGAGACCCTGTGAAGCCCTTTCCACCTGGGATGTTTCACTGGGTCCTTGTTGGGAAGAGCTTTTCTTGGCTCCTACAATGACCCATTTGCTTACTTAGCTCCTGGCCTTTCCCCATTGCTTACAAGGCCTGACACCTGGGCTCTGTAGACCCATTTCCTGGCTCCCTGCTGCCCTTCAATTGTCCCCTGAGTTTTCCATCTTGACATAGACACCGACATAGCCACTGACATAGACACTGGCATAGTCTGTTTCCTTTTGGAGTCTAGATTTCATCCTGCCCCACTGCTATCTTCACTTCAGGGAGCCCTGGGGGAGGTAGGCGTTGGCCTACTGAGGAAGGTTCAAGCCAACTGCCAGCATTGGGACATCCATCTAGGTGGGGGCTTGCCCAGATGTTACTAGCTATGGATAGTCTGACAGAAGGGAGTCCTGTTGCAATATGGGTTGGACTCCCTCAAACTTCTCTGAGAGGCTGTGGCTCAAGTTATTGAGAGAAATAGGGAGCCAGCCAGCAGCTGTGGGAGCCACTATGGAGCTCCAGGCAATGGGAGCATGGCCTCCCCATCTCAGCTCCATCTACTGGTGATTTCTTTTTCCTTCAAGACTCAGCACAGGGGCCCTTTCCTTTGGTACCCCCACCCAGGCCTTTCAGGAAGTCCCCCCCCAGCCCAGCTCCAATGCCCTTCAGGAAGCCCCCCCTCCCAAACCCAGCTCCAATGTCCTTCAGGAAGTTCCCACCCAGGCCCAGCTCCAGTGCCCTTCAGGAAGTCCCCTACCCTTCCAAGCCCAGCTCCAATACCCTTCAGGAAGCCCCCCACCAAGTCCAACTCCAATGTCCTTCAGGAAGTTCCCACCCAGGCCCAGCTCCAATGTCCTTCAGGAAGCCTTCTCCAGGCCCAGCCCCTCCTCCAATGCCTTAGGCTATGTTTGGATCTCTCCTAGGCACTTTGAATCATTTTCCATTCTCATGTGGGCATTCTGATCCACCTCCCTCAGTCAGTCAGCTCCTTGAAGGCAGGGCCTGGTGCCCCTCATCATCTATGGATCCACAGTGCTCAGCATAGTGTCTCTTACACATAGTGAGTGCCCCAGAAATATTGGTAGCATTGACTGGAGCCTACTAGGGCAGTAGCATTGAAGAGTACCAATGTGGGGTGGTGTACAGTGCCCTTTCAGGCATGTCTGGTCCTGTCTGGTGAGAAGAGTGAGCCCCTAAGCTCCTGGCTTGGACTGACCAGTCCATGGAAAGGATCTGGGTGGGAAAAATGGTTCTTAGAAGGTAGAAGAGATAGCAGCAGCTGGGCACTCAGCCTCTCTGCTGTGCGCTGGTGTCTCCAAGGGGTGAAGGAAAGCGTCTGCTCATTTCCAACTGGCCACTGCATATGAAAGGTGGGCTGTACGTATGTGTGTATGGGGGGCGTGGACATCTTCCAAGTGCTTCCTTTTCCCTAGAGTGTCCCAGACCCGTGGAAAGGAGTTCTGCTGCTCCTGTGACCTTGGCTCGAGCTAGGCTACATGGAGCTCTGCCTTCCCAGGATCCCTCCTCTTCTCTCCAGCCCCTCCTTTGGCTGCTTGTGGAGTCCTGTCAAAAGATCATCAGCTCCTGACTCTCAGAGAGCCCATATTGGACCTTGTGCTCATCAAACAGCTTCTTCAGGGCCTTGATGTACAGGGCATGGTATTTATCCACCATCTCCTGGCTTGGGTTCTCTATCTTGGGAACTGGAAAGGGCTCCCCAACTGCTCAGGAAGTTGGAAAATGACCCAGACAAACCAAGTATCAGTCTCCCAGTGAACCCCTTGTTCTTCAGCCCACAAAGCTGCCCAGCAGGGTCTGGCCAGGGAAGGGGGATGATGGGGAAGGAAGTGAGGGTCATCCTTACCTCCCCTTTTGGTGCTTTGCTTCCCAGTCTTTATTTCAGCCAGGGGACAGGATAGGGAATCAAGCCCTGAGGGGTGTGGGAGTTGCCACCCTCAGAGATAGTTTAGGGGCTGGAAGAAAATTTACCAACAGTGGTGATAGGCAAGTTGAAAGGCAGAAAGCCCCAGGAGTCCCTGGTGAGGCCCTGGCCATGGAACGTACCAAAACTCAGGCCCAGGATGCCCTTGGATATCCTCTGGTACGGGGCCTGGAGAGACCTCAGCCAGGTGCCATCAGGGAAGATCTCCTGCTTGTGAACTTCATCCTCTCCAAAGGAATAGGAAGGAACCAGGTATGCCCTACCAAGAGGGTGAGTGTGGGTATGGGTGAGTGGATGAGCCCACAATGGAGACTCCTCCGATGAAGCTTTTCTTCAACCACCAACTAGGAGCCCAGCCATTCAAACCCTTCATCTCGACCCCCTTCCTCTGGTCCACATTGCTCTGACCCCACCTCCTGGGCCCTGGGCCAAGGCCTAGGAGCACATGCCCTTTCCAGGACAATGGGCACCTGCTGCTTCTGTCACGGGGGATCCTGAAGGGTGTTGAGGCCCAAAGCGGGGAGGAGACTGGTTCAAAGTCACACATACACAAGTGACGGAGGTGAGATCTGTCTCCCCGTCTTCTCTGCCAAGCCCTGGCTCTCACTCCCTTCAAGGCCTCCTCCTTCCCCCAATTTCTTTCCTTTACTGTGTCTGGGGCATGACAAGGTGAAGCCTTATCCCAATTGCTCAAGTGGCTTTTCAGGAATGTGGGATTTACCTATTGCTCTGTCATTCCACAGAGGGGCAGGCTTTGTCTCTCCCAACCAGGTTGTGCCCCGGGGCCGGTGGGGGAGAGGGCGGGGCAGGCAAGATGTTCTCATTCTATTCTGTATCCTGAAGCGAGGAGCCCTGAACTCTGTGCCCAGTAGGTACCCAATCTGTACTTAACAAAATCCAAATTTTTGAGACAAAGGAGCGCATTCATGTAAGTGAGTGTGTTTGTGTGCATGTGAATCTGAGTGTGTATGCAGTTGTGACTTAGCAGAGTGCGGAATCTGAAGCCAGAAGCCCTGGGTGCATCTCCCAGTCTCACCACTTACTAGCTGTGTGACCTCCTTGTCTCTCAGTTTCCTTGTCTGTAAAAAAGAGGATAATAATAATTGCTTTAATATACACTGCACAGATCTACACACTTTGCAAACATGGAAATCACACATACATATGCAGATTGGCATCTTTTGGTCTTAGGGCACTCAGTATGGGTTGGGAACATGAGCCTGACCTTCCTGACTCCTGCCATGATACATAATACCCACATCTGTTAGCGTCTGTGTGTCTAGAGTGGGCTTGGTGTATGTTTCGGTGTTTGCTCACGTCCATGACTTTATGCGACTATGTCAAAGTGATAGCCCATCGTGCCACTCTCCCATAGTAAAAAGAGAGAAGACAGTTACGTCTGCCTCCCCATCAGTCAATGTGGCTGGAGAGCTTGGAGTACTAACCAGCTTTGGCTAAGTGCCTGTAATTCATGAGTTAGAGATACAGGGGCAGCTTTCCAGTGGCAACAGGTCAATTCAGTGAGATTCAGCAGACATGTGCCAAATGCCTACTGTGCCCAAGGGTTACTAGGCCACTTTCCAGGGGCTTAGGCCACTGCTGTCCTCTCACGCCATGCACTTGAAGAAGGTGATCCCAGACCACCTTAGGCAGAGGAGCAAATCTTGCCTAAGGAACCTGATTTCAGGGAAAAGCTCAGAGGGAAAGGGCCTTGGCGTGTGCTCATGGCTGATGCTTTTCTTGGCAAAGAGCAAAGGCTGGGCAAGTGCTCTGACCTCTCTGGGCCTCCAGCATCTCATCCACTCTGCTCTGCTGCTCCTGTGACCCTTGTTTCTCTGCAGCTTTCAATGGCACTCCTTCCGTGGGAGAGCCTCGAACCCTGTGACAGCAGCTGGCCCCCCTTCCCAATGCCAGCAGCCATCTGGGAGCCCTGGCTTTGGACCCTCATCCACCTCTTACACATGATGTGTGAGGTGACCTAGCTTCTTCTTTTTCTGTGTCACATGACCTAATTACGTCATCTGTCATCTTCCTCATCAATGACATGATGGTCTAATGAACATTTGCCTAGGAACCTCTTGGTACAAGGACCCTGGGTCTCTATCCAGTCTGAATGAACCATCTCTGTTAAAGGTGATTCTGGGGACCCATCCTGTCTGTAAGGCCAGCCAAATGAAGCCTTTACGATTTTTCAGGAGGATGCTGTTACTTCCAGGGTGACTCAGAAAGGCTTCAGTGGCCCCTCCCACCACCACGATCACAGCATTGCTGGAGCCCATCTTTGTTAGCAAGTATTCCATGGCTGAATGGCTCACTGGGCATATGCCTGTGGAATTAAGGGCACATAGGAAAACTGGGAGACCTGGTACTTGGAGAGGGCACACTCCTGACTCCCTCCCTCTCCTCCTCCCTCCTCCTCCCCTCCTCTTACTCCTTTCCTCCTCCCCCCTCCTCCTCCCTCACTTTCCTCCTTTCCTTCTTCTCCTCCTCCCCTCCCCTCTTCTTCCCTCCTCCTCCTTCTCCCTCACTTTCCTCCTTCCCTTCTTCTCCTCTTCCTCTCCCCCTTCTCCTCCCCTCC
>CM053628.1:1042819-1053150 GCA_028646595.1 Phalanger gymnotis | reverse complement strand
CAGGAGCCATAGGCCTTTCTGAACCAGCCCAGCCCCGATCTTGAACAAGATGTGCCAAGTGTTTTCCCAAAGGTACCATCGCTTAGGCCCCTGACCTTTTATTCAAGGGCAACTCAGCACTAGTGCAGAGAAAGAAGCAGAGCCCAGGGACCTGAGAAGGCAGCCTGGCCCAGGGCCTTGATGATTCTACCACTCCTGGTAGCAGGTCCAGCAGGGGGCTAGCTTGGAAGCGACACCCAACAGAAAGTTCATACGTAGTCTTTCCTTCTTGCCCCGCTGCCACCTCCCAATTTGGCCTTCTTAGCTGTAGGTTTCTCCAGTGACCATAGACCACAGAGACCTATTTCTAGGTCCCAGGCTCTCCAAGAAAGCACCTTAGGGTGCCAGTACACCCAGCTAGCCCAGCCCCAAGGACCTAGACCTTCTACCCTTGGGCTGATTGATGCTATTGGTACAGAAGGGAGTAGGGACATTTGCCACCCCCCCTTTCCCCCTGTACAAGGCCCTTGTTTTCTCTCTGGTAGGAAAGTCTCCCTCCCACCCTCAACTCCTTTATATGTGAGATAAGGGCTGGGATATGATCCAGAGATAGAGGCTGGGCCAGATTGTGCTAGCTGGTCTGATGGGCAAGGGTAGGGTCAGGGAAGCCCCAGACTCACTCACCTTTTGCCATCGCATACTCTTGGACAATTGGGATCCAGAAGATCCTTTCCGAAGTGGCAAGAGATGGGGTGATCCCAGGAAAAATCTGAGAAAAGCCGGTGGACTCTGTGCCAAAGTTGCAAAAGTTCCCATAGGAGAGGATCCCATGGGAGTGGGATGCAGTGACGTAGTTATGACTTGGGGAGAGCTCACAAGTCTTCACCAGCTGTCAGGAAAGAGAAGGCCAAGAAGCTGAGGAGGGGCCTGGCTGGGGATCAGGGGGAAGATGAGGCCCCGGCTTCGGGAGTTCCAGCTCCTCAGCCTCGTGTCAGCCAAGACTCCTCCCTCTCAGTTGCCCCAATCAGTTGCCAAATCTTAGCATTTTTTTTTTCTCTACAACATCTGCTTCTTTATTTTTGCCTCAGACCAGATCCCCACCTACTCCAGCCTTCTAATGGTCTCCCTAATTCTGCCTCAAGTCTTCCCACTTGAATTCATTCTACACACAGTTGCCAAAGTGATTTTCCTAAAGTGTCACCTCCCTACTCACATAACTCCACCTCCACGACTCAATGGAAAATTCTCATTTGGATATTCAAAGCCCTTCCTAACCTGGGCCCTGGCAGCAGTTCCTTCCAGGCTATCTATACTTGACTGCCCTCTGCAGGCTCTATGGTCTAGCCATCTGGCTATGCTTACTATGGCTCCAACTGCCCCCTCCATGCTTTTGCACTGGTACCCACCCCCCATCCCTGCCATTGCTCCCTCATCACTTCTACCTATTAGAATCCTTGGCTTCCATTAAAAAGGAGCTCCTATGGAAAGACCTTGAGAGCAACTGCTTATGCCGGTGACCGTCCCTCTACTCTCCCATCTAGGGATCCTCTATGGACCTATTTCTGGAAATGTTAGGACCCCGAGCCCCCCAACCCCCTTAGAATGGAAGGCCCTCAAGGACAAGGACTGTTTCCCTTTGAGCTTGAAATCCTCTGATCATATGAGGATGGAAGCAGAGAAATAGGGCCCATCCTTCCACATGCCTTCCCTGAGGACGCTCTATCCATCCATGGATGAGCTTCTTTGGGATTCTACCTCAAAGTGCTGGTGCTGAACCTTTGTAAACTGTAGGGGCTGTGTGTGTGTATGTATATGTGTATGTGTATGTGTATGTGTATGTGTATGTGTATGTGTATGTGTATGTGTATGTGTATGTGTGTATATGTGTGTACATGTATATGGATGTGTGCGTATGTGAGTTTGTGCACGTGTATCTGTATTGTGTATGTGTGCGTGTGTGCGTGTTTGCACACGGTATGTGTGTGTGTGTGTGTGTGTGTGCATGTGCATGCGTATGTGGTATGGTTACTCACCCTGACAGGAAAATAGTCCCGAAAATACTTCCAAACGGTCCAGTTCCTCACCCAATTTGAACGCCTGCCACCTGCAGAGAAAGTGAAGGAAGGGGTGGGGGCAGGGAAAACTGGCCCACCCAGTCCTTCTGCTCTCTCTCTGGAGGGGGAGACAGCTTTCTACCCTCCCATGTCCCAGTAGAAGATTGGCCTCCTCAGAGTTTCTTTTTCCATCCTGATGCTTTGGAGGCACAGCATGCCACCCTGACCCCCACAACATTCCCCCTCTAGGGCCTAGGGTGAGGCAGTGGAAAGAGTCCTAGAACTCGAAGTCACACCCTTCTAGCTCTACCTGGGAGCCCCTCAAGGCCTTGCGGTCCTGAAGCCATCTCCCACTCAGCCCTCCAGGCAGTGTGTGTTTGGATTCTTGAGATTTCTGGGGTCCCCTTCCCCTTCCCGCTTACCTTGACTATGAGTTTTCCAGTCATATAGGAGCCAGCCTAAGGTGAGCATGGACACCATCCAGTACTTACTGAACAGCAGGACAGGCACAGAAACGATTGGGATTGCTCCTGAGGAAGTAGCAAGAGTTGCTCGATAACCCCCAGTCAAGTTCAAAGCCTTGATAACATTAGTTTCCTCCTCTGCCAAGTGCTGGACTAGACCTGAGGTCATCTTGTCCAAGACTCTCACTTAAGGCCCCTTCCCTGAGAAGTCTGAATTAGATCAGGAGGTGGCCCTGCTTGGCAGTCTAGTGAAGCCACACAAAACCCAACAGGAAGAGAAAGAAAGAGAAATTCCATTCAAAATAATTGCACATAGTATCAAATACTTGGGAATCTACCTGCCAACACACACACAAGAACTATATGGCAACTATTATAAAAGACCCTTCATACAAATAAAGGCAGATCTAAATAAATGGGGAAATATTACTTGCTCATGGGTAGGCAGAGCCAACGTAATAAAAATGACAATGCTACCAAAATTAATTTACTTAGCCCCATACCAATCAAACTACCAAATATTAGGCAGTTAGGTGATGCTGCAGATCAAGTGCTGCGCCTGCAGTCGGGAAGACCTTAGTTCAAATCTGGCCTCAGAAATTTACCTGCTGTATGACCCTGGGCAAGTCACTTAACCTCTGTTTGCTTCAATTTCTTCATCTGTAAAATGGAGATAATAATAGCACTTACCTCCCAGGGTTGTTGTGAGGATCCAATGACATTAATTGTAAAGCACTTATGTGCCTGGAATGTAACTACTGATTACTTCCAAGAACTAGAAGAAAAAATAAAATTCATCTGGAGGAGCCAAAGGTCAAGCCTGTCAAGTGAATCAATGAAAACAAAATGTGAAGGGAGGAGGTCTAGCTGTACCAGATCTCAAAGTGTATTACAAAGCGGTGATCATCAAAACTAAGAAATAGAGGGCTGGATCAATGGAATAGATTACGTAGATAATGTAGAAATATAATATACCCGACAGTCTCGTAGAACATAAGACACCATGTGACTATGAGCTATCAGGAGCAGGGTTAGGGTTTTGGTTAGATTTCTAGAAGCGACTTGGGGAAAAAATGGAGAGTGATCCCAAGATCTGGGTTCAAGCCAATAAACTATCTCTGTGACACGAGGACTAGGTAAGTTCCTTAATGTGTCTGGGCCCCAGGTATTCATTCATCTAAACTCACACTAAGGACTCACTTAGAGAGTTTCCCATGAAATTGCTGGCCTGGAGCAAAGGAAGGAAGGGCTCTCTCTGAAGACAGACTCTTTAGAAGGGGGCTGGCTTCACAACATGCAGATCCATGCGTTGAGAAGGGAGGCAGTGTGCCAAAGAAGGAAAGAGTGCATTGTATTATTGTCCTCTAGGGAGGAGTAAATCGAGGAACCCAAGCCCAGCCTGGGCCGGGGCATCTACCTACCTGCCAAAGTGACCTTCTGCTGGAAGACCTCTCCCCCCATAGAGGGGAAAGCCTCTACCCTCAACATCTGCTCCGAAATGGTCCCAGTGCTAAACCAAAGCCAGAATTTGCCCCTTTGCCACAGCTGTATCTATTATTCTCCTATCTGTCCTCAGGTGACTTCTTCTTACGCTCAAGACTGCTCTTGTGGTCCTCCCCACTTCATTCTTTTCTTCTCCAAGGTAAACACTCCCAGTTCCTTCAGTGGATCCTTATATGGACTGACCCCCACCCACCCAACTCAGAGGAGCTGATTCTCAGGAAGTTTGACACATCTCTAGTGGAAATGCCTGACAAACCTGCTTTGGCCTCTGAAAATAAGGTAGCCTTCCGACGTCTTTACAAGACTCACTGGTGAATCAGGTTGAAGTGAGATAGAGCTGCACAAAGTTAACAGCCTCATTCTTTCTTCCTAAGTCATCAAAGTCCAATGGCAAGACAAAAGTCAGGACACATGGAGATGGCTCAGGATGCAGTGGACCACTTTGGCGTCTTTGATGTCTAACCAAGCTCCAAGCGCTCCACAGCGCCTGCTTCGGCTGCCTTCATGGCCATTGGAACAAATTGTTCTCATCTACCTGTTCCACCAGAGGAAGTCTGCATATGCCTGGGGTAGACATCCCCCTAACTCACCGATGGGTTTGAGACCTGTCAGTTATCCTCAGCCTGGTTTAACCCATCTGCTTAAATGGTTTTATCAGGGTGTGGTTGCTGTGCATGCCACAGCTTCTTGGAGCCACAGGTGAGAGCTGGGGGATGCCTATCACAGGCCATCAGTTATCCCATACAAGAATGGGCTGAGACGATGTAAACTATGATCAGCCATCTTGCACAGAGCTTTCCAATTCACACAGCCTTGGGAGTCAGATTACGCAAAGCCCTGGCCCTTCTTTCAGATGATTATGTGAAAAGAATTTGGGAAGACAAAGGTGAATCATGGGGCAAAAAGGTGAGTGAAAGAAACCAAAATCCCCCAAAGCCCCATTGGGGATAGTTCCTATTCTTTTCCCCAAGTCGGAAAGCCTCATTACATTTTCCTAGAGATCTTTGTGGGGATTTCTTTTTTGCCCCCATCATATTCTACCATGTGTTACTTTGATTTGTGTAGGCATCATATTCTTACTGCTGGATTGGAACTCCTTCAGGGCAAGGACTCTTGATTTCATTGACACAGAATAGTGGAATGGTCACTGTGTTAGGAGTCCCAAGACTTGAGTGTGAGGCCTGGCTCCATCTTTTCCTAGCTATGTGAAAGGAACTTGGGCAAGTCACTTAATGTCTCCGACATTAGGAGGAAATGTCAAAATGGGAATAAAAATCCTCATCCCATTGAATTCTCAGAGTTTGGGTGAGATCAGTGCTCTGTGAATGATAAAGGTCATCGAACAGCAAGCTAACTGGGAAACACAAGGGAAGCATGGAACACAAGTAGACAGCATCGAATGTCCTGTTACCGTGTCGAATTTGAGTTGGACATCACCATTGCAGAGCTCGGTGAGAGCAGCCGTTTTCTTGGCCTCAGAGGACCTGAGGGGAGTTTTGAGACATGGCAGAGGAGGAGGAAGGGTGGGGATGGCCAAGAATGCCACTGCAGCCTTCTGAGACTAGTTTTTGAGAGATCTCATTAAGGAGGGAATCAGGATCTGGAATTCAAGCCAACTCAATAACCATTTATTGAGTGCTATTTATGTATGAGGCACTGTGCTCAGTGCTGGAAGGACTCAGAGATCATTGACTTCAACCCTTTCATTTTTTTCAAAGTTGAAATTGAAGCCCAGAGAGAAGAGGAAGGACCTTGACCAGGATCACAAAGCAAGTAAGTGGCAGGGCCAGGATTTGAATTCTGATCCTGTGGCTCAAAGCCTGAGGCTTTCTATTCCCCAAGTAGGTAGGCTGAAGGTACTGGTCCCTAGACCAAGTAAAGTTGAAGGCTCATGGGAGGACTCCTGTGTAAGCATGACCAAGTTGGGTCTTTTCCTGACTCCATCGCTTTAAAAAACTCCAACTCCCAGTGAGTGGGTCCCGTGTCTTTCAGGGAAGAACTTTGAGCAAATGGACAGTGAAGAAGGTCCCAAAGTAAAGTAACCTTAATCTGAGTGGGAACTTCCCACACTTCCCGCAAAGCCAACCAGGGGCAGCACGTAAGGTGCAAAGGGGGCTGGGTCCAGACTTCAAGAACTGTGTTCAAATCCCTCCTTGGAACTTACCGGCTCTGTGACCTTGGTCAAGTCCTTCCCCCTCGAGGCTTCAGTCTCCTCTGTAAAATGAGGAGCTGGCATGGATGTCTTCGAGGGCCTTTTGCAGCTCTAGCTCTGGGATCTGCTGACATACAACAGAGCAATGGATAGATGAGTAGTACAGTACCTGGCACACAGTAGGCACTTAATAAATGCTTATTGACTGATTGAGTGACAATGACTGAACAACTTAGGGCTGGTAGGCATGCTTGGTTCAACTCCTCTCTCTGTGAGAATCCCCTCCAGAGCCTTTGCTGAAGACCTCCAGTCACAGGAGACTCACTACCTTCTGAGGCAGTCTACTTTCGAATGCCCCAATTGTTAGGAAGTTAGTTACTTCATTCCTCTGGGCAAAGAGCAGCTGCAAACTTCATCCACTATCCCTAGTTCAGCCTTCTGGAGCCCAGCAACTCACCTCAATTGAACAAACATTTCTGTTATGTCTTATCATGTGTAAATCATTGAGGATACAGAGACAGACCTGGCCAAGCTGCTACCCTCCAGGAGCTTATATCTTGCTGTGGGGTGTGTGTGTATGTATGTCATGTACACATGTACAAAGACAAGTGTGAATACAGATACAAAAAAGAAATCCCTTATACCGACCCTGCCTCTGAAGTGGGGGTGGGGGAGGCATGATGGAGACATCCAAAGTGGGGGGTAGTGAGGAAGGAGACGGCTTTCCTGAGAGTCTTCATTAAATGGAGGCTCGGGGAGAAGCCCTTCAAATTCTGGAGACAGCTGTGCTCTCCTTGGGTCTTCTCTTCCATGTTCCTTCTCTTTTCCCTGGTTCCTTCCCTTGGTTTTCTATAGTTTAGTCTGAAAGCCCTTCACCAAACCAGTCATTGTCCCCTGGGCACTCTCCAGCTTCTCAGTGTCCTCTCTAAAATGTGGCAGCCTGACCAGGGCATAGGATGGTGCTAGAGCTAATTCTAGCAGGGTTTGGGCCTCACTGAAAGAAGACAAATGAACCCAGGTCCCGTTGATGAAATGTTGCCCAAGCTTCTGGGCTGACTCCAGGCTGTTAGTGAGAAAGCCAAAGGATTTGCTTCCCAGCTCAGGGCCTTGGCAGGAGGAAGGGCGTCTCTTCTGCCTCTCTTGGCCCTGGCTCTGTGGACTCTTCTGGGAGCAGTGTGAGCATTGGGGCAGGAAGAAGACAGAAGAGTCTGCTTAGGTAGGAGTAACCTTCTGGGGAACATTTGCCAAGTCACTCAGACAGCCACATGCAAACATTCAGATCATGCTCAAAGACCTTGAGGCCCTCTTTACTTGGGAAAGCTGAGTTCTCCTCTGGGCACTGCCGCCCAGAATTGTGATGAGATGCTTTTGGTAAGCAGTGCTCCTTCATTCTTTCTGGGCCTCAGTCTCTCCAATTGTAAAATGGTAGAGAGGCAGTTGGTCTCTGTAGTTTCCAAGGGTCTTGGTATCTATTTTTGATCCATTGTTCTTTGAAACTAGTGACCTTGCCCTTTGTGTGGAGAAGGGAAGCCTGAGGGTGGGGTTGGATAGCAGCCCTCTCCTAGGATAGAAGTTTGGCCACCTTCTTAGGCTGCGGAGGAGGGGCTTCTGTATTGGTAATTAAGGTGGCACTTTTTTTTTTTTTACTGTTTTCTCTTTTAGAATGCTAAATTAATTAAGTGCCTTTGATGAAGTCTTACTAGGTACAAAGCTCCAGGCCCACTCCCTTCTGCTAACTAGGTACTAAGCCCCAGGCTCACACCCTTTGGCCTATTAGGTAAATCCTTCAGGCCCTGGACAGAGTATAAAAACTTAAAGGTCAGCACTTTGTCTGGGGTTCTCACTCACTGGAGGAGTGTTGATGTGGAGACTCTGGGCTGCCTTTGTTTGTAAGAGCCTCTGGGCTTTGAAGAAACCCAGATGTTTGTTTTGGGGGCTCTCAGTCACTGGGAAAGTGGCATGGGATTCTGGGCAAGCGGTTGTAACTGCCTCCCTGCTTTGCTAACCCAGACCCATTGGTTCTTTGGCAACTATGAATTGTGATTTGGTGTGTTTATATTGTGTATGTTTGTAATGTGTTTTATTGGTTTTGAAGTTCAGGGTGCTGGCTCTTCCTCCTGAACTAAGTGAATGATATTTGTATGTTGGATTAAAGTGAGATTGTTAACCCCTTGAAGTTACTTTCCTTAGTAAAGTAGATCAAAAGAACCTGTGTTAGCGGCCTTCTGTGTGCTGTTTGTTGTTGGTCTTACATAGCCACAGTAGCTACTAGCAGATTGTTGCTACAGCTTCTCAAGCCATCTAGGCCCATCTGTATCACCCGAGGGCTCCTTTGATGTATGCTTCTGAACAGTTCCTGTGATCAGTAAGTGGTGACAGAGCTGAACAGACTGGCTCCATGCCAAGTCCAGCATTCCTTCCACTGCCCCTCCAGCCCTGGCCCAGCTTGCCATTTCAGTTTACTCCACCCACAGTAGCTCCCTCCCATTTCCCAGCACCCCTTGCTTTCTGCCCCCAGATTGGAAATTCCTTCAGGGCAGAGACCATCTTGTTTGCTTGCATTTGTGTCTTCAGCACTTAGTCCCATGCTTGGCATGTAGTCTTTCCTTGATAAATGTTCTCTCTATTATAACACCCTGCTTCACCCCCCCCCAGACCACACCCAGCCAATAGGCATACTCTACTGTTTCTACCTATTGAATATCTTAGATCACAGAAGCACAGATGGGAAGATGGAAGGGAGGTGTCTCATTTGCCCCTCCGCCCCTACATTTCACACATGAGGGAGCTGAGGTCCAGGGAGAGGAAGGCATTTGTACAAGTTCACACAGACAGCAAGTGGCAGTTCTAGGATCCAAACTCTGGTCTTCTGACTCCAGGGCCACCGGGTGGTGCTGCAGTGGATAGAGCCTAGGGCCTGGAGTCAGGAAGGCTCACCTTCCTGAGTTCCAATCTGGCCTCAGACATGTACTAGATGTGTGACCCCGAGCAAGTTACTTCACCCTGTTTGCCTCAGTTTCCTCATCTGTAAGACGAGCTGGAGAAGGAAATGGCAAACCACTCCAGTATCTTTGCCAAGAAAACCCCAAATGGGGTCACAAAGAGTGGGACGTGACTGAAAAATGAATGAACAACAACTTCTGACTCCAAATGCAGCAATCTCTGCACTGCTCCACAATGCCTCTATCTGCCCCCTTCTCTCTACTCCCATGGCCACCTCTTTAGCTCAGGTTCCCATAGCTGCCCTTTTGAATTTCTGCCCAAGGACTGAGTAGAACCAGTCTAACTACGCTTGGAAACATTTCAGACACTTCCAAATAGCTGGCATATTCCCCTTAAATGTTCTCATTCCCCCGGCTAAGCATCTCCAGTTCCTTCAATGTATCCTCATCTAGATGGTCTGGGCTCCCCTCTCCTTCCTGGTCATTTATCATGTCCTCTCACCTCTGAACACACTTGAAGTGTGGTGTCCAGGGCTGACTTCTGGCGACATGAATCTTGGGTGGCCAAGTGATCTCAGTGAGGCAGGTGGGCCTCCATCCCCTCCCTGTGGGCCCACTTACTTAGCACCACATATAGGGGGATCCATTGTAGAACTGAAAGGGTCTGGAGGGCAACCTGGAAATCCAATGTAAAGCCAAAGGCCATGATGTCCCAGCTGTGGCACAGAGCCCGCACAGAAGTCCCAAGCCCTACAAGCTCAGTTAAGCCTGAGGACTTTGCTTCACATCTCATCCTCGAGCCCTTTTAGCTCTCTGCTAATTCCAACTCAACCTTTCCTCTAGCCCTTTTCTGAGCACAGACACACCCCAGCCTCCTACACAGAAGGCCAGCCTGCCTCCACCTCTGCCTCTGCCTCAGCAAGACCCTGGCCAGCTCTCTTACCATTGAAGACCTCTAGCTTCTCCTTTCCCCTGAACTGTATCTGTGTCCTCCCTCTCTCTCTCCTTCTCCATGTCCCTCCCTCCTTCTCTCTCTCTCCCTCTCCCTTCTTTCTTCTTCTTCTTCTTCCTCTTCTTCTTCTTCTCTTCCTCCTCCTCCTCCTCCTCTTCTTCCCCCTCTCTCCATTTTTTCTTCCTTCCCGCTCCTTCTCTCTCCCCTCTTCTTCTTCTCTCCCTCTCTCTTTTCCTCCCCTCTTTTGATCTCCCTCCCTCTTCTTCTTCTTTCTTCTCTCTCTCT
>CM053628.1:1004477-1034903 GCA_028646595.1 Phalanger gymnotis | reverse complement strand
CCAAAAAAAGATTCTATAGTCTGAGTCCATTTTTGCTTCCTGCTCATGTTCCCAGCCAACTACTTGACCCTCGAGGTTTTTGTCAGGGTATGAGTGCCTTCAGAATGAGGAGTGCTTTGTTCCAAGCTTCAGGGGCCTTGCGTTGCTGTTTTCTGAGCTACTTCTACACAGCAAGCTCTGCCACACCAGCGCTCCTCCTCCTCCCCCAAGAACAGCCAACCTGGACCAAAGTAAGAGAACCCTGGACTCCAGCTCTGATCTACTGCTTGATTCCTCCCACCTGGGCCTGGGCACGGAAGCAACCGCAGCTGGAGCTCTGGAAGCAGCTGCAGCCCCTAGGGCTGGGGCTGACTGCAGGCTCCTCTCACCCTGGCCCAGTAGCTTTCCCACTGATCTAAGTTGTTGTTGGCATTTGTGGGTTGAGAAGTCTGGTGGCTGCCACAGCTCACTGATTCAGGGCCCTACAGCTTGGTCCATACAATCTCCTCAATGCTTGGTCTGTCCTGGTGTGGCCCAGGCTGGGCTGTGCTCTGCTCCCAGTGCAGTGCAATAGACACTTCCCAGTGACCATCCAGGCCGTCTTGGGCTAGAGACCTGCTTCCCTCTGTTATTTCATGGGTTCTGTAGCTCTAGAATTTGTTCAGAGCCATTTTTTGCAGGTGTTTGGAGGGATTTGGGGGATAGCTTAAGAGAGTCCCTATTTTCCTGCCACCATCTTGGCTCTGTCCCCCCCTACTTTCTCTTTTTAAAATGTGATTTGGGAGGGGGATAAATCTTCTAAGTCTGAGATGAGGAATTAAAGCATTCAATCCTAAATCCAAAAAAAAGTCACTCTTCTGGGGTCCCCAGTTTTCCCATCTTTGAAATGACAGGGTTGGGTTTGATGAGTTCTAACACATGGTGTTTTCTGTGACCACAATCTCTATGCAAGGGAATATACATGCAATCCTCAAGGTCCTCATTTGACAGCAGAAGAAACAGCTATCAAAATGGGAAGTAGCTTGGCTAAGGTCACTCAGCTGGGAAACAGCAAAGCTGATCCTTGATCCAGGTGGTCCAACTGAGCCCAACCCTTGTGCTCCTGCCACAGCACCAGCCACAGCACATGGCCATGTTTCTCCCCACAATATCCCCTTCTCTCTGGATATTAAGAGCATTATCTGGGCAAATCATTTCATGCTTCTGTGGCACAGAGGATGAATTATCTTGTAGGCCTTCTCTACTGAATCTTAGCTTGCAATTTTTCTCAGCAGAGGGAATTCCTACACTGGAAGTGCTTCTAGAATTTTACCTTATACTTGAAGCTTTGCAGGAGGGGTGTGAAGGCTCTGGGCTGTTTTCCCAGAGTCCCTCACTTCTCTTGGCTCCTTGAAGTCCCCTGATTTCCAATCCCAGGCTCTTACCACTCTCCTACAGTGGCCTCTTCCCAAGATCCCCAAATGAAAATCTCCAAAAGTAAGACTGGCCACTGGCCACTTTTGCATTGTTTTTTATCCAGGTCTTGGCCTAATTGGTCTCTGCCCCAGGGTCTGTGGAAGTCAGGGTCTTCTTCTCTCAAGGCAGCTTGGCTTTAATATTCTTGGTGCTTCCCACACAAACCCATGAGGCAGATGCTATGGGGATGGGAATGGCAGATAGCTCCCAATCTTTAACTCCCTTGGCTGGGCACAGGGGAGGGGGGCAGCATGGGCCTGCTTTGCCCCTTCTTCTGCCTGGCTTGGCCCCTCTGGGATGAATAAGAGGCTCTGACCACAGAACTAGGAGCTTGACTCAAGTAAAGCAGAGTAGGAGGGGGCATCCTCTGGGTACAACAAGGGTGCACCCTGTTATAAGCAGACTTGCAAGAGGAGACTCCAAGGTGAACCCAGTGCCCTCCTGCTCCTGTCTGTCATTCCCTGCCAACCCTCATCATGGGGCCAAGAAAACTCAGGCCTGGATTAAGTTGGAGGGTAATTCCCCATTGCCCTCACTTTGAAAGCCAAGGAGAAGGGCCCTGCCCTTTAGCACTCCCAGCTTAGGGCTAGGCATCCCTGCCTGAAAAAGGAGAAATGGAAACCTTGGGGCTTGCCTTCAGATACGGTCAGAGACATGGCGGCAGTGGAGGGGAAAGGCAAGTAGGTGAAGAAGGGTGTCGGGCTTCCCAAGTTCCCGTGCCTAGTACCCCGGACCAGCCGTGTGTGATCTCAATAGCAACTAGTTAGCAAGAACATGGCCATCAACCTGCATTTATCTACATCTTTCATGACCAATCTCCCAGAAAAGCCCTTCATTTCCTGCTCACTTCTCCATTCCTTGCAATATGGCTTCCAACCTCAGCACTCCAGTAAAACTCTTTTCTGAGAGAATGGCATGGGCTATGGAGGATCCCTCTTCATCACACAATCCAACAGCCCATCTTCAGCCCTCATTCTTCTTGCCCACTATGGACCATTTCCCTGACCTTCCCCTCCCCCACCCCCAGTGATAGCTTTTCCTCACATTGCACTGTTCTGGTTCTTCTCCTATTTCTTGGGCTCCTTTGCTGCTCCTTAATCATTAGTAACCTCCAACCATCCATTCTGGGACCTCTTCTTTTCTTTCTAACCTCTCTCTTGGTGAGCTCATCACCTCCCATGGAGAGGTTCAATTTTCAATTGTCATCTCTGCCAGATGACCCTCCAGCCCTCATCTATCAAGTTCTAATATTGTGTCACCAACAGCGTCATGGATATTTCCATCTGGATCTCTCCAACTCAACACGTCCAAAAGAGAACTCATCTTCCCCCTTGACCCCCCCCCTCCTTGCACTTCCCTATCTCTGTGGAGAGTAGTACCATCATTGCATTCACCAGGCTCACAATCTTGGGATCATCCATGACTTTCCCTCACCTTACTCACTATCTGCTCCCTCTACCTCCGCATACATTCAGAGGTCATCTTAGTGATTCTACTTCCAACATCTCTTGCGTCTGTACCCTTCTGTCCAACGGATAGAAGGCCATCCCTGCCCTCAGAGAGCATCTAGACTCCCCAAGCGATAAGCTATGTTTCTTCAGCACGATTCCTGAGAATAACCCATCACCTCTGTAAGTCCCTGGAGGAGGACTATATCCCAACTCGGCTTTCTAAAGCATTTGCTTTACAACGGCCCAGCAAGGTTGGTAGAGTAGGTCTGATTCCATCCCTTTGAGGATTATGTGGAAGCTCAGAGAGGCCCAGGGGCACAGATGTCAGGACTTGGACTTTTGGCTCCCAGGGCGGGGGGTGGAGTTCTGCTCCTTCCTTACCTCCTGGAGATCTGACTCCTATCTTCAGTCACTTTTTCTCACCCTTTCTAGCACCAGCAATAAAATGAAAAGGCAGAGAGGAGAGATGCATGGCCTTCAAGGACCACTTAAGATAAGAGTTGCCCTGTGATATTCAGGACTGGTCCCATCAGAGGCATGAGCCAACCCAGCAAGATCTCTGAAGCCAATCCTCTCATTTTGCGGATCAATGAATCAACAAATATTCATAACGGACTGGGCAGCACATTGGGTTAGGCACTGGAAGAATGCTGAAGTTTAGCTAGGGCCTAATTCTTGCCCTCAGGGAGCTTATAGTCCAGTAAGTGGCTAACACATGACTATAATAATAATGCACACTATTATATACTAAGTACACTTGTTCAGTTACTTCAAGCCTGTCTGATTCTCTGTGACCCATTAGGCGTTTTCTTGGCAAAGATACCTGAGTGGTTTGCCATTTCCTTCTCCAGCTCATTTTACAGACGAGGAAGCTAAGACAAACAGGGTTAAGTGACTTGCCCAGGGTCACACAGCTAGTAAATGTTGGAGGCTGGATTTGAATTCAGGAATATGGGTCTTCCTGACTCCAGGCCTGGTGCTCTATCCACTCTGGCAGAGTGGCACATAGGTACAAAACACTGTTCTGTGTGGGGTCTGAGGGACAAAGTCCTTTTCACTTGAGATGGTCAGGGAAGGCATCCTGGAGAAGGTATCATTTGACTTGGGCCTATGACGGGTAGGGGTTCATCAAGAGCAGATAGGGAGGGAAGGCATTAGAGGCACATGAAACACCACAAGCAAAGGCATGAAGGTGTGAGGATGTGATGAATCTTTCCATGGTATCACTTGGCTGGAAGAGTTTGTGGAAGGTAGGATGATGTTGGATTGTACAGGGCCTAGAATGCCAGGTTCAGTCAGGAGACAGTAGAAAGCCATGGAACATTCTAGAGCAGAGACATGGTCGGCTGCGAAGATTATTCAGGAGGGACAGATTGGGGGTAGGGAGGTGGTAGCACGAGGATGGGAAGGATGGGAGGATGGGAAGCTCTCGCCATTGGACCAGTGTGTGGCAATGAACTAGCGAGGTGAAAGGGTGAATGGAGAGGAGGAGATGTAAGGGATAGGACTTCCCCAGGAAGTAGGACTGACAGGACTTGGCCAATGCCTGGAATGTGAGAGACGGGGACAAAGATGATATCGATTTTATAAACACAGAAGCCTGGAAAGGAAGGGAGGGGGCATGAGAATGAGCTTGCTTTGGGATGTGTTGAGTCGGAGGTGCTGGTTCAATTTGTGAGTGGAGATGTTCTGTGGGCAGTTGGATATGAGAGTGTGGAGCTCAAAAGAGAAGAAAAGGCTGGAGATTTGTAAAGAATCACATAGAGGTAGCAGTTGAAGCCATGAGAGTAGAAGAGATTACTAGGGGAAAGCCTGTAAAGACAGAAGAGAGGACAAGGGAAACTGAGGTGGTGCAGTGGATAGTGCTTGGCCTGGAGGCTGGAAATCTAGCCTCAGACATTTACTAGCTATGTGACCTTAGGCAAGTCACTTAAACCTCTACTTCAGTTTCTTCAACTGTAAAATAGGGATAACATGCACTTTCCAGGATTAAATGAGAAAAAATTGGTAAAGCACCTGGTTCATAGCAGGCACTTCATAGATGCTTGTTTCCCTAATTCTACGGATGGGCTTCTTATTAAAAGATCAGGAAGAGGAAGTGGAACCAATGAAGGGAAGGAGTCATCAGAGAGGTGGGTTGGAGGAGGGAACCAGGAGGAGATCGTGAGGTTTCAAGGAAAATAAGGGGAAAGAAGCCAATAAGAGAGCGTGGTCTACGATGCTAAAGGCTGTCAGCAGGATGGCTGGCGAAAGGCCTCCAGGTGTGCTAAATGGGAGCTCCCTGACAGTCTCATCTAGTACCAGTCCCGAGAGCCTAATAAAAGGGCTGAGCCAAACTTAAGAGGAGGTGCTGGGTGTGCCCTGTCATCCGCTAGGACCAGAATGGTCTTAGAGAGGTCACTCAATGAAAGTACCTTCAGAAGCCTGTAGGCGCAATTCAACCAATCTTTAATGAGGGCCCACTCTGTTCAGGGGCACGTGCTAGGTGCTTCAGAGGAGAAAGAAATGAGCATTACCAGGTCTCCGGGAGCTCGCTCACATGCTACGTAAGAGATGTGAACATCATCAAAGAAGCTATGGTGTAGCCAGAATGTCTTAGAGACTCAGGATGGAGAAACAGTAGTACAGGTCATCAGGGCCAAATGTGAAATGGGCCCATTATAACAAAGGTGCATCCCTGAGGCTGTGGGGCAGAGGTTGAGCTGTGCTTCTAAGAGCACTGTGACCTCCTAGGGCACAGGAGTGAATCCTGAAGAAGCTTTGGTTGTTTTGGGTTTTGTTTTTCCGCCAAAACAGGAAATGCTGGCAGGGCTTCTGGTGCAGGGCCTACGCTTTTTTGCATCTGTAAAGCTTGGATTCACGTCAAGTGTCTGAAGATTGAGGCTGGCTTAGTACAGGCATGGCAACATCCATTTACAGACACTACTGAGCCATGTGCTGCATTGATCATAAAGCCAGGATATTTGGAATCTGAGAAAAGAGAAAACTGAGGCCCACAGGGCTGAAATAATGCGCTCAACAACACAAAACGAGCAAATAATAAAGCTGGGATCTGAAACCAGACCTCGGCACCCCAAGTGTTGGGTCCTTTTCACTAGTGGCAGCTAGGTGGCAAGTATGGAGTCAGGAAGACCCATCTTCCTGAGTTCAAATCTAGCTGTATGACCCTGGCCAAGCCACTTCACCCCGTCTGCCTCAGTTTCCTCATCTGTAAAATGAGCTAGAGGAGGAAATGGCAAACCACTTCATTATCTTTGCCAAGAGAACCCCAAATGGGGTCACAGAGCCAGACATGATTCAACAGCTGCCTCCCTAAGAAGCTCTTTTTAAGTGCTGCCTTTCAGAAGGGAGATGGCTGTGGAGGTAATTGAAAGGACCCTCCCAGGTCCTTCCCAATATTGCTATACCATCTTTTGAGTAACTTCAACTCTGCGCCCCTCTCCTCTCCCCCTTTTGTTCAAATCCGCTTTAATTTGGTGGGGGTGGGGACTTTGGATCACATGTCTAAAGCTGGAAAGGACCTTAGATCATCGAGGCCAAATCCTTCCAGAGAGGTTCAGTGACTTGCCCAGGGTCACACAGCTCAGATTCAAAGCCAGGGCTCTTCTGACTCCTGGACCACAGCACGTGACAGAGGAAGGAATTGTAATTTTGGAGTTCGCTGCATACATCTGGCTTTGAATCCCATGTTGAACACTTCCAAGCTGTGTGTGACCCTGGGCCTCAGCTCCCTCACTGACTGATGGGGATCTATGGCTTGTAATAGAGACCCCGCAGTGCTAAGGGTTGTAACCCTTAACGGCTATGGCAATGGGCCCTCATTACACACCTCCAAGGTGCCTTGGGAGCCTACAGGGAGAGAAGAGACAAAGCCACTTTGGTGGAGCCAGTTATCCAGGAATTGGCCTGCCCCAACCAGCTCCCTTTAAGACTCTGCCAGCCACAGCTCTTGCGGGCCAGGGTGTTCTATGGGGGCTTCTCCTCTGTTGGGTAGTCCTAGATTGTCAGCTCTTCCTTGGAGCTGGTGAGGGACAGGAAGGGCAGAAGAAGATGGGACCATAACCTTTTCACCAGAAGGTGAATCAGTTGAAGCAGAAGTTTGGGAAGCCTGATGCTATGTAAATAGTGGTCTGGCATTAGGGGTTTTATGGACTCCTGGCTTCTTGGTAGATGTATTGTACTAACTGGGCTTTAAAGAGCAGCAAATTCTCCCCTTATGTGAGCTCGCACCCAGTTTTATCAAGACCAAGAAGGAAAGTGATAGTCGACCTAGAGTCAACATTACTGCCATCGACATTCATTCTTCCTTTCTTCTTCCACAGTTGGCTTCACTACCTATGGTTCCACCCATGGGATCAGCCCTCATCTTCCATTTTGGGGCCTTTAACAGCCATTGGGAGAGGAGGCCTAGGTCAGGCTGTTCTGCTTCACTGATCCCAGAGTATCTGGCTCCACTCCGGGATTCTGATACAAAGTCCCTTTACTTCTTGGGGTCCCAGTTTCCCACAGACTGGACAGCTATAAAATGAGGGGGTTGAAATAGCTCCAACTGTGACATTCTACAATCCCAAGTCCTTCCCCTTCTTTGGGTCGCAGTCCCCTCTGGACGAGAAGAGCTCATGCCTAAGGGCCCTTTCAACACTTCGGTCCTACGGACACTAATGCTAAAGTGAACCAAAGCTGCTTAGGAGAGCATTTATTTCCCATACAGATATTTTTCAGTACATTCAGTCTTCTGGATGTTAGCTCAAGAGCTGGGCCCAGGTATCGTAATCATCCGGGAATTGGTGTTAATAAATCTCTTCTTCCAACAAACACACACATGCTATCAGTCACTAAACCATGGTACTCATCCTTCCCATGAAAAGTTTAATAACAACAAACATTTGGCCTGAACCAGACCCTCTGTAGGAATGAGACCATTTTTGATTTTTCTTTCCATGGTTTCATAGTTTACCACGGCCAGGTGTTTCACCACGAACTGGCTCATCTAGAATCATAATATGCACCAAACAAAGTAATAAAACATTTAATTGCTATTTTAACAGATAAATAATGACTCATTCTTGATGTGAGTCATTCCTAAATCAGCTGTCTGTATACAGTCAAGACCACTGTTAGAGCAAGTTAAAATTAATACAAAACCAGCAGAATAAAAATTAGGAAAAGACATGGCATGCAATTAAAACAACTCCAATCATCAGACTTAAACAAATTGATTCTACAAATGAGAAATAAATGGAAGACAGGACAGTGACGATTATTTTAACAATTTCATACAGTTTAACCAATGTAAATCAATTGCCATAATTACGAGTCTCATAGATCCTGAAAACTGCCTTAGTCAGTTGATCTATTTGCTGAGTGGAGGAACATGGCAGACAAGAACACTACCCATTTGGAATATAAACAAGTTTGTAAAAATCTTATGGAAGCAGATGGTGGGAGGTTGCGGACAGCATTATCTCCTAAAACTGTGGGAAGCAATGGAAGGTTGAAGAAATGTTGGTCAGAGACCCAAGTAACAGCCATCCATCCTCAGGGCACTGGAGGATGAAATGGGAAAGAGGAGGATAAAGAGATAGAAGATGAAAATATCTGCAATAATCTTGATTAATCAACCTTTTTCATCATTGAGGAAGCATAGCTATCACATGTAGACTTTAAGAGCCCATGAGGAAGTAGAAATGGCAATTGGAGAGAATAAAGATGAGAAAATCAGTGGGAGGCCACATCATTTGGAAGGCATTGAGAGATCGATTCTCAAGGTATCTGAAAGGGAAGATAACTAAAGCCTTTATAACTAAAAAAAGGAACAGGAGACCTAGAGAATACCTCTAACTACTTTCTCCACCTACAGAAAAGTTTCTAAGGATAATCTACACACATATGGAGTGCATACTTAATAAAGTTATTAGAAATCAGCAAGCAGGCTTTCACAATTGAAATTCCACATAATATCTTTGCTATCACACAACTACGAGTGTAAGAGATTCCACTGCACTTAATGTTTATGAACTAAAATAAGCATCTGATTGGATAGAACCAAACACCACCTTAAAAGCTCTCTTCCAACTTGGCTCCTCTGCATATATCAATGGCTATGCTGTCCCCTGAACCAGGAAACAGAACCTTGTTCCAAGACCCACTACTTAAGAATCTCTCAAGCGAGGCCTAAGCTAGGTTATCTATCTGCTGCTGTTCCAGAGAAGATCCAATGCAGAGTCCAGATGGCAGAGGGATTCTCTAGAGATGGTGATGTCCTCTAGATGCTTCTATTTCATGGATGACACCGTGCTGACTGCTTCGAGGCTCAGAACTCTGCAGAGTAGAGCCTCCTAAATGAGATCCATGAGTTCCTTAAAAGAGTCAGGCCTAACACTCCATAGCAGAAAAAAACAAATGGATGAAGACTGCTTATTGTCCAGAAGATGAGATGTAATGGGATGGAGAGTAAATAGAACTCATCCATCAGAAGATATCTGGGATGGACGCTGCAAATGGATGATGAATTTAGCCCCAGAATTGAACAGGAGGAAGAGAACAAGCTGAATTGCCTTTGTACAACTGCAAAGTTCTTCGAATGATACCAAGCTTCTCCTAGAAACAAAGTAAGTCCTACCTATTTAGTACCAACATTCTTCTGGGGATGTGCTACTGAGAAGTGGAACATGATAGTCTCTGCCGAAGCCATGTTGAGGATCATCCCGGGGACAACATGGAAGCTCCTGCTGAATCTGAGCAGGGTCCAGGACATTCCAAGCAAGGAATTACGGAGCAGGGCATCATCAAGAAACATATGATTCCAAAAGACAGCTCTGTCACATACTGAGAGCAAGAGACAACTAGCAAGTAGCTTCTACAGTATCCTCTCGATGTCTAAAGAACCCAAGGAAGTACCTTCGACTACAGTACGGATTCCTCCTTGACGATCTTAGGGAAGACACATTGGAAGGAGAGGCCACACTGATGAGATGACAGATCCTGGAGGAGTACAAGCGCTGTGCATCACAAACAATTAAAATGCCAGCGACGAGGGCTTGAGCCAGCCCTGCCCTTCTCTACAAGACATGGCAAACACTTCTGCAAAACTCTATGCTTGTGGCCTCCAAGAAGAGGACAACCTCTGCAAGATGTCAGCTATGAATTAGCAAAGAGAGCTCTTCGAGGAGCTACAAGGGAAGAAGTTTTGGCCTCAATGGACTTTAAGGTGAAGGAAAGAGGTGGGAATCAGAGGCACCAGGAGTCCCAGGATCTTGTGTCCCTGACAGCATCCACATGGGACCGAAGCAAGTGCTGATGAGACCCCTAAGGCACAGTTGTTATTTGAAAACTGCTTCAAGTAGTGCCTGAAGAACAGTCTGTGATGGCTGGCCTTGGGTGCCCACCAGAGTTCAGTTATGGCCCTGCTGTTGATTCCTGAAAATGATGCTGAGAGACAGCGAAAATCTTGGCCCTTGTTTCTGTCCTTTTGTAAATGTCATGGTGCCCAAAGTAGTTGGAGGGCAGAAGAGGGCTGTCACCTAGGGCTGGAGGAAAGCACCAGTGGCTACGAGTCTAGGGAATTCACTGAGCCAATTCCTCAGCTCTTCCGTGGAACCAAGCCCTTTTCTAGGCTGGGCTAGTTAGAAATCCATCAATACAGCTAGCAATAATACAGAGCCAGTTTTCATTGCCTTTTCCTTTCCACTTACTTGGGAATGTCTGAGAAACTAGGAATCTCTGCTCAAGAGTGATGTCTACAACAGCTCTCAGCTCATCAGCTAGGCTACAAGTGCACACTTAGTCTTTTGACACTTTATTAAATGCACAGCAAGATGAACTGTCTCTGATGTCATTGTACACAGGAGAGGGAGGAGGGCAGGGGAGTGGGAACCTGTACAACTTTGCTCTGGAGGCGAAGCTTTGAGCCCCTCTGGTCCTATTTTCTTCAGGGTGAGATTAACCCATGTTCTGCCGGTTGCCATAACCCCGTGGATGTGTGTCCTTCCAGTCGTCCCAGTTACGCTTTTTGTGTAGGGTGCCCTCGTCATCCTCTTCTGACTTTGTTTCCTGATCCTCATCTTGTTCTGCCTCCTGATTGAGGTTTACTAAAGGGGACAAAGGGAAGAAGAGGTGATGATCAAAGCGAAGCCAAACAGAACTCCCCTGAACCTCTTGGGCCCTCTGTCCGTTCTGAAGGTGAGGGGGGGTGAACCCAAACATAAATAACAGCCACAGAGAACACTCAAAAGTTCACCAGAGATTCCAGCCAGCAGGCCAAAGTGCAGGAAAACACAAAAAGAGGAGAGCTCTCATGGAAAGTACCTGTGATGGAAGGTAAGGGGCACAGATGCAGTTTACGCATCTTTAGTGAGCTCAGGGTGTTCAACCTGCTCTCACACTACCCCACTGAATGGCTGGACCAAATCAGGTTAGGATCCATAGGGCTCAACAAACAGAGAGTGTGCATCACATCGACCAAGCTGGCTGCTACAGAGCAAGGCCCCAGGCCTAGCCACAGCACCTGGCACAGAGCAAAGGCCCAAGAGAAATGAAGCCAACCGCTCACCTGGTGAAGGTTTACTCAACCCCTCTGGAAGGGAAACCATATTCTCCTGGTTGCCCACAGATTGCCTATGCTGCCGGTTCTATTTCCTAAGGTGACAATCCAAAGAAGGGGAGGCCTCCCAGCTCTAAGAATCTTGACTTCTTGTCATCTTTTCCTGCTTCTAAAGTCCTAGCATAAACTACTGCTTTTCCCATTGGCTAGCAATTTAAAGAACACGGGGCAGGGGCCTGGCAGTTTGTGTTCAGTTCCTATTATCCCAACCACTTTCCAAGTCCCTTTCCTTCAGCGCTTGAGCAGAGTACGTGACACATAGGCTACGCGCCTTAGAAGTGCATGCTGACTGGTACCTGTGGTATTCTTGAGTGGGTCCCATTTCTGGCGCTGCTCATACCAGTCATTCACTGTCATGGTTGCCAGGCTGGGATAGCCAGAGCCAAATACCCTGCAGGAAGCAAATCAGCAAAAGAAAGTTGAACAAAAACAGTCCCTTCCCTTCAGTGCTAAGCTCACTGAGTAAGTCTCAGAAGCTCTCCCCATTCCCACTCACCCACTGACAGCTCTGAAAAACTATGCCACCCCCAGAAGAAGGAAACAGGGCTTCGGTGACTAAGAGCATCTTCCGGGGGGGAAGTCAGCCTAAGAACCCAACAGAAGGGATATGGTGACAACTCCCCAAATGAGGCTTTACTGTGGATTAGTCAGGTACAGGTACTGGGTCTGACAGGAATAGAGGAAGCTCGATGACCATCCTTGTCGCCTAGGACCCTTAGTGAGGGGAACACTGTCCTAAGGCTCAAAATGAAATCCTCAGGGGATGATGGTCTTTCCATTTGCAGCTGAAGGAGGAAGGCTGCCAGTGAAGAGGGGAAGCATGGACTTTCAGAGTTGGGAGGGACATCAGAAGGCATCTAGGCCAGTCTCAAAGTAAACTAAGAATCCCATCTGCAATGCCCCCAACAAGGAGGCATCCAGTCTAAGTGTGAAGGTGATCAGATCACCTAACAGCTCCCTTCCCTGCCCTCAGGCAACGCCAAGTGTGGGGAGAGAGTTTTTACTTCTTTAAGTCTTATTTAAGGGTTAGGTTTAGGAGGAAAATGTCAGTGGAACAGACTGAGAAGAGGGCAACGTCCACAGCAGAGAATGTCACCTTTCCGTGAGGGTTTGTACAAAGCATCAGGTCTGTAACATGTGTCTGCCATATCAGCCTGATGGCAGAAGGCCCAGAAGAGCAAGCTCCCTCCCAAGTGCTACTTACTTGGCCTGGGCAGTGTCTCGAGTGAGAATGAAAGGTTTGGTTGGAGGTCTGCTTTGTGGAGGCATCCTCGAAGTTGATGCCTGAAAAGGAAAAGGGATAACGGAGGTGAGCTGCCCCCAGCACCATAAAGGTTCCCAGAGTTCTTGGAACCTCAGAAAGTCCTAAGCTATGACCAAGTCACTGAGTATCACTTCCTGGTCTCTGTCTCCCAGAAATAGCAGCAGCAGACAAGGAGCGGTGGCACAGAGAGCTCTCGCAGGAACCATCCTGCCCCAAGCAAACAGCCAGTCTGCTTTTAAAAACTACTGCATGGACAAAGTGATCCCAAGGCTTTTATCCATTTCCAACATACTTGTTTATTCTGGAACTGAAGACCCTCCTCTTAGCCCTGGCTTCCACAGAGCGAGGCAGCTCAGCACACCTGCTTCCCGATAAAATGGCTGGTAACGTCTGGGCCTTCCTTGCCCCTCTAAGCTCATCCAGTGTTGTAAGGCTCCTTATGAGGAAGAGCTTCAAAATATGCCTCAAGGAATCCTTGAGTGGTTCTCATACTGCACTCCACAGAAAGTCAGAGGCACTCAGATCACATCTAGCACCTCCTTCAAAAACAATACAGTCAAAGATGACGTGGCTAATTTCTGTCAACTCTGTCACTTCCAGACCCAACTCCAGTGCCACACAGGGGACTAGGGGTCTGGGGCAGGAGAAAAACAGGTGGATCCTTGACCGTAAAACCTCAAAATCCACTGTTTTAGGTGACCTTTTAAGAGGCTTTTTCAGAGAGCTTGTTAATTCCTTGATCTTTGAACAAAGTAGCTCTAGAATGAATTCGAACAGAAGCCAGGAAGTCACTCAGAGCAGAGAACTCCCTGGGTAATTAATGCAAACCAGACTGGAAAAGGGAAGAAGGCCTTTAGGGGGCCAGGTAGGTTGGGGGGTATGGGGGGAAGGCAGGGAGGAGCACCAAAGTAATTAAATATTTTTGAAGGCAACTGGTCAATTCAGCAATGTTCCACTCATGCTGTAGCCTTCAATTTTTAAAAATGAGGGGGAAATGACTGAACAATGAGGGGTTTCCCACCAATATATCCTGATCCTTTAAGGTAAAGAAAAGCTGTAAGTCTAGGATCTTACGATTCTGTGTCTCCACATCATCCATTTTAGGAAGATTTGTCATCTGTTGTAAATGGATAAGTTCTGACACAGTTGACTGCAAACCAAACAGATCTCATGGCCTTTTCTTTCTTCCTTCCGTCTCCTCTTCACCACCTCTCTTCCTTTCCCATCCCTTCCCTTCCGTCTCCATTATCTTACTCATGATTTTGCTGAATCTTCCTCCCCTACTGTGTGCCACAAAAACGCCACATCTAGAGATACGTCAGGCACTAGGAAGGATTAGGAAACAGGGCTCCTTTAAAACAGGACAGAGCAGGCATTCCAGAGGTGTTTGGTGAATGGTTGGGGAATTTAATGCAACCAAATATCTGCTGCCTAGCAGCTGAAACCTAGATGGCGCCACTGGGTGAACCTGTTGGGCAGATTCACAGATTTCCTATGAGCTCATTACTAAGGTGACAGGCAAGAAAGACCTGGGCTTCTCAAGGCTGCAGGGTGGCCTCGTGGGACCCACCTAGCTCAATAATGACAATGGGTGTTTGATTATGAAAGCTGAGATTGAAATCTAATTTGAGGAATTCTCTGTGGGTCATCATTTGGCACACACTTTTAGAAACCCACAGCAGAAATGCAGCCCCACTCCTACCTGCTTTCTCGAGTCTCGGGCTTTCAGGATCACTATTTCTTGGTCGATGCTCTCAATCTCCTCCAAACTGACGTTGACCCACTTCTGTAAGTGAAGCAGGTAATACTCTCGGACTTGTTCCTCATCTGCTCGGCCATTTTCCACAGCAGATTCCAGAGATGCCAACTTATTCTCCAGCTCCTTCTTCTGCTTGTATCTGTCCCACAGAATTCAATCCCACAAACACTGATGAAGTGCCTCCTGTGTGCCTGGCCCTGTTCTAGGGGCTGGGGGCACAAAGAAAGGCAAAAAAGAGGAGTCCCTTGTCTGCTACTAGACGGGAGATTGATTTTGGTATCAGAGGGGTCACTGTCGAAGACTCAGTGACTGAAGCAATCCAGCTCACCATTTCCTTTGGAAGAGAAAGCAAACCTCTAAGAAGGCTTACTTGGGAACCTCAAAAAGGAGGCTTTCTCCCCTCCCCCAAAAGATGGCTGGAGTAAGCTCACTGACATTTTCCTAAGTATGATTATCATGACGAGGTCAAGTAGAGTATAAAAACTCAACATAACTTCTCCTTCTCCCTCTCTCTCTCTCTCTCTCGAAGAAGCAAGCCTAGAAAGCTGATGATACACTACCCTGCCTTTGTACAGGTGGCAGCTCTTATGATCCTTGAGTCTCAAGAAAGGAAGAGATTACTAAAAAGAGCTAAGAGCCGAAGCTAGGAGAAAAGGCCAAGAAACTCTTCTCAGAAGCTATCCTCTTTAGATTATTAGCTCAATCTGTGGTCAATATAATCCAATTTTCCTCCAGGACACAGAATGCTCCCTTGGGCTTCCATCTGGGAGTTAAGCAACATTATTTTCCACAGAATCTTAATAATCGGTTGAGACCTTGGAGTCCACGTAGTTCAGCTTCCCACCCATGCTGGACTACTCTTGACAACATCCCTGACAGATGGCCATTCATTCTCTTAAACACTGTCAGTGACTGAGCTGGCCAGTCAGCCAATGAATGTCTAAGCAGCCAGATGCCAGGTGCTGGGCTGCGCTTCTGCTGAACAGCTGGAATTGTTAAGAAGTTCTTCCTTATGTCCCATATATGTGTATCACATACATACCATATATATATCATATACATGTCATGTTATATAGACACACACATATAATATACACATCATGTATATATAGCATTTACACAGCGCTTTCAAGTTGGCAAAGCCCTTCACATGTATCACCTCATTTGATCCTCACCACAACCCTTGGTGGTCTTATTATTGCCATCTTACAGCTGAGGAAACTGAGGCAGACAGAAATTAAATGACTTGCCCACTATCACACAGTTAGTAATTATCAGAGACTAGATTCGAACTCGGGTCCTACTGACTCCAGGCCCAGTGCTCTACCCTCTGTGGCACCACTTAGATGCAGTCTGAAATCTGCCTTTCCATTGGTTCCACTTCTGTCCTTTCGAAGAGTTCAGGGCAAATATGCCAATTGATCAGCAAGTGTGTATCAGAACCTGCTATGTGCCAAGCACTGTGCTGGATGCCAGAGATACATACACAAAAGTGAGAGAGACTCTGGCCTTAAGGAGCTCACATTTTGTTGAGGGAATACAACATGTTTCCACGTGAGCAAATACCTGGGAGTAAATAAGGAACTAGGAAGTGAACACGCATATGGGGAGAGAGAGCGGTGGAGCTAACCATACTGGGACAGTCTGGGAAGGTGGCCCTTGAGCCAAATGGATGGCCTTTTGAATACCTCAAGTCAGCGATCAAATTGCCTCATCATCTTTTCCCAGGCTAAATAGTCCTGAAGCATTTCTCACAACACGGCTTCCAGACCCTTTGTCATGCCATCGGATGTCTCTTAAAATGGGGCAATCAGACACGAATGGCCACATAACTAGGCTCAATGACCCGATCTTGGGATCCATGGATACTCTTTAAGGGAACATAAGATTGTGCTAGTTTATTTCTCCCAACATACGCTTACAGCTGCTAACATCTGATCGTTGAAATAGATGAACTGAGATTTGCTTACATGGGCAGAGGGAGCAGCCACACCAACGATAATTCAGATCTAGAGAAGTGTTATATCACAATCCACAACCAATTACCTGGCATGGGATTTCAAGGGTGACACATCTGGCTAGACTCAGATAAGGTCTCAAAAAAACTCAGGCACTTTATATAGGCTTAGCCTAACCTTATCACTCCCACCTGGACCTTCTTAAGCCCAGTCGCTTCTTCCTATGAGAGGTACAGAGCCCAGGATACCCTGGCATAACAGTCCTGCACGTGCCAAAGAGACAGCTCACCAGGCTTCTGGAACAAGGGGAAATGGCTGCTCCGGTCAATCTTCCGTTCCCACTCCACCTCCCATGCAACCTGAAAGAGGCAGGGGCTTCTGTGGCCAAAGCCTCTTTGTCGCCCTCAAATCGCCACAAAGCCCAAAAAAGTGAAGCTGCCCTCTGAAATTCAGTTTGAAATGCCACTTAGCCCTGAGATTTCACTGCAGCAGACATTACACCCTCACTGCCCTCCATCATTCCAAAAAGACTTCTAGGTGAGGAAGAGCAATCTACCCCTATGCAGCTAGGCTTTGGTGCAGCGATGAGACAGCTAGGCCTGGAGTCAGGAAGACCCAGGTTCAAATCCAGCCTCAGACACTTACTAACTGTGGGATCCTTTACCCGTCTGTGTCAGTTTCCTCCTTCCAGTAAAATGCGGATAACAGTAGCACCTCCCTCCCAGAGTTCTGGTGAGGATCCAATGAGATCATATTTGAACAGTGCCTGGAACATAGGAGACACTCACAAAACGCTTATTCTCTTCCCATTCCCCCTGTGCACTCTCTCCCATGTAGAGAGGAGGCCGTTCCTAGCTCTAGAGAGGAAACTCAAAACATGGAGGGCATGGAGACAGAGTAGTGACTTGAGTAACAATAGAGTAAGTTTGCAAAACTCTCGAACTCTTCTGCCAATGTTGCAACTAAGTGACCCTTCTTCCACAGGCTCTCAGGCTCCGCCAGTCAGTGCCTTTGACCAGCACCACCAGAGTGCCACACCCAACTCATTTCACTGACCCCAGCCCAGCCTGGCCAGTGCCCTGCCATGGCACGAGCGTACCAATGCTTTCCTCCCCACCTTAAGATATGAGCCACCATAAGCTTGGACAAAAGCGCAAATGGCCTATCAGCCAAGGCCAGATAAGCTCTACGGAGAGATGTTCATCGCCAGCCTGGCAGCTGGGGACGCCAATATCTTATGGCACAGAGGGCTGGCGATCAATCGGTCGGTGGGAGTCCCCATAACAACAAAATCGCAGGTTCTTGACAGAAGATGGAAGCAGGCACAAGTTGGTGAGGACAAAGTCAAGAGTAGGTTTGGTAAGAATGGCAGGAATACTCCAAACCAGAGTGATTTGAGCCTAGTGATAATGGTGAAGGAAAGGAGGGCTTTGCAAAGCCACACTGCAGATGAAATATTACAGGAAGAACTGTTGCCTGGCATGATCAGAAAACATAATGGACAACCAAGAAAGAAAAGAACTAGCGAATTGATTCTGCTTCTGTTTGCTCTGCCAAGGACATTGAGAGTGAGCACCGTAGCAGACGTAATCACTCGTTTATTAGTAATCTGTATGAGCTGGGGCAAGTCACCCAAGCTCTCCAGGCCTTAGTTCTTCAGCTCTAAAATAAACTGATTGGACCAGATACTCTCCAAGATCTCTTCCACCTTTAAATGGGTAATTTTTAGACTTTGAAGAATAGAACAGAACTGGTTAACAGGGAGCAAGACAAGTGAAGAGATGGTACAAGATCAACTAGGTGCTTTTTCAAGGACTTCCAGTCACCAGGCCTCAAAAACTACAGGCCAGGGTAGCGAAAGAACTAGATGAACTTGGAAAACTCATGGAGAACAGAAGAGATGCCATGAGACAGGAAAAAGGCAAATGGTACCCCAATTTGGAAAAGGAGGAAGAGTATGGCAGTCTCTGCAGACTATAGGCTGGTAAGCTTGAGTCTGATTCCAAAGAACATTCTACAATGTATTACAGAAGAAATGGCTTGTGAACATTTTGAAAGGGAAGGGTGACCTTTAAGAATCTAAAGATTCTTAAGATAGGTTATTCCAGACTAACCCACATTTCCTTTGAGGATCAATGCCATTCTGGAGGGAAGTCTCTGGTGGACTTCGTGTCACAGTCGCTGTCCTTGTTTTTTTGGGGTGTTTAACATTTTAATCAAATATTTGAAGGCACAGATGAAAACATCAGATTTAGAGATGACAAAAAACTGGGCAAGACAAATACCACACTGGATGGCAGATTCAACTTAACTAGCGTTTATTAACCATCTATGTGCCAGAAACTAGGCTAAGTGGAAAGAAAGGCAAACCAGTCACTGCTGTCAAGGAGAGACGACATGCAAATAAGATACAGACAGGAAAAATCAGAGACTTAATAGAGAGAAAGCACTAGCACTAAGGGGGTACTAGGAAAAGATTCGTGAAGAAAGTGGGATTTTCATGGAGACGAGGGGGGAGAACATTCCAGGCACAGAATGCACGGAGTCTGGAAATGGAGTATCTTATTCCTAGTGTCACTGGATTGCAGACTGGGAGTAAGGGTAGGGGGCAGGAAGGCGTCAGGTTGTAAAGGGCTTTAAAAGCTAAACAGGGAGCCAATGGAGCTCACTGACTAGGGGACATGGTCAGGCCTATGCTCTAGGAAGATCACTGCCAGCTGAATGGAGGATGGACTGGAGTGGGACAAGGGAGTAAAACCAGTAGGCTCCTGCAATACTCTAGGGTTAAAGTGATATGGGTCTGCACCAAGATGGTAACAAACAGTTTCACCAGAGAGAAAGAAGTGTATACAAGAGATGTTGCAAAGGTAGAAACTGATGAGAGCTGGCCACAGACTGGACACTGGCAGGGCTTGGGGGTAGGGTGAGAGACTGAAGACCTGAGGATGGCTGACTGTGAGGACGGTGGTACCTTTGACAGGAAGAGGAGAGGGTTTGGGGGGAAAGATGATGAGTTCAGGTTAAGACACGGTGAGTTGAAAATATCTGCAGGGTATCAACTATATTGAGATGTCCAATAGGCAGTTGGAGACATGAGACTGGAGGTCAGGAGAGAGGGCAGGGCTAGAGAAACAGATCTGAGAATCACCTTCTGAGCTGATAACTGAATCCATACAGGATAATGAGATGACCAAAGGAAATAGTATAGATGGAGAAGAGCAGTCCAGAAACACAAGATGAACTGAGGGCCCTGATTAGAGGTAATGTGCAAGGGAAGAGCATAAAGCAGCAAACCTCTTAAGAAATAAGTGGGTGGGAGATCCAACGAAGGGCAATAAGGGAGCCATCTTTGTTAAATTATCTACCACCACTAAAAGATGTTCTTACAACTATGACAGGGGCAGATTTTTGATAAAATCTCTAATTATCACCACTTAAGAAATGAGAGTAGTTGGAATGGCTTCTAGCAAAGTTGCGAGGCTGACCAATTACTTCGAAGCCCACGCTTCCCATGCTTGAGACACTAGGCAAGACGGCAGTACAGTTATGGGTGGCAAAAGTTCTGGGCTACAGCAGCCTATCAAGGCATGGACAGAGCACTACAGCAAACCTTGTCTGCAAGTGGTAGAGAAGCCCATGGTAGGTGAGCTCTCCTTTAGGTGCAGCCATCACACTAGCTTAAAGAGCATGCACCTGGGCCTGAGTGGAGGCTCCCATGCTTGATGCGGCTAGACATTTAACCAGAGGCTGGATATATGATCACATCTCAAGGGTGCTTTAGAGGAAATTCCTGCTCAGGAATGGTTTGGATTAGATGAACTATTTGACCAAAGTCTGAATTTTTCAACCCAGATTCTGGGATCTAATATCATCAGGAGAGGACTTTTGCAGGAAGCCACACTGGTAGGCCCTTTAAGACCTGCAGCCATGGCACCTAATATGGACACAGTTCCACAACAGACAAACCCAACCTCCAGAATTCTTTCTAAAGTCCCATTGGGTGCCCATGGGTTCCAGCTCCACTAAGAGGACCTCAGTCTCAGCTGGCACTTATAATGCATCCTGAATAGTAATAACTATTCTGGCAGAGAAGAGAAAACAACAACTTGAAGTCAGTGTAGGTTGCTTCCCATCCCTCAAAGTTTCTTTCTGGGAGGGAGACAATCCTGAGGAAGCCAGAGGACCCTCATTTAGACTGATGAAGAAGTCTTAGATCTTAAGAATGGGAAGGGACCTGAGAGGCCATTTAGTCTAACCCGTATCTGAAGAATTCTGTCTACAAGATACATGACAACCCCCTAAAAATTTCATAAAGCCTCATATTCCTTTTTTTTCACTGAATTTCATAACATCCTCATGTGTTAGTGGGAAGCCTCCACTTTTCAGATGGAGAAATCAAGTCAGAGAGAGCGATGTGCTCAAGGCCTCAGAGAATATTAGTTTTGGAACTAGAGGTTCTGGGTTCAAAACCCCAGTAGACCTACTAATTAACACCACTTGGGTAAGTCTCCTCTCTTCTCTGATTATCAGCTTTCTTGTCTACAAAATGAAGGGGTTAGACTAGCTGGTTACCAAGGCCCCTTTCAGCTCTACTAACATACTAGTGACAGCTATCACATACAATGCACAACAGGAGTGACAGGAGAGCTGAAGACTCAGAACAAAAGAGCCAGTGTTCTTTTCACTGGACAATGGTTTCCATGCTGGGGGTGAGGGGAGTCATCTCAGCAAAGGCAGTAGCTTCTGGCAAGTCTTAGAGATCTCTGCTTTCTTCAGGCTCGGTAGGGAGGAACCCCCTTAAAAGCAAGCTCCTTTTCTGGGGCTTCCCCCAAACAGGCGTCACCCCAAGGAACTCGGCCAAGCCCCGGCCACTGACTCACCTTTCTATTTTGGCTTGTCTGTGGGATGCCATGGCAACGAAGCTTTGCTGGCTTCCAGCGGGCCCATCCAGCGACTTTTTCGCAGGGGGGTTGTCCGGGCTTGCGGGAAGCTCAAACTTCGTGACCTGGTAGTTCTGACACTGCTTTAAAAAGTCCACGAAGTGGGCCCGGGCGGTCTGCACCTGCTCCAGCCGGTGGCTTAAGGTGACCTGCTTCAAAGTGAAGGCTCCCTGGAGAGCGGGCACCATCAGGTACTTCAGGTCGGTGGAGGCGATTTCCTCCAGCTCCTCGTTGGGGCTGTAAGGAAGGAGGAGACGAGGCTGAGCCCGGGCTCGGGCACCATCCCGGAGTAGTGACGGCGGGCTCGGGGGCTCCCCAGCCCTCCCCCCGGCCCGGTCGTTGGCCGCCCCGCCCCCCTCGCCCCCTCGCACCTGAACAGGTCAAGCTGCGCCATCATGCGGGAAGCTTTCTCTAGGCTCTCCAAGCCCTGTTTCACCTTCTCTTGGATGAACCTGGAGTTCGTCGACTCGCTGGTGTCCTCGATCTCCCCTAGGAGCCGGCGGCCGGTCTCTAACAGCTGCGGCAGTCGCGGCTCCACCACCTCCTCCTCGTCTTCGGTCGCAGCCGCCACAGCCTCCGCCATCTTGGGGAAGAACGGAACCAGCAGTCATCTACTTCCGGGGTCAGAGGGCAACGCTTCCGGCCGTACCGGAAGGGCCGCCATGTTGGTTTCCCCTTCTGAGGCCGTGTATGGGTGGGGGGGCGGGGTGGACCCCGGTGGGTGGGGCCAGCCGCCTTCCCTCCCCGCCCCCCCCACCTCCCCGCCTCCCGTCACTGCCGCCGCCGCCGCGGCCTGGTGTGCGTCCCATCTTGCCCCGCCCCGTGAGCGCAGGCCCGGCCCATCCCGGGCACAAGCACAACCTTCCGCGGAGTGACTGGCAGACTACGAGGCGGGCGCGAGCGCTACGGGGCGGGCGCGTCTCCGCGTACGAGCGGCCGCCGCCGTTAGGGAGTGCCGCGAGCCGGTGGCGCACAGCGCCACCGGGCGGCCGGAGGTAGCTTAGGCTAGGGCGCGCGGAGGCGGGCGGGGCCGCGACGCGGCTGCCGCGGCTCAGCTCCCTCCCCCTTTTACCTTCCCCTCCCCCCCCCCCCGCCCCAGCAGCTTTGCCCTCGGAGCTCCGCCCCCGGGGGAGGCCCAGGAGGCACCTTCCCCAACCCCCCTCGTCCCCCACCCCCACCCCGCCGCGTGGCCTCACTTGCCTGATCGGAGATCCCCTCCTACTCCAGCTCTGTGGTTCTGCTGTGACAGCTAGGAGTGACAGCTGACATTTATATGGACGTCATTTAAAGTGATCCAGCACTGGGCATGCGCCATTTCATTAAACGCTCCCAAGGGTCCCCAGGAGTTCCGTGCGCTAAGTAAGCATCCGAGACCAGATTTAAAGCCACGTGTTCCCGATTTAAAATGAGGGCCTTGGCTAGCTTGAGGATCGTATAAGGATCCTATGACGCCGGGGCCAGTGCCCTAGATACTAGGTCATCCTACCTCCCAAATGAATGAGTGAATGAGGGAGGGAGTATACTCACAGTCAGTGCTCTCCTGCTGGATGTCTTCAAGCAGAGAGTGGAGAAGCGCGTGTTAAGGGAGTCGCAGAGGGGATTCCGACTCTGGGGCCTTCCCAGGTACCTCCTGGGGTTCAGTGCCACATAATAAGTACTAACAGACAAAGGTAATTTCACCATGCAGGCATTAAGTGCCTCCTGACACAGATACAAACACACCAAGCATCTCTTAAGTACCTACCATGCCCGAACACTGGGAAGACAAGTTGTGGTGCTTGAATTTAATAGAATCTTCCAGGGGTGATATGAAGACAAAGGCAACACCATATTTGCCCTCAGGGAGCTTATGTTTTACTGACTTGAAACTCCAGCCTCCTGACTCCCAAATCCAGTGTAGTTTCTCCTTTCTCTTGCCAGGTTTCTTCACTCCATCTCAGGGGCACTTTAGTGGGGAGCACAGTGTGAGCAAAGATAGGAATGTGCTTGATCTGCACTGGTGCTAGTGAGACAACAGGCCACTATTGATTAGGTTAGCCCTGCTCCTGGAACTCTTGAAACCACTCCTTCCTACCTCACCTTACCCTAACCGTCCTTCCTCCTCCCCCACAAATTCTCAGTCTCTTCCTGATCACTGGCTCCTTCCCATTTATCTGCAAATGTGCTTGGGCATCCCAAATTCTGAACAAGTCTTCCCCTGATTTCCCCCACCTGACTCCCATCCCATCTCTCCCCACAACCTCCTCTGTTGCTACTCTTTGGGAAATGTTTGCAGTCAGTATTCTCCACTACTTCCTTACTTGTCCTCTTCTGTATTCAGGATTCTTTCTCTACGCTTGAGATTGCTCTGAAACTTGCCCATTGGAACCAGTCTTGAAATGAGAGTCTTTTTTAAAAGTCCAAATCCTGTTTTTGGTCGCTGTAGTTTTTGATACTGTTGAACACTCCCTCAGACTGCTCTATTCTCCTAGCTCTACAGAGGCCACACTTTCGTGGTCTTCCTGCTGGTCTACTGGCATATGACTTCTGCCTCCTCAGCCTCTTATGACCCCTTTAAGAGCATGTACTTCGTGGTCTTTCCTTTGCCCATTTCCATCTGGACATGTTCCCTTGGCAGTCTTAGGGACTCGGGCAGCTTCGCCTACCATCTGTCTCTGCCTGTGACTCCCGGATAGGCGTCTTTGGCCCCAAGTTGTCCTCTGAGGCCCAGATGCATCTTTACCAGTCTGGGACACCTCATCCTGAAAGTCTCACTAGCACTTTAAATGAAGCAGGTCCCATTGGGCATTTCTTAGCCTTCCTACCTGGAATGCTGTATGCCTGAGTCCTTCCCCCTCCCCCCAGTAGACTGTGAAGGCACAAACTACTTTGTTTTTACTTTGTATTCTCCACATGACACCGTATACATAGTAGATACTTAATAAATGTATTTTTTAAAATGAGTAGACTCCTCCCTGCCTCCAAAAACCTGCTTCCCCCTCTCACTTCCCTAGTACTACTGATGGCCCCTTGGGTTCCCGCATTCAGAACCTAGGCCTTCTTTTAGCCTCTTGGCCCTCCTTGACCCCTCACTTCCCTCTGCTGTATCTGTCTATCTCCACTGCCACCACCCTCATTGCTGACCCTTCTGAAGACCAACCACAGCCAGTTTGGTCCTTCCTTCCTGTCTCTCCTTCATTCTGAGTAGGTCTTTTGCATCCGCCTTGTCCCCCTTGTGGGTGATTCAGCCTGCAGCCTGCCGTGTGAACAGTCATCTGCAGTAGATCTAGGCAGGTCACAAAAACCAAAAAACTTCAGTGGTTCCTCTTTACGTGCCGAGTAAAGGGCCTTTCTCCCTAATGCTAGCACTTTCCCTCTGTTGGTTTCCTTCACTTGATGCTGTCAGATCTTGTGTGCATGGAGTGGTTTGCCTGTTGCCTCCCCCATTAGGCAGGAACTATTTTTTGTCTTTATACTCTGAGCCTGGCACAGTGCCTGGCACCTAGTGGGTGCTTAATAAATGCTTATTGCCTGACTGTCTGGTATACAAGACCTCCCACAATCACCTTTCCAGGCTTCTTTGTAGCATTCCTTTGTATGTGCTCTCAGCTCCAACCAAACTGAATCCCTCTCCACCCATATACATACGTGGATACAGAATGGATACAAAGTGATGATTTGCAGGAGGAGAGGCATTAGCAGAAGTTGGGAGAATGAGGAAAGGCCTCATCCAGAAGGTGGTACTTGGCCTTGTCTTGAAGGGAACCAGGGATTACATGAGTCTTAGGTTAGGAAGGAGCACATTCCAGACCTAGGGTGAAGGGGGAGCTTGTAAAAAAGGCAAAGAGGTGGTAGATGAACTGTCATTCAGACCCTCAGCTCTTTTTCATATAAACTGGTCCCCATTCTATACTTGTGCACTTAACATATGACCCTCAGGACAGAACCTGACATTGATCTCTTTTAAATTTCAAATATTTAGGACCCTTAGGTCTGCTGAGCTTAGTAGGGCTTTACATTTTTTTAAAATTTACTCATTTTTAACATTTGTTTTTAAAATTTTGAGTCCTAAATTTCCCCCCTTCCTCCAGCTCTTCCCTCACTTGTTAAGAAGGCAAGCAATATGATATCAAATATACATGTGAAGTCATGCAAAAATATTTCTGTATTAGCCTCATTACTACTACAACAACAAAAGCAAGAAGAAGAAAGTGAAAAAAAGTCTGCTTCAATCTGTACTCAGTGTCTATCAGTTCTTTCTCTGGAGGTGGAGAGCAGTTTTCATCATGGGTCTTTTGGAATTGTCTCAGATCATTGTGTTGATCAGAGTAGCTAAGCCTTTTGCAGTTGATCATCGCTACAATACTGCTGTTACTGTGCACAATGTCCTCCTACTTTTGCTCACTTCACTTTGCATCAGTGCATGTAAGTCTTCCTAGTTTTTTCTGAAACCATCCTGCTCATCACTTCTTATCACACAGTACTATTCTGTCATAATCATACACCACACCTTGTTCAGCCATTCCCCAACTGATGAACATCCCCTCAGTGTCCAATTCTTTGCCACCACAAAAAGGGCTGTTATACATATTTTTGTACACATGAATCTTTTTCCTTTTTCTCTGATCTCTTTGGGATACAGCCCTAGTAGTAGTATTGCTGAGTCAAAGGGTATGCACAGTTTTATAGCCCTTTGGGCATAGTTCCAAACTGCTCTCCAGAATGGTTGGACCAGCTCACAACTCCAACAATAGTGCATTAGTGTCCCTATTTTCCCACCCCCCCAACATTTGTCCTGTTAGCCAATCTGATAGGTGAGGTGGTACCTCAAAGTTGTTTTCATTTGAATTTCTCTAGTCAGTAGTGTTTTAAACATTTTTCATGTGGCTGATAGCTTGGATTTCTTCTTCTGAAAACTGCCTGTTCATATTTTTTGGCCATTTGTCAACTGGGGAATGGAACCTATTTTTATAAATTTGGCTCAGTTCCCTATACATTTGAGAAATGAAGCCTTTATCAGAGACACTGGCTATAAATCCCCCCCCCCAGTTTCCTGCTTTCCTTCTAATTTTGGCTGCATTGGTTTTGCTTGTGCAAACTCTTTTTAATGTCATGTAATCATGATTATTCATGTCTCTTCTTGTGCTTTTCTCTAGCTCTTGTTTGACGGTAAACTCTTCCTTTATCCATCCACCTGATAGGTAAAGATTTCCATGCTCCCCCAATTTTTATTGGGTGCTTTTAAAGGGGCCTGGATCAGCCAGTTGGACTTGAAGGAACAAGGAAAGTGATAGATGACTGTCCCCATGGCTCCTCAGCTGACAGTACCGATGCCAGCTGTGCTTGAGGGTTCTGATGTGTCCCTCAAGCTGCAGTCCAGGGCAGTAGTGGTTTCTGAGGCCTCCGTTCTCCAAGCACAGGCCACTATCTCTGGGGAATGCAAGGACACTGGAGAGGGGAAGGGTGAGGGAACAGGAATTCCAGTGCGGGCGGAGCAGGGGAGAGGAGGGATCTGGGCCTGAGTCAAGTTAAGAAGCCCAGTGAGCCCTTACCTGCCATGTGGAGGCTGACCACTGGGTGGCACATGGAACCCATTATTTGTGCCATCTAACCCTATCTGGCACCTTTCTGCTCTTTTCTATGGGCACTATGTTCAGTAGGGGTGGACCTGGTGGGGACAACTTCAGGGAAAGGGACCAGCCTAGAGAAGGAGGTAGGAGACATTTGTCTTTGGATCCTGGAACTTCTCCTTTCTGAAGTGGCAGTTTCTTTTTGGGGTGCCTTCCTGCTGTCTCAGCTACCTCCTGGGGCCTGGAGGTTAGGCTGCTAAGTGGTCACTCCTCTAGCCTGACCTTGAAGATGTTCTCTGGGGAGTCTGGTCCATTGGCTGAATAAATGGAGCCACAAATACAAAAACATCATAAGCACAGGAGATACAAGGACGATCCTTACTCTCCATGAGTGTCTGTGCTAATGAGAGAGAGCATCCATAGGGGAGTGATTGGGGCCACGGCAGGGCACTTTGTTTGGGAGAATTATAGGGATGGAGACTGGAGCCATGGGGGACTAGTAGATTGGCCTACCTCATCCAGGAACAGTGATCAGGGTTCCAGGTCCTAGGGTGGGGAGAGGGGAAGGAGAGAGGGGAAGAAAAGGGTACCCACAAAGGGGCAAGGCAGGTGTCCTGGAGATGGTAGGAGAGTTGGGAGTGAAGCCAGACCTGGGCTTTTAAAAATAGTGGTCTGAGAGAGTTACCAGTCAGGAGAGCAGGACCCCAGAGTGGTGGTCAAGGAGGTGGCTGGGGAGTGGGGAGTGGCTTAGCCTCTGAGCCAGCCCCAGCCAAAGTTCTTGGGGCCCTTATCCCTGCAAAGGTGAGCAAGCAAGCAGGTATTGGGATTTGTGGGTACTAGGTTTTCAGAAGAGGAGGAAGGAAACAAGCATTTATTAAGTACTTACTGTGTGCCAGGCACTGTGCCAATCACTTTATAAATATAGCCTCATTTAATTTTCACAACAACCCTGGGAGGTAGGTGCTATTATGATCCCCATTTTACAGATGAGACAAACATAGGAAGTGACTTGATCAAGGACACTCAACTAATCAGTGTCTAAGGCTGGATTTGAACTTGAGTCTTCCTGATTCCAGGCCCAGTCCTCTATCCTCTGGGCCACATAGCTGCTTCAGCATTCGGATAGTCCTGGGGATAAAAGACCAAGCAAAATGAATAAGAATTAGTCTGTGCCCTCAAGGAACTTACCTTCTGCTGAGGGAAATAAAACATGAGCACAAAGGAAGAAGTGCTGGTGCTGTGCTCACAGACTGGTACAATGGAAAGAACTGGATTGGAAGCAGAGGATTTGAGTTTAAGTCTTGACTCTATCACTTCTACCTATGTGTGTGGGCATGTGTGCACATGTATATGTGTGTATGTGCCTATGTGTGCATGTGTATGTGTATGTGTGTTTATATGTGTGTGCATGTATATGTCTAGTGTATGTGTGCATATGTGCATTGTGTGCATGTGTGCACATGTGTGTGTGTGAGACGTTGGATGAGTCTCTTCATTTCTGTGGGTTGCCTCAGTTTCCTTAGCTGAAAATGAGAGGGTTAGACTTGATAATCTCCAAAGATCCGGGGTACTCACTTCAACCCTATCAGATGGATACCCCAGGTATAATTCCCACCATCGGACAGATGAGGAAACTAAGGCTTGGTGGCTTGCCCGTGGTCAGGCAGATAACAAGCGTCAGGGCCTCTGTTGTGCCCTGCTACCTCTGGAAGATCAAGCTACTATAGTTTGGGGCAAGAGGAGTGGCTCTTGGGCCGCTGGAGTAGACAGGGCAGGGCCTGAGGCAAGGTCCCACTAGCCTTGGGGGACCATGAGCAGAGCAGAGTGGATCCCAGGCTCCGATTCTATCGTGGAGGAGCAGCTATGTCTAAGAGGAAGTGCCTTCTCCTGCTTCTCTCCCCAAATTCCAAGGACAGGACAGGATGTGAGCCCTTGTCCTTCCACCTCCTCCCATCCCAGCTCCTATAGGACACACATGGCTTGAGTGGAGAAGTGAGGCTGGCTTGCTGAGTGAAGGGAATGCTTAGAGAGGAGCCTCCAAAAGCTTCCCTTTCATTGTGCCATCGCCCACTAGAGAATCTAGGGAAATTTCCTATTGGCTGCAGGATAGAGGCAAAATTCTTCATCCTGGCATTCAAGGCCCATCACAGACAATCTGGTCCCCCAACTGATGAGTCAGAGTCTCGTGGTGTAGGGAGGCATGGGCTGAGAGGATCAGGGTCCAGAGCTGGAAGGACTCTTAGGTTGGGGAACATTGTCCTGAGCTTCTCCAGAGGACACAGCAGGAAGGGGAGGGGTCTCTGAGCAGGGGCCCTGGGCTTGGGAGATGATTTGTCATCCAGCCAGCCTGTCTGTCCCTTGCTTGGCTCTGCCCCCTTCAACAGTAACAGCCAGTCATGGCTGCTTGATCCCCAAACCCCAAGGTGGAGCTCCCAGAGGTCCCATATTACCCCTCTTCCCTATGTCTCTTCCTTATCCTCCACCCAGAGGGAGTTGGTGGTTTCCGACTTTCACTGACCTCTAGCAAGACTTCCTGCCTTGGTATAGGCCTATTTAAAATTCCTACAAGCTCCAGATAGTTGGCCACTCAGGGCAGGGGCAAGAAGAGCTGAAGGAGGCCAGCAGCATGGCTCTCCAGGAGGCCATCAGTCCAGGGCCCAGGTCCCTGGGGCTCAGCCTGCTCCTAGCTCTACTGCACACGAGCCCAGTGGGCATCGGTGGACACTCATTCTCTCTGCCACCTGGCTGCCTGACGGTAAGGCCAACTCTTCTGTGCCTGTGGCCCCTGCCCTCTTGGGTCAGCCAGGGATAGAAAACCTGGAGGCCTGGGGCAAAGGTCCCTCAGAGCACACACAGTATGGGGGGGGGGAAATCTGCCTTGGAGCCCTTTGGGGAGCAAGAACTCTGAGCATAGGCCTTGTTTGCTTTAGGGGGAGTGGGGTTCCTGCCTTAGGGGAAAAGTAAATAATCCCATCATTGGCATAGCACTTTCAGGTGTACAAAGTGCTTTACTGAGCATTACATCATTCAGTCTCACAAATTGGACTATAGGGATAATTGGACCCATTTTACAGATGAGGAAACTGAAGCTCAGGGGCTGTCACAGGTGGAATTTGAAATGACTCCAGGTCTAACACTCTGGGCGCTAGGTGGCGCTGCCTCTCTTGGCCCTCCTCTGCCTGGCCTCAGGAGGCTCCTATAGGAAAGCTGGGCTCCCTTCTCCATTTCTCCTCCATTTAGGCATTCATTCACTAAGGAGTTTGAAAATATCTCCTTCATTAAGCCTTTATTATTAGAGGGAGCAGCATGCATTCGCAGAGGGCTTTGGGGCTCCAAAACACTGAATATCTCATTCACCCACATTGCCCTGTGCTAAGCACTGAGGGGAATAGAGGAAAAAATCTGAAATCTTCTCCCTACCCTCGAGGAGTTTCTGATCTTGCTGGCAGGGCCAGAGGTGCACCCAAAA
>CM053628.1:984627-1003977 GCA_028646595.1 Phalanger gymnotis | reverse complement strand
TTGTTCCGGCCCCAGCGACTCTCCCAGACCATCGCCTGAGCCAGAACATGGCTGTGATTAGCATGGGTGGAGGGACTACCGTCCACATCATTGAAACTACAGATCCAGCACCAAGGTGGCACCTAGGCTTCTGCTTCTGCTGCCCTTCTCCCTCTGCCAGCTTCCTACTGTTCCTTTCGTCCATGCAGGGCAATGTGCAGTCACTGGCATGCTCAGTGTAGTAGGAAAACAGGACTTGGCAGCTCACCCTGAGCTTCTGAAAGGTCAGCAACCCTGAGAATGGCCAATGGAGAGCCACAGAGGGAGGTTCTTGGACTAGGAGGCAGCTCCTTCTTATTCAACCCAAATTCCCAGCGCCCTCGATAAGGCACCGAAGCCTCTGACTGTCAGAGCCTCAGATCCCTTCTCCCAACACCTTTTCTAGGTGGCCCTCCCCAGCTTTGGGGATGGCTTTGCCAGGCCTGAACAACAGCAGCAGCAACAACAGGGATAATAATGCCAGCCCACATTTCTATAGCACTCAGGAGGCAGAGTATGAGTGTTGCTTTACAGATGAGGAAATGCTGATGCACTGACTTGCCTAGGGTTGCATAGCTAGGGAGTGGCTCAACCCAGACTGCACTGCCAGCCTCTGGACCCCAAGTTCCATTGTTCCAGACCACTGGTTGGCCTGTGCCAGGGAGCCAGGATCAGCACCGAGGTGCTTTCTAGTCACTGTCCCTGCTTAGGAGGAAGGAAAAGCCTCCTCCCTTTGCCCCCCAGTCCCTAGCTCTGGCCCTGGCTCCTCAGAGCCTCTTGACTCTTTCTTTTCCAGGGCCTGCTGAGGGTATCTTGCCAGGGCCTGGGCCTTCACATGTTCCCAGCAGCGTTGCCTTGGACCACAGAGCAGCTGGACCTCTCTCACAACCACGTGCAAGTCCTACAGGACAATGCCATGGAAGACCGGCCGAATCTTCGTCGCCTGGACCTCCGGGGGAACCGACTAGAAGAGCTCTCCCTGGGGGCCCTGCTGCCCCTGCGCTGGCTCCAGGCTCTCATTCTGGCGGACAACTCCTTGAACAAGGATTATGTGTCCAACAGCCAGGCACTGCGGCCTTTGGGTCACCTACGGTTCTTGGACCTCTCTGCCAATCGCCTGGACAGTGACATGGCCACCTTCTACGTGGCCAACCTCAGCTCCTTGTGGAGCTTGGATCTCTCCAACAATGTCATCACCCACCTGGCACGTGGCACCTTCCTGGGCTCCCCAAACCTGTTGGACATTGACCTTAGTGACAACTACATCTTGCAAATAGAAGCTGGAGCTTTTGGAGGTTTGCTGCAGCTGCAGGAGCTCTCCCTGGCTAGAAACTCCCTGCACTGCATCTCTGATTTCAGTCTCAGGACCCTTTGGCGACTCAACCTGAGCTCCAATGCCCTGCAGTTCTTTGCCACTGAGGAGGGAAATCAAGGCTACCAGCTAGAGGTGCTGGACCTGAGCCACAATCAGCTGGGGGCCATGCCAATTCTTTCAGCTCTGCACCATCTCCACCATCTCAACCTCTCAGACAACCAGCTGGCCTCCCTGGAGCCCCATACCCCACCCTCACCTCAGGGCACTGACCTTTGGTACCAAGAGGTGAGCAGGCCAAATCTGACCCAGAGTGGCCACTACCCGGCAGCCAACCTGCCTGAGCTCACTGACCTTGACCTCAGTAGGAACCAACTGGACATGCTTCCAGTGGGCTTCCTTGGCCACCTCTCTTCCCTCCAGAGACTCAGCATGGCCTGGAACTGTCTCCAGAATATGTCAGCTCACCAGCCCAGCCCTGGATTGCCTCTTCTGCCCCTGACATTTCTAGATCTCCAAGGGAACTGGATTCAGACTTTTCCAAGCTGGGTCTTTGAAATCCTACCTAATCTCGAAGTCTTGGATTTGGGGGACAATGAGCTACAGCTCTGCTGGAGGCCAGAGCCTGGGCAAGATGGGCCCTTCCAAGGAGCCCATCAGCCATTCAGCTCTGCCTTCCACCTGAAGCGCCTGAGCCTGAGTAGAAACAGGCTGAAGCGGCTGTGCCCCACTGGATTTTCCCCTGCAGCCTTGTTCTCTTTAGATCTCTCGGGCAACACAGGGCTATCTCTGGCCCCCAGTGACCTCCAGGGCCTGCAGCATTCCTTACATGAGCTCTCCCTCCGAGGGAATGGCATGGAAAGTGTCCACTTGTGGCTTCCCTGCCTTCGGGAGCTACGAGTCTTGGACCTCTCAGGCAACAAGCTGACTGACCTGCCCTGGACCCTCAATTGTTCCTTGTATCTGCATAGCTTGGACCTGCGCAAAAATCTCCTCCAAGCCTTGGACACAGAGGTCCTGGGCGGCTTGGGTGGCCACCTCAGATCTATGTTCATTGCAGGCAACCCCTTTCACTGCTGTACCCTGGGCTGGCTGTCTGCTTTGGCCAGGGCCAACGTGAGTGTGCCAGACTTGGAAGAGGCATGGTGTGTGTACCCAAACAGTAAAGGGGACTCCTGGGCCCCCCTGACCAGGGACCACAGTCACCTCTGTATCTGGTGGCAGCGGTGGGGAACTCAGGCTGGGTGGGCGCTGCTGGCTATCACCAGCCTGTTCCTCGTCTGCTGTGGGGTGGCTGCCCTGCTGCAAAACAGTCCAAAGCTGTCCTGGGCCCTGCAGCCTAGGAAGAGTTGGGCCTGCCCAAAGCCAGAGCCAAAGGACAACCAGAAGCCCATTAGGGAGAGCCTGGGCGGGCCTTCCCTAGAGGCAGGTGGGAAACGCCCCAGTGAAGACTAGTAATCCAGGCTGCTTCCTGTGCACACTTCTCTCTGGCAGCTCCATTTCGGAGCCCCAAAGGCCTCAAATGGGGTCAAATCTAGGCCTTCTTTTTGAGCTTGTGTGTATTCAGTGATACTCTGTGGATGCTTCTGAGGGCGATCAGCCATCCCCTGGAGGACAGCATGAATTCCAACTAAATCTATCTGATCAGAAGCCCTTTGGCCTCTAGACCAGTTCAGAAAGTCATACTTGGCCATTTCATTTTTGCAATGTGGCTTGATTTTGGGGACCTTTAACAGAGAAACCCAGCTCTGGGTTCAGTTCAGTCTTGGAAGGAAGCAGGGTTCTCTTTGGCTCATCCCCCCATCCTGGGAGCATCAGAATGTAGCTAATTTTAGGTCTCTGCAGAAAACATAAACCAAATATTAAAAAAGGTCCTGGGTTCCCATGGAAGTGCTCAGACTAACAACACATTGAACACAAGACAACCTTATTTCACCTTCCAGAAAGTACAAAACACAAAGGCTTCCCACTTGAACCCAGAAAACAGGCCAATTCCTTCCTTCCTCTCTAAGGAGCCCCACTTTCACCAGAGACCTATACTGTCCTACATTATACAGAGCTGCTTGGAGGTTGAGGCTTCCTCAAAAGGAAAAGCAGATTCTCCCACCTTCCCACCCCTCCCCACTTCAGAAAGCAGAAGACAGTTGAGGTTGCTAGAGAATTGATGCTTCATCTTCCAGTGAGCCCCATTTCCTCTAGGAACCCAACACAGACCTTGAGCCTTACAGTACTACCAGAAGGTTGAGGTTCCCCACCTCTCTCCCACCCCCGACCAAGGGGCCTTTTTACTTGGTATCGCTAGAGTTGATTCTCTTCCCAAAGGACCTATACAGCCTGCATAGCTCACAGTATGAGGGGAGGTGGGCCAGGTTTATTTCCTTCTCTGCATGGAGGCTTTGTCCCTTGCTCCTCTTTTAGCTCCAGGCCCCCGTGGTTATCCTATGTTGTCTCTTTGTTCAGCCAGTTAGTCGATAAGCATTTACTAAGTGTTGACTATGTGCCAGGCACAGAGCCAAGCCCCGGGATACCAGGACAGGTAAAAGCCAGTTCCTGCCCTCAAGGAGCTCCCAGTCTGATGGGGAAGACAATATGCAAACAACTAGGTACAAACAAGCTATAGATAGGCTGAATTAGAGGGAATCAACAGAGGAAAGGAAGGCTCTGGTGTTAAGGGGCTTCTAGAGGATTTTAGCTCTGACTTGAAAGAGGTGGAGATGAGGAGGGAGAGGATTCAGGACAGTCAGCACAAAGGCACCCAGACACGGAATGGAATGACAGTCTGAGGAACAGCGAAGAGGCCAGTGTCATTGGATCAAAGAGTGTGTGGAGATGACTAAGGAGGAAGAAGACTGAGCAGGAAGGGCTTTGGTTTGATCCTGGAAGTGGTAAGGAGCCGCGGGAATTTATTAAAAGAGGAGGGGGGGGTGGCGTGTCATGGTTACATCTGCATTTTAGTAAGGTTCATTTCTTCTCCTTGCCTGGGGAACTTCTCTCCCAACCTGGAGGGCCTAGCTCTTGCTCGTTCAGGAAGATGTCCCTTCTGCCCTTGGTCAGTAGCCTCTTGCTCTCTGTCCTTTCCCCACCCCCTTCCTCAGCACTTTGTTCATGCTTCTCTATTGTACTCATTATCCTGTAATATTGTGTTATTGGAGTTATTTCTGGCTGTCTTAGCTCCTCTGTGTGAGATCAGAAACTCCCTTCCTTAGGCCAAGACCTGGTATCTATCTCTCCAGGGCCCAGCACAGTGCTCTCTAAACAGTAGACACCTAATGCGTGTTTGTGGAAATGGATTTTGTAGGCAGAATCTTGAGAGCCCCAGCGCTCCGCCCCCGCCCCCCCAGCTCCCAGAGATGTTTGAGGTACTCAGGGAGCTTGTTCCTTTGCCTACTTTATGAGACAAGGCTGACAGCAGCTTCTGGAGTTTGGGGCTCTCTTTCCTGCACTAATTGGTAGAGTGCCACTGGGGGCTGGTTGAGAGACAATTTTCTGAAAAGCAGGCATCTCTAGCCTGTCAGCTTCTGCCTCCCACAGCCTGTTCTGTCTCTGCTATGGGTCTCCCTGGGGCGGGCTGCAGACATGGGGGGGGCGGTTCTACGATATTTGGAGTCATAATGAAACTCCTCATAGACTGTTTCTCTTCCTACACAGTGTAAGTCACTTTCCACCCCCTTCTTAGAGTGTGTGTGTACCTGGAATCATTTCTCAGCTGGCAGATGCTGCTTTAGAAAATACCATGGTACAGTGGACAGGATGCCTGACTGGGAGGCAGATACCTTGCTCTGCTCCTGAGAAGTAGCTGGGTGACTTTGGGCAAACTGCTTAAGCTTTCTGGGCCTCAGTGTCCTCATCTGTAAAATGGAGGTGATGTGACTTATACCCCCTCCTTCACATGGCAGTTGTGAACAAAGTGCTGGAAATGGGAAAGCCCTCTTGTAGTGGGAGCAGATGCTCTTGGGGCCTCGTTCACTCCCATGTTCTGCCCTGGCTGACCTCAGCAAGTGTGTTTCTCTCTTTGTGCTTCGGTTGCCTTCTCTGTAACATGAAGGGGTTGGACCAAGTGGCTTTGGAGGTCCCTTCTAGCTGCCGAGCTATTCTCTATGATCCCTGGCCACACATTCAGGGAGACCTGATGTGAAAACGCCCCAAAGGCATTCCAGCTGAAGGGCATTTGTACAATCTCCCTCTCTATATCCAAATGGCTAGGGTCACAGAACCCCCAACCTCAAGGCATTCTGAGCCTTCCCTCCAGTCAAGCAGTCCTGCTGGCCCCCCAGTTGGCTTTGGCACTATGGTATGGGGCTGTCTGGCATGGTATGTGCCCTCTGGTGGAGGTGTAGCCTCAGTAGCCAAGGTTGGAGGAATCTGGAGACAGGGAAGCAAGGCTGTGGCTACAATCGAAGCTGGAATTAGAAAGACCTGTGTTCCAATCCTGCCTCAGCATGGATCCAAATATTTCTATGCAGACTCTCAGATTCACTCATCCAACCCTAACCTCTCTCCTGACCCCCAGTTTCACATATTCATCTGCCTTTTGGACATCTCAAAGTGAATGTCCCCTAGGCATTTGAAACTCAACCTGCCTGATAGTTCAGGCAAGAGGCGATGAGGGCTTAAACTTGGATAGTGGCTGTACAAATGGAAAGGAGATTACACTTGGTTGGTTGGTTGTTATTCTTTGTTCTTGAAGAGGACCAACATGACACCACCATGCTAGAGTCGAGTTTCATTGTGTCCAACTGTGGCTGATCAGACCAGTAAGATCTCAGAATGCTCTACCAGAGATCGGGCACAAATAGCCCTTTTGAACATTTGGGGTGGATTCTTGAAATTTGCACATCCTGTGTTTCCTTTAAGCTGTTTCAATAGCCATCGGTTTACTGTTTATGGTTTTTTATTTTGACTTTTTTATTCAGTTTGGTTAGCTTCTCCCTTATGAATTCAGGTGCTATGTAATTTGGTATTTCACTTTTACTTCATCGTATAAAGTGCCTTAAAGCATAATCTAATTTTCCTCTTGAGGTTGTGAGTTTTTATTGTTGCCTTGTCTTCTGAAGATATGCAACAATTCAGGCATTTACCCTCTCCCTGCCCCCAATCTTTAAAGCACATTTTAGTGATATCTTTGGTCTTTCCATCTGTCCATTTCAACTGTCCCCTCTGCCCCAGCCCCCAATAAACCCCCTTTGTGACAAAGGAAAACAAAGAGGCAAAAATCTCTGTTCTGATGACAGCCTCTGGTGATGCTGTGGGGGCTGTCCCACTTGTCCTAGCATCCTTTACCTCGCAGTTCAGAGAGGGGAGAAGTGTAGCATTATCTGTTCTCTGTGACCTTTGTTGGTTTCTTCAGTTTTCAGAGCTCCATTTCCTCCTTTCGGTGAGCTTTTCGTGTACGTTGTCATAGTTATTGTACGTCTTATTTTCTGGATATGCTTTCCTCTTCGGCTTTGGTGACAGTTTCTCCTGGTTCTCCTCTTACCTCCCTGACAACTCCTTGTTCTACGTTGTATCTCATACTCCCTAATTGTCAGTGTTTCTCAAAGTTCCATCCTTGCCTGTTTCTCTTCTTTCTCTATGCCAAGGGTTCTTAAACTGGCATCCATGTACTTTAAAAAGTATTTTTATAACTATTTCGATAGATGTAATTGGATTCCTTTGTAATCCTGTGTATTTTAGTTTGTCATTTAAAACCATCATTTTGACAAAGGGTCTATAGCCTTCCCCAAATGGCAGAAGGGGTCCATGACACACAAAAGCTGACACACCCTCTCTCTACACTATCGTTCTGGCTAACCTCTTCGGCTCCCAGTGGGTGTAGCTGTGATATTTATGCAGATGACTCACAGCCCCAGAATATATCCTAGGCTTCAATCCTGGGTCACCAGTTGCCTATTGGATATCTCAGACTGGATGTCCTGCACACATCTTAAACTCAACATGTCCAAAATGGAACTTGTTATCCGCCCCCCTCCCTCCCCCCCGTCCTTCCCCTTCCAAACTTCCCTATTGCTGTCAAGGACATGACTATCCTCAGCATTGTCCTGGAGTCCTTGCTCTTCCCCACCCCACATCTCTAGGCAGTTGCCAAATCTGTGATTTCTAACTATGCAGTATCTCTCCATCTGACCCCTTCTCTCTACTCACACAGCTCCCACCTTAGTTCAGGTGCTCATACCTCACACCTTGATGATTGCAACAGCCTTCTAATGAAGAGTCCTCCCAGCCTCCAGTCTGTCTTACACAGTCTGCCCAAGTGATTTTCCTTAAGTTCAGATTTGACCACGTGACTCCCCTACTCAATAAACTCCAGTGACTTCTTCTTGCCCCCGGGGTAAAACGGGAACTTTTCTGTTTAGCTTTTAAAGCCCTTTCCCAGCTGGCTTCAGCCTACCAATCTAGCCTCATTGGACGGTCCTCCTCCTGCACGCTGATCCAACTAAACTGGCAGGCTCTTTGTTCCTTATGTGTGAACCTCCACGTCCCATTTCTGCGCCTCAGCACTGGCCTTCTTCACCTCCCTCCTCTTCATCACTTCCAAGTGCCACTTCATCACTGCCAAGCCTTACCTTCTAACGGAAGCCTTTCCTGCTCCCCCCCCCCCCCACCGCTGTAGCTAACATGGCTTTTGACCACTTTGCATTTCTTTGTATTTCTTCACTTGACATTTATGCCACATGGACTTCTCTGAGTATTTGCTGTCTCCCTCATTCAAATGTCAGGTCTTTGTGCCTAGCATAGTGCCTGGTGCAAGATAGGGTCTTACTGAATGCTTGTTGATTACTTACTTTCTTGGTTCTGGTTCTTTCTTTCTGCATCAGTTCAAATTCAAACCCAGATATTCCCATAAATCTAAGCATTCTTCACATCCTTGTTTCTTACTCCACTACAGTTTGACATTACATGTATACTGTCATTTGCCCAACTATCCCCCAACCAAAGAGCATTCACTTTGTTTTCTGTTGGTTTTGTTATTTGGTTTGGGGTTTTTTCTGATCACAAAGAGTGTTGCTTTGAATATTTGGAATCACTTTTGTGTGTCTTTCACTTGCATTCTGCATATGTATTTCTTTTTTTCCCTAACACAGCTTTATTACTATCTTTTGTCTTTAAACGGTTTAAATTTCCTCCTATAATCCTCCCCCGCCCCATTCCCAGAGCCAGGTCTTATAACAAAGAAATTATTTTAGAGGAAGAAGAAGAGGAAAAAAAGTACAATTCATTAATATCATTTTAAAAATCTGACAATATTCAATATTTATACACTGTTCCACATCTGGCCCCCTCCTTCCCCACTTCTGCAAAGGAGTGCGTGCATGCGTGTGTGTGTGTGTGTGTGTGTGTGTGTGTGTGTGTGCGTATGTTTTCCTATCTCCTCTTTGGGGACAAATTTATGTTTTTGTAATGTGCAGCATTGGTTGGGATTGGTTTGTGTTGTGTGTTCTTCCCATTTATATTATCATAGTCATTGTGTCTGCTGTTTTCTTGGCTCTGCTCACTTCACTTTGCATCAGTTCATGTAAGTATTTTCAGGCTTCATTTTGTCCATCATATTTGTTTCTTATAGCACACTTATATTCCATGACATTCATGTACCACAATTCGTTTGGCCATTCTTCAATCAATGGGAATATACTTTGTTTCCAGTTCTTTCTACCACAAAAAGTGTATGTATCTGGAGTCTTTATTTTTTATTAATGACCTCCTTGAGCTATATGTGCCTTGCAGTAAAATCTCTGGGCCAAAGGGTGTGCATATTTTTGCCACTCCTTTTCATAATTCCAAATTGCTTTCCAAAAATGGCTGTATTAATTCACAACTCCACCAACAATGTATCAGTATGCTTATCTTTCCGTAGCCCCTCCAACATTGACTATTTCCATCTTTTGTCATCTTTGTCACTTTGTTGGGTGACAACAAACCTCAGGGTTGTTCTGATGTGCCTTTCTCTATTATTAGTGATTTCAATCATCCTTTCACATGGTAAGATCTCACAGTTCTTCTTTTGACAAATGTTCGTTCATATCCTTTGGCCACTTGTCTATTAGGGAATGGCTTCTGGTCGCATATATTTGTTAGATGCCAAATCCTTAATTGAGAAACCTGATCAAAATATTTGTTTCCATTCAACTGTTCCACTTCTTACTGTAGATGCAATGATTTTGTTTGTGCAGAAGCTTTTGCATTTTCTAGTCAAAATGATCTCTTGTATCTTTTTAAATTGCCTCAATCCCTTGTGTAGGTTGGAATTCACCTCCTGTCCATAGCTATGACAGATAGATGATTTACTTCTCTTCTAGTAGTTTTGGCCATATTATGTTCAAAATTCAGTTCGTGTATCATTTGGAATTTATTGTCGAACATGGCATAAGCTATAGTTCTACATCAAATTTGTGCCAGGCTGCTTTCCAGTTTTCCCAGCAATTCTTATCAAACAGAGAATTCTTTCCTAAGTCATCTGCGTTCTTAACTTTATTGATCCTGGGTTATTGAGTTCCTTTTTTCTGATTCTTCCGTGTCTGTTATGTTCCATTCGTGTACTTTTCTATTTTTCAATCAACACCAAATGGTTTTGAAGACCACTGCTTTGTAATCGATTGCAAGGTGTAGAAATACAATTCTTTCTTCACACTCGCCTTTTTTCATCATTTCCCTTGATATCCTTTTACTGATAGATCTTTTATTGCTTCAGATGAATTTTGTTATTATTTCGTCAAGTTTTATAAGTGTCCCTTTGACAGTTTGATCGGTATAGCATTAAAACTATAAATTAACTTTGGTGGTATTATCTTTTTCATTATATTGACAGGGCCCAGTCATGAGCACTGAATTTATTATTTCCCCCCCAACCCCTCCCCACTTCTACCTTCCCTGTTACTTTAGAGGGTAATACCATCCTCTCAGTCCCTCAGGCTCCCAACCTAGGGGTCATCCTCTCATCACCACCTCTCACACCCCCTCCCCTCACATACAAACTCAATTTCACCTTTGCAACATCTCTCTAATACACCTACTACATAGCTGGTACACGGGACTTAAAGGTTGGACAGCTTCTGGCTTGGAGTCCTCTGCCTCATTTGCTCTCAACAAGGAATGAGGTGCAGGGCCAGTAGGATGCAAGGGATTTGGAGGCCAAGGACTTGGCTTCAAGCTGGCAGGGAGGGGCTTGACTAAGTCCTTCCAATTTGTGTGAGGTTGACCAAATCCCTTCCTCTCTCTGGGACTCAGTTTCCTCCTTTGAAAATTGAGGAGAGTGGCCTAGTGGCTGCCCTGTAACAGTGAATTCTCTAGGGAGGGGAGCAGGAAAGGGGTGGTGCCTAGTCCCACCCAGCTCTGGCCTGTTTTTGTCAGACTTGGTAGTTCTGTCTAGTGAGTTCTGGAGCAAAGGCTTTGGGAGAAAGCTAGTCGGTAGAGGCATTAAGTCTCCATGTCTCATGCTGGACTCCCCATCGAACAGGCTTTGGGACTGGTTTCATCACACATGCCTAGAGATGAATAATGCTGGCAGCCTCACACCATGGTGGGAGGACCATGGCTGCATGAACATGTCGCAGAGACCTGTTGCTAGGCCCAGCTCCACCACTAGCTCACTATGCTGCATTAGACATGTGTCTTAAAGGCTCGGTTCCCTTGCCTGTGAAAGGAAGGAGCGGGACTAGCTGATTTCCAAAGTCCTTGCCAGCTCGAGCCTTCTTTGGCTTTGTCCAATCCATAAGCTGCAGCTAGCTTTTTGCCAGGAGTCATGGCACTCCAGTTGCCCTGGCATTTCCACCCCCACAACTCAATTCACCATCCTTTGGTCTTTCCTAATTCCTCCCGCCCTTGGAGGAGGGCCAAGGCTGCCACCCTTGGACCTGGGCTGAACTTTCTTGACTGCACCCCCTACAGTGCTGATGTGAACTTGCAGTATGTCTTCCAGCTAGCCCCCTGCTCCCCACCGCACTCCAAGGCTATATCCATCAGTGGAGACGGCCTGGAGTGGCTAAGAGCCTGGAGGGCTAAGAGGCCAACTTTTGGACTCCAGGTGCCTCCCCCCAACCAATCTTTATACTCGGTGAATGATAAAGGAGGAAATGCAAAGGTCTTGGATGAGGCTGAGCCCAGAAAAGGGCTTGCCTCACTAAACAGAGCTTAGATGTGCCTGAAGCTGCACTTTCGCACAGATCTCCTATGTCTATATTGCCTGTCTCTTGGACACCTGCTGACTCTCTTCCACCCCCTCCCCCACCCCCTCAGTCTGGGGAGGGCCTCTAAGAGGTCTTGTCTTCTGGCCTGAATTATTTTAGTCTTTGACTAATTCCCAAGGGAGTGATTCATCACTGTAGGATGCTTCCCTTGGCCAAGGAACACTCCACCTCCACATTCCTAGGGTTCCAGGCTCCCCTCCAAACCCAGCAGCCCAGATCTCATTCCTGACTTAAGTGAATGGTGAAGGCTGGGCCTTTTGATAATGTTGGTGAGTTGGAATTTGCCTGCAGAAGAAGCAAGACTGGCCCTTAGACCCTTGAATACGATGTGCCAGGGTGGGAGGATGGCCCTGAGGAGATGGGGAAAGGGGGGCATGGGCACCCCACAACAGGAAACACATAGCTCTGCTATACCCACAAACTCACTTCTTCCTTTTTTTGGTCTGGGAGCTCCCCTTTTACTGTCCGCAGCTGATGCTCCCAGAGCATATTAGTGATCTATACGTGTATGTGTGTGTGTGTGTGTGTGTGTGTGAGTGTGGCCCTTCACATGTGTGTTCTCATTGGGTTGTCACAGCTGCCATGTAAGGAAAGTGAGATGTGGTGAATGAAACAAATCAGCGCAAGAGAGGGGTTCAAACCTGCGTCTTCCTGACTTTAGGCCCCCCTCTTTAAGCTGGCCCTCCCCTGCCCCAACCCCAGCAGGCCTTTTATTCTCCTCCAATTGGTTTTCCACACTTCCACCTCTCCTTAAAAGCCATTCCCTGCTCCCCCCCCCCCAGCCCTCACCCTCTCAGCTGAGGACCTCTCCTCATGAGTTAATAAGCACATTGAGGCCGTAGCCCGTGAGCTTCCTCTGCTTCCCTTCTCTCCCTCTCACCTCCTTGTGCTATTCCAAGCCTTGTCCCCTCCAGTCTGCTCCAGTAGATTCTCCGCATGACCCTCCTCTCTCTGCCTGTGTCTCTCTCTTCATTTTTCCCTGTGTGCTTGTTCCTTCTCCGATGCCTACAAATGTGCCCAAGCCCCTCCCGTTCCTCAAAAAGAAAACCTCCTTAGGCTCTGTCATCCCACTAGTTAGTCCTGGATTTCTCCTCCAAAGTCCTAGGGAAAAAGAAAAGCAGCCTCTGCTATTGTTCACTTTCCCATCACCTTCCTTCCCTACTGTATTCCTCCAGCCCATCTAAATGTTTGAAAAGGGGACACATCACAAAACCTGTAAGGTTCCACCCCAGCGGTGCCTGATTTGTGCAGAGAAGGAGGGGTGGGGGGAGATACCTTCTCCTCTCTCTTCTTTGGGGCCAGAGTTCGTTTCTAATTGTTCTGTTGTTGGTCACACCATGGACATCAGCATCATCGTTGTACCTAGCATTGGCCCAGTCGGTGTCAGCTCCTGGTGTTCTCCGCTTCTCCACGTTCATCACATCTGTTGTTTCTTCCTGTTTCCGACATCGTTCTCCAGGCTGCCCTCTTGCCTCTCCTCCCAGACTTGCTCTACATACCCAGAGCGCTTTCCACCCGAAAAGCTCCTGTGGCCCCTCCCTCTGATCCCCTGCTTCCTCCCAGAAGCTCCAGTTGAAGAAGGATGGCCAGACTTCCTTCCTCTCCAGGCTGCGTTCCTGACTCTTCTGCTTTGCAATGCCCCAGCCCGTGGCCTCCAGCCCTTCCTACCTTCCTTTGGTGTTGGCTCCTCATTAGAATGTGACTTCCTTGAGGCCAAGGACTGTCTTTCTGTTTGGATCCCAGAGCGTAGCACAGTGCCCGGCACGTATGAAATCCATACAGAACCACTTTTCGGACTCGTTGACTATGTCTGTGCCCCAAATTGGCCAACCAGTCCCTAACTGATGGACATCTTTGCTCCCACGGAAAGTGCCAGTAGAAATATTTAGTACACATGGAACTTTGATTTCCATGCCAGATCAAACGGTCTTTGCTCAGTCCTCATCCTTCTGGAGCTCTCTGCAGCCTTCGACATTGTCAGTCACCTTCTCCTGGAAACTCTCTTCTCTCTAGGCTTTTCTGACGCTCTTGGTTCTCCTCTTCCTTGTGTGACCGTTTCTTCTCTACCTTTTTCTTTCTGAAACTTCATCTCTGTTTTGCCCCCTAAAGACTGGGTCCTGGCAGTTTTCAGATGAAGAAATTAAAGCTCTCTAGAGTCATATGAGAAAAGCCAACAGGCCCAAACAGGCTGCTCAGCTTTCCCCTTCGAACAGCCATTCCCCTGATCTCCCAGGGAGGAAACCTCGAGGTCACCTTTGTGTGAAGAAATGTAAAAAAAAAACCTTTATTAAACCATTGCTCTATCGGATAGATGCACCTGCTAGGTTCCAGGTACAGTACTAAGTGCTTTAGCTACAAAGGAAGGCCACAACTCTGGTGAGGCCCTCAAGGAGCTCCCATCCTAATGGGGGACCTGGCGTTGAGCCATGCAGGTGGTCTCAGAGAACCTTCTGACTCAGAAAGGAGGCTCACCAGAAAAATGGAGTAGTTCAGGGGAGGGCTAGCTTGCTTCTCTTCTCCTCCTCGATGCAGTCACAGATGAGAAAATATCGGTGTGGTAACAAAGTATTAGCACGTCACACAGCAACAGCTCACCATCTGGACCAATCCCCTGAGCTGAGGGAGAGGGCCATGAGAAGAATCTGCTGTCCTGCACTGACACCCTGTCCCAATGACACCCCCCTCCACTTCCTCAATTAGCCCGTTGGCTGTGTCTGGACATGCGAGCGTCCTCCCGAGCAGAGCTCAGAGCTCAGTCCTGGAAGCTCTCTCTGGGTGTCAGGACCCTTGGTCGCTGCACTGGCAGGAGTTCTGGAGGCAGTCAGGGTTGTTTTCCTTCTTGTCACCTCACTCAGCACATTGACTGGTCTGTCATCCGTCTGTTTGTCTGTCCTCGTCCTCCTGGTTCTACTTAGTTTGTGATTCCTTGTCCACCCTAGTCTTCCCAAGCTGCTCCAAAGTCTTCCTATTTCTCTTTTCATATTATGCACTGATAGTCAATTGCCTTCACAGACCATCAGTTGTTCAGATATTCTCTTCTTCCCTCCAGTTCTTTGGAGGAGTATATGGGAGCTTTCCCTCAGGATTAGGGTTCGGGTTCCTTTAGCATTTGACCTCCTTGGGAGCCCGGTGGTAGCATCGCTGGGCTCAAGGTTATGTGCAGCTTAGTGACTTTTTGAGTTTGATCCCAGATTGGTTCCTAGAAGGGTAGGACCAATTCTTAGCTCCACCAACACTAATAGGCCCAACTTGGGATTTGCTGAGAGAGGCTTTCTTTCTCCAGCATGGTTGAGGAATAGCAAGTAGGAGAAGAGAAAAGGGATGTTGGAAGCAACATGGAGAGAGGACTTGGGAAGTCATGAGTGAAGGGGAGGCAGAGATTCAAGGGTTGAGGCCAGTGTAAAGTTGGGCCTGTTAGTTATAGAATCAAGATTTTGAAGAAAGGCTTGGGGTAATGGCCTAAGAAAGGCAGAGTCAGGGAACTGAAGACCGTGGTGAAGATAGAGAGGGATGACACAGGGAGAAATGGAAGAGAAGGAAGAATTCCAGAGTTCTAGATTGTGCAGGTGGATCTTGTGAGTGACAGCTCAAGGTCCATTCCCAGAGCACAGGTCTCACCCCCTATCTCCATCTCTAGTGGTTAGTACTGTGGTACTGGAAAAATCAGTTATTGCTAAGGAGACTCCTGAGAAAACCCCAGTTTGCATAATAAAGAATGGACTCAGACCTTTTGGCATTTAGCAAATGTCCCTGGTGCTCTGTGACTCCACCAAGGAATGTCAATAAGATTATCCCACTTAATGATAACCTGTCAGAATCTTTTGATCTGTCAGGACCATTGTTCCTGTTCCCCTGGACCACCCACCACACTGTGACCTGGCCCGTCAATTCCAAGAGATAATTAACCTCTGTACCCTGTATTTTCTATATAAACTACTTCTTCACCCCAATTCAGTGCCATTTGATTTGGGTGGAACCCCGAATGGTCGCCGGCTAATAAATTCTCCATTTAAAACTTATACTCTGTGGAGTGTCTCACTCGCTCTTGGTATAACAGTACAATCCTGAGACTCCCCAGGGCCTCTGGGATCAAATACCACCTTTCCTGTTTGGCAGGTAAAGCCCCTCCCACTACAGCTCAGAGCTGCCTTTCCAGGCTTCCTTCCTCATTCTTTGCTTCAGTCAAACTGACCTTTTCCTTATTCCCCATACACAATGCTGCAGGTCTAGGCTCTGAGCCTATCTATGGCTCCCATGCCTGGAATGCTGTCCCTCCTGAGCATTTAGATCTTGGCTCCATTGGAGGGTGCTACTTCCTCCTTGAGTCTCAACCCAATCACTTCAGCTGCTAGTCCTCCAGCTGCTCCCCTCCGCCCCCCCCCCCACTCTCAATGACCCTTGAAACACTCACCCAAGCCTGGGGCACTTTGAGTGTGGAAGATGTGACTCCAGATTGGAAGAAGAGAGAATGCTGCAAACCTCACATGGGCCAGGGGGTGGGGAGGAGGATGTCCAGACTTTCTTTGGCTGAGACGTGGAGAGAGACTCCTCAGGCATGCAGGGGAGACTGGTCCCTCAAGAGATCTCTGCTTCTCAGCCTACCTTCCTAGAGACAATCTGAATGGATTTCCTTGAGTGAGACTGAGTCCTCTTGCTGCTTTGAGCTGAGATCTCTTCTCTCTCCCAGCTAAAGAGCTTCTTCCTTCTTACGTATTTTTGTTAACACATTCTAAATCTGTGTGACTCCTCTGATTTTTATTTGCGGTTTACTTGGATCAATGCACTTACTCACTATTGGCTATTTGTGAAGGGTTTTTGTGTAATTACCTTTTGCTGGGAAGGAGCTAAGCTAGCAAGTATAAGCTAAGGGTTACCTTTCCCCTTAAGAGTGACCAGAGAAAGTGGCATTGACCCTGGCACTCTAAAATATTGTACCCCTAGACCAGAGATATTTGTAGGGAGCAGAAAATTCTAGCTCAATATCCTCTGAGATGGGAGAGAGGAGTGGCCAGTCTCCAGAGGGCCCCCTCCCCAAGGCCATCCCTTCTCTTTCCCCCTCCTCCCCAAGTATTATGGTGGTAGTACAGGGATCCTTGTTCCTGGGGGTGGCCTCTCCTGGGAGGCAAGCCAGGCCTCAGATCTTAGCCTTCCACCCACCCATGAGCCTTCTCTATACATTTAGATAATGCACACGAACATTACAACTTCCATGTGGGCACCTGCCCCCCCATACCTTATGCTTTGTATTTGCTTTATATTTTCTATATACTTTGAGAGTCATAACTGGCTCTTCTTTGCTGACACGGGGTCATTCTCCTTGGAGTTACCTCCACTGTCTCCACTCCCTGCCATCTGTGATGTTTCCCACAAGGTTAGAGTTCTGCTGTAATCCTCATGGCCAGTAGTAGGGTTGGGAGGAGAAAGAAATCTCCTCCTTCTGTACTCTGGGAGAAGGCTGAGATCAGCCCTCTCTGAGGAACCAGTCCTTCCCTCACACATACGAAAGTTCATGCTCCTTCAGCTTGTCTCCAGAGCTGGCAAGCTAGCTTTGGAAAGGTCATCGGGGACAGAGGAGTGATTTATGGCGGCCCTATTTTACTTCAACAGTTTAGTGTGATTCCATAGGGGCAGTGATCAAATGACATGCTTATCGATTAATGTACATCTAGTCACTCTAGTCATCTAATATTACTATAAGAAGTACATATAGGAATACATATTTTACATATATTATATTTGGGGATAATTAGATAAGATATATTCTTCCTTATAATAGGCTCCAAACTTTAAACTAGAAGCCATAAGTTCACTAGCTTATCATACAGTTCATTTAGCTAACTACAAGAATGCCGACTAGGAGACCTTCGGGCCTATAGGACCAAGGCCAATGTGGGCGAGAAGCCAGCAGGACTCTGGACCTCCACCCCCTTTTGCTTAATCACCATGACCAAGCCCAGTGTAGGTGGGATGTCCTAATGTGATGTGGAAAGTCCCCCATTTCCCCAACCTATTTTTGTACCTCCAGACCACCCTCTCTTGCCCAACTCAAAGACTCGCCCGTCTTATGACCGCTTAGTCATTGGAGATAACCCTTGCCTTGCCCATCCTATGACCAGCCATGCTGATGCATTATTTCTGGCTTTCCTGGAGGGTCAAGAGCAAGATCTATCAACTGATGAGATTTTATTTTCTTTGCCCTTTCTGTGCCTCTGGGTATCAAGCGCTGTAAAACTACAGCCCTGGAGGAAGGAGGCATCTTGGATCATGAGGAGGATCTGAGGTCCACTTCGTTAGAGAAGACCATGGATCCTTTAATAAAGTGCCATTGGCTCGGAGCTCTGCCTCAGTTTCTTTTATTGTAGATTGGACTATGGCAGGCTAAACCAAGAGGCCCAGAGAGAGCCCTAGGAAGTCAGGGAAGACAAAAGGAGGCTACCTAGCTCCAACTGGGAAACCCCATGTATCAAGCCTTTGTGGCTGGATAGGTACCTTGATCTGCTCTGGCTGCGTGTTGTCTCTAACTCCCCTATTGGACCAGGAGCTCCTTTAGAGTAGGGATCATGTTTTTGCCTTTTTGTATCCCATTGCTTGGCACAGTGCCTGGCATTTAGCAGGTACTTAAGAAATGCCTGCCTTCCACTTACTAGCTGTGTGGCTCTGAGCAAGCCACTTAACCCTGATTGCCTCCCTCGCCAAAACAAAACAAAACAAAATGCTCTACTTACAGGTAGAGGGGAAAATAATTGAATTCAGTTCATCAAAAACTCAATAAGCACCCACCGTGTACAGAGCTCTGTGCTGAAGGGTTAGATAAGACCTGGCCCTGCCTTCAGACCCTGCCTCTAGTAAGGGAGTAAAACACACATGTAGATTCACCAATTCAATTCAATGAGCATTTCTTTGGTGACTATTATCTGCTGGGCTCTATGTTAGGTACTGGAAAGAAAGAAAGAAAGAAAGAAAGAAAGAAAGAAAGAAAGAAAGAGAGAAAGAAAAAAGAAAGAAAGAAGGAAAGAAAGGAAGGAAGGAAGGAAGGAAGAAAGAAAGAAAGAAAGAAAGAAACAAGGAAGGAAGGAAGAAAGAAAGAAAGAAAAAAGGAAAGAAAGATAGGAAGGAAGGAAGGAAGGAAGAAAGGAAGGAAGGAAGGAACAAAGAAATGAAATAGTCCCTGCCCTCGAGGAGCTTACATTCTACTGGCATGGGCACAGGGTGGAGAACGTGTACCCAGATATACAAGTTCAGAATATAATCAAAACAAATACAAAGTCATTTAAGGAGAGAACACTAGCAACTTCGGAAATTGGGTAAGGCATTTGATAAAAGGTGAACACTAAGAATGTTCCAGGCATGAGCGACAGCCTATACAAAGATGTGGAGATGGGAAATGGAATGCTGGAAGACAATAAGCCAGTCAATTTGGCTGGAACATAAAATATGTCAAGGGAAGTAATGTGTAATCAGCTTGGGCAGAGACGTTGGAAACATATGGTGGAGAGCTTTAAATTCCAGAGGTATGTGTATTTTATCCTTGGTGCACCAGGGTGAGCAGAGGATTGACATGGTTGGCCCTGCACTTTAGTCATTGAAAGGTGGATGGACTGGAGTGGGGAGAGACTTGAGGCAAGCAGAGCCCCCAGCTGCCAAGGTTCAGGCGTGAGGAGATAGGAGCCTGCAGCAAGGTAGGCTCAGTGTTGGTTCTAGCCAAGAGAAGACAGGGCTGATCGAGCACTTGGAGAGCAGAGATGTCATTCAGAAAACGTATGAGGGAAAGTGACCAGAAGAAAAAGGAAGCTGGAGAAGGCCTAGACTTTGTGGAAGCATCAGCCTGCTTGGGGTGGG
>CM053628.1:965249-984127 GCA_028646595.1 Phalanger gymnotis | reverse complement strand
TTCAGAAAACGTATGAGGGAAAGTGACCAGAAGAAAAAGGAAGCTGGAGAAGGCCTAGACTTTGTGGAAGCATCAGCCTGCTTGGGGTGGGGGTGGGGGGGGCAGGGAGCTTCACCCAGCCGTGTCAGGAGGTCCAAAGTCCTGAACTGTTGGGGCGGATGAATTCACGATCAAAACTAACTGTCAAATATGCACTAAAGGATTTTGGATTATGGGAAGAAAGGAGAGAGGAAAAGCACAAACCCCATTTCTCTTTGCCTTCACAATAGGTAGATTCGGGAGTCGTCTGCATAGTGTTAAGATCATCAAAAAAGAAAGTCTATACATCCGTACATAACCATTTCAATTTATTATTTATTTTTAGCATTCTTTTAATTCTCTCCCTCCTTCCTACTCCCTCCCCCACCCACTGAGAAGGCAAGCATTGTGATTTCGGTTATACATGTGAAATAATGCAAAACACAGTTCCATATTAGGCATATTTTTTTTAAAAGCAAGAAAAATGAAGTGAGAAAATTCCACTTGCAATTGCACTCAGAGTCCACCAGTTCTCTCTCTGGAGGTGGAGAGCAGTTTTTCATCATGAGTCCTTGAAGGCGTCTTGGATCATTGTGTCGATCAGAGTAGGCATGTTAGAGAAACAGCTAGAGAAAAGCAGGAAGTCCCAAGGCCCCTGGGGCACACTCATGGCGAGGAAGTAGGTTATGAATGATGATCTGGAATGAGGGAAAACATTCATTGAGTATTTACCATGTGCCAATCTTCACACTAAGCCCTGGGGATACAAGTAGACATCTCAAGGAGCTTCCATTGTAATGGGAAGACCACACACAAGGAGAAAAGGAAACAAACGTTTATTAAGCGTCTACTATGTGCCAGGCACTTCACAAATATTATCTCATTTGTTCTTCAATAGAATCCTGGGAGGTGAGGGCTCTTATTTTCCCCATTTTACAGTTGAGGGAAGCGGGGCCGAGTCACACAGCTCAGAAGGGTCTGAGGCCGGATTTGAACTAATGTCTTCCTGACTCCAGGCTCAGTGCTCAATCCACTGAAACGCCCCCTAGCAGCCTTGAGAGTGGCCCAGGTGGCTAGTGAATGAAGAGGCTGTAGAAGAGGTGGCTGAAAAAGGAGATAAGGAAATGAAATATGGCTCAAGTTCACTTTACAGATGAGGAAACTGAGGCATCCCAGAGAAATCACATGATTTGTCCGAGGTCACACAGGCTGTATATATCAAAGTATCTTCACTTCATCAATGAAGGTCTAGAGTTCGACAACAATGTGTCTGCATGTCTTGAAACTTGAAACTGGCGTTTCTCTCTGGTGGTGTCTGATGAATTGCATCACTCTATCATCTGTCCCCTCATCTTAAGAGTTCTGGGAAATTTTCTTGTGGGCATAATGGGACTAGCACATGCTGTGATAGTGGCTTGCCACGTGGAAGAGGTTAGGGAGCCTGCTTTTGGGAGATTCGTGATGATGTGGAATCAAAGTGCCTTGGAGACAACCCAGAGCAGGTGTAGACATTCCATAACTGGTTCAGGTCTGCTAAACTTGTGGTGAAGGGAAACCTTTTTGAATGTCTATGTAGTTGAAATTGGCAATGACTTAAAAAAGGCATTAAAGGCCATAGCTTCTTGAAATTGGCTCTTTCATTTTAGGTGAAGGAACAGCTGTGAACCCGCATCCCAATGTCTGTGTTTTGTAGCCAGTTCAGCATCAGTGTCCCAAGGAGCAAGGAATGACCTTTGAGACCCAGGTCAGCTGGGACAAGGACTCATCATCATCAGTGATGGCATTTGGACCTGAACTTGGTGGGGCTGATGCTACGTAGGAATGGAGTTACCGTATTTCCCTCTGTATAAGACTCACCTTAATTTGGCGGCCTGAAGTTCGAAAAAAAAATGTATTACATAATCAAGTTTTATTCATCTGCTCATAGCTTTCAGGCATCTTTTGGGCAAGTCTGGTGCATGTACGCATGCTTAGTCCATTCTGTTTCATGAACCTGAAGCACCAATTTTGTCCTCCTTTGAAATCAGTAACTTCTTTTTCATCAGCAATTCTTCTTGCCTCATGCTTAACCATCTTTGTGGACACACTAATTCTAATTGCCCTTTGCTCTTCAATCCATATTTTCAATTGCCTCTCTAAATCAGGCCATTTTGCTGAATTGCCTCTCATGGCCTTCTTTTGCCGTGGCGTTTTCAGTAGGGTTTCTTCTTTCCGCAGCCAGTCTTGGATTGTTTTCTCAGTTGGAGGAGGACCAAACTTATATTCAGCAGCACGATTTCCATTGACTTTTGCAAACTGGATCACTTTTAAGTTGAATTCAGCATTGTACAAAAAATCCAGCACGAAAAAGCAGGAAATTCAAGTAAAAAAATCTACAACCACTGTATGACGCACCCAGTTTTTAGATTCCAAATTTTTCGGGGAAAAGGGTGCGTATTATACATGGGGAAATACGGTAAATTTGGGTCAACTTTCCCCAGAGAACTAGGCGGGCTGGGGAGAGTGTGCCCCCAGGTACTGAGTAAAAATGTCTGCACCTTTGTCCCATATCTTATCTTCGAATATCCCTAGGTAAAAGTTAATTGATGTTGATGGAGCTGAGATGCTGAGGGGAGTGGGGAGAGGAAGAGGGAGATAACAGCCAGTTAGGGCTCAGCTGATGGCAGCAAAGAAAGATTCCGACAGGGACCCTGAGGGGAGCCCCTGGAGGGCAGGGGCTGTCTTCGCTTTTGTATTTGCATCCCCTACCTTAGGATCGTATTTGGCTCTTGGCAAGAGGTAAGGAAAGCTTTTCTATTTATTCCAAGATCTAGGGATCTAATGACCTCGACCTTCTCTCTCAAGCTGTGCCTCCTAGTTCTAACATGTTCATTGGGAAAGTTTTCAAGACTTCGGTTCCGCTCAATGATCCTGTAGACCTTTGATCTTGTTTTGAAGCCCATTTTCTCCCTTTGGATGGTTTGATTGCCAGCCTCACACTTTCCTTTCTCCCTTTCCCACACTTTTGTCCATGCCGTCCCCGCCCCCATCCCAGTGTTGTGGATTTTCATTGTTATATAGCCCTGGTCTATTTCGTACTGATGCTGTATCTCTCATGATGGACATCAGAAGACCTGGGCTCAAATCGTGCCTCTGCATAATAGTAGCTCTGTTATCCTGTTAAACTTCTTTCAGCCTCAGTTTCCCTGTCTGTAAGATGTACCTCACAGGGCTCCAATGCAGCTCATGTTGTGAACTTTAAAGTACCAGGTGGTTCATAATGATGGTGACGATGACGGAATATCAGATCTGCTTTAATTTCCTTTCCTATTAAAACCCAATTGTGTGTGCCATGCTGCAGTCGCCTTCATTTCAGGGCTGTTGTTGAACTGGATTTGTTATGTTTCCTTCTGGCAACTTGTCTCCCTTGTCTCGGGGACCTTTTCGTCCCTAACCCTGGCTCATTGTGCTGGAGGGCTTTCTTTTCTGCTTGCTCATTTCCTCGTCTTTCCCGCCTCCTTATCTGAGAGGAGATTCTCATTTGCGCTCCCATTCTTTTCTCCTTTTCCCCTTTTGTTTGTTTCTTTTGTAAAACTGGGGGTCATTGATCTCTATTCTTGCAGGGGATATTGAGGTGTTGGACTCTTATCTAGCCTCAAACTTCATCATCTCCCGGAACTTTCAAAGCCTGCTCCTTTCACAGCAATGGCTTTCTTCATTGCAAGAAGAGAAGGAATCTGCAATTCAGTACTGAGCATTGTAGATGTGAGAGAGTCCCAGCTCAAATTCCTGCACCTTTGGGGTCCTCAGGAACTGACTGAGGCCCGTACCTTCCTAGCCCTGCCACACCTGGGAAAGGGACTCTAGGCCACGCATGTCAGCTGTCCTTTTCAACCAAGGAGCTAGACAGTGCATAGCGGCAGAGAGGTGGGAAAGCCAAGGCAAGGGAGGCACTCGCTCCCAGGGGGTAAATCTGAGGAGTGTAGAACAGGTGGGAATGAGGCCTCCAGCTCAGAGCCCAAGGAGGTCACTGAGAAAAGTCCCATTGGCACTGCCATATTCATAGCAGCGCAGGATTGGAAAGAAAGTGGCTGTCCATCTAGCGGGGACTGGCTGAATGAGCTGACTGGGCTGTAAGAAATGATAAATGCGGTGAACACGGAGACCTGTAAAGTCTTGGGACTTGGGAACGGATCGGAGGAAGGAAGCAGAGTCCAGAAAATAACAGACACAATGACCGACAACACTGACGGAAAGAACGAGCCCCACAAACAGCTGAAGGGGAATTTTGCCAAATGATCCAGAAGCTCAGCCCCGAAAAAGAAGGCAGTGAGGAGCTGGTGGGTCCCAAGAGTGGACTAGTGCTCACGTTTGCAGACCTTTCACTAGATCAATCGAGTTTGCTGATTTTACTCTCCTTTCTCTTTTTTCCATTCAAATGTTGATTGTTATAGGGATGGCTCTCTGGGGGGAGGGGGAAGGACACTGGGAGAAATTGTGATGATCAAGAAAACCCGAGATAGCCAACATTTCTTTAAAAAATTGAATACTATCTCACGTTCACCCTCAGATAGAGGCAACATCATTTTCTATTCTCATCCTGGGCTCCCAAGTAACTAGTTACAGTACTAGGGAGAAGAGGACCTTGTTGTCTGCTTCTCCAATTTCCTCCTAATAGTCCGTGGGCCACCCCCAAACCCCATGGGCTCCCTTTGGATACACAGTGGCAGCTCTGCCATTGACTTGCTCTGTGGTCTTGGACAAGGTCCTTCCCCTCTCTGGGTCCCAGTGGCCTTCTCTTGAACTCACCTCTAAGGTAAATTTTATCTCTAATATTCCATGAGTAGCTTAGAGGTACCCACAACACCAAGGCCAGGCGGTGAACACTGGGCCCCAACCCTGTGAGGTCAGTTGGCTAGAGGGCAGAAAAGCTGAAGAGAAGGCCAGCTGGGTGTTGACATCATTTCCCCCATAGGCAGGTGGCTCAGTTGAGACAGTAGCTGCCCAGTATCTCTGACCAGTGATCACGTATGGTACAGCCCAGCAGAGGCACAGGCAACAGGGGGCCTGGGGAAAAGTGTATAGAGGAATTAGGGTGAAACTGACTACCCACTACCCACTGTCACTTCCTTACTCAGAAACCCTCAGCGATCAACTCTCTATTGCTGGCATGCCTGGCATTTAAGGCCCTCCACAAGCCCTTGCCTCACCTTGTCTACTAGACAAACTGATGTCCTCAAGCTATATGCCCTTCTAAGCCTTTGCCTTTGCCATTCCTCTGATCTGGGATGCCCTCCTTCATCCTCTTTACTTGTTTCAAGTCTGGCCCTTCTGGCAAAGGCCCAATTCAAGGTCCATGATCTCCAGAGTCTTCTCAGATTTCCCCAGGCCATAGACCTACCTTAGTTTTCTCTGTACTTCCTGTCTCCCCAAATGTTCTGCCATGCTTTACATATCCCTGTGTGTCCCCATCAGGATAGTGTAACATGGTACCCCCCACCACATACACATGCACACACGCATATGGAGATACCTTGATGCTTAGGGAATGTTTGATGATGATGGAGGCCTAGTTTGAACGGAACCACCTGGGCTTGATTGGAGGCATCCTGAGAAGTCTGTGCTTCTGCCTATAGCTCCCAAGGTAGACCCCAAAGTAGGCCACAAGCTGCCATTTCAGTGCCTCTCTAGAGAGAAAGGGAAAAACACAGCTGCCCCCAGGGAGCTTGAGCTGGTCCCAGTCAGCTCTTTGGAAGGAAATGAGTGGGTCACATGAGTGCTAAGAGCCATGGCCTCAGGCTCCATCCAACCCTTCCTGGCCTAGCATGCCTTCTGTGGAGCTGGGACTGTCAAGTCCAGCCTCAGAGAAGACAGACAGACAGGTACTCACACACACATACCATCCTTACTGCCTCCTCCCCCATATAGGCATTTTCACTTAATAGTCCTTAAGAGGGCTTGCTAGCAAAGGTCTAGATACCACATACATGCCCAGGTACCCAGGATGTCACACACCTTACACACACACAGACATTGCTGGATGGATACAAACATGGCCTCCATGCCTACTTGCAGAGGTATAGCTAGCCAGCATCCACATACACACAGAGGAATGAGTCTTCTGGGGTGAGTGTGAGCAGCAGCTCAGCCTCAGGGACTCTTTTCAGGAGCCGTCTCCATGAACTGTGCCTCCTCGCCTTCTTTTCTGGCACTTCCTGGATCCTGCCTCTGGCTCAGCTCCTCCCAGGTGTCTCTCTCCGTAGCCAAAGGTGAAGACAGGGGCTGTCACAATCCCCAGTGGGGTTACGCCATGTGAGGGGCGATGTGAACCAGGTGAAAGAGCAGGTGGGTGGGCAGGGAGGCTGGAGCTTGGGGTGGCCTGTGAGTGAGTCTATGCGCGTGTGTATGTGTGTGTGCCTGAGAGGCTGGGAGAGCCAAGACAGGGAGAAGAGGCCTGTGGCTCTGGCTGGGGAGCAGTCAGCACTGGCCAGCCCTGGGCACCATGGGCTCCATCTCCAAGAAGGACATGAAGACGGCCCTGGAGGTCTTTGCCATCTTCCAGTGGGCTCTGAGCGCCTTCCTCATTGGTGAGTCCAGTGCGGGGCAGGGGCCGTGGCTCCCACTGTATGGATGCATGCATGCATGGATGGATGGAAGGATGGATATGTTTGGGTGGGGGGGTCCTCAGGCAGGGCCAGTGGCTCACACTATACCAATACATGTTAGATCTATGGGGATGCTCATGTGTAGGGAGGTGGAGCTATGGACAGTTGGGTCTCCTTTGGCAAAGATACCAACCAGCTACTGCCTGGCTCCATTTCAGTGGCCAGCAGCCAGACCTGGAGGAGTGACCTGGGCTAGGCTCTGCAGAGAAGCTAGGGACATTCTTGTTCCTCAGAACTTTACAAAGAGGAAGGCTTTCCCCCTGTTGAGGCCATTTAGGTGAGCCCTTCATGAGGAAGGGGTGTGCATTAGGTGGCTTAGTGAGAGCTTCTGAGATGGAGACGCAGTATGGCATTGTGGGTAGGGCACTGGACCAAGCAGGTGTCTTTCCCAGACTGAAGCCTGTGCGCTAGGCCTTGGCTGCTTAGCCAAATGGCAAAGCTACCCCTGAGGCTCAAGTTGACCCCTGCAGCTAGATGAGGTTTCTCTGTCACAAGCCTGGCAGGGGACCCCCTCGCTGCTCTGCAGCTGCCAGGTGGTTCCTTTGTGTTGTCAGAAGCTATTAGATGACTTCGACGGGTCTTACTCTTAATGAAGCTGTAGCAGACAAAATCCAGGGCCCTGGTCTTCACCAGGAGGTTGGTTGCCAATGATCAGTCAGAGGGTAACACACTTTTAAAATGTCCGAGCCAGAAAGGACTTCTTAAGACATAGACATTTTGAGCCGGGATGGGCCCTGGGACGTAGAGTCAGGTGAGAGCTGGCAGGCACCTGGGGCATCAGCCCTTTGAGTTGGAAGGTACAGAAGAGAGTGGCTCAGGTGAGTTGGCATTTAATCACTCCTCCATCAGGACAGGCTGGGCTGGCAGTGCAGGGCAGAGTCCAGTGGGGGTAGGGAACATGTTTGACCCTGTGATGGGATCGTGTGCCAGCCACCAGGCCCTGTGGGAGGGGTGCAGAGGTGAGGGGACTCTTTGGATGGAGTGGCCTAACCCTGACCCTGATGCGCTGGCCGAGTGAAGGAAGACCTTGGCATAGTAGATTTAGGGAGGCATTTCTATGAGTTTGGTAGAGAGCCCTGAGGCTGGGAGAGGAGCAGGAGGGGAAGTGTGCCCCAGATGTCAGACCCCATGGAGGCAAAGCCCTGATTCTCCTACCCTAGTTATGGCTCAGGATTAGGCGACCTCACAGGTCCCTTCCGGATCACTTGGGCATGTCAAAGGGTTGGCCTTGGCAAGGAGAAAAGCCACCTCATGTGAGACAGGTTGAAATGCAGAGTTAATAGCGGCAGGCATCTGGGACATGGGATATCGAGGGGGAGAAGAGAGAGACAGCTATTGGTAGATGGCTTTGATTTTTTTCAGCCAAATATGACGCCAGATTCTCTGCTAAGAGGGTGAGCCATAGCAGGCTGGAGGAGGGATGACAAGGTTTAGACAGGCTGCTGTGGAGAGTGGGATAGGGATTAATTAGGGAAGGCCCGGTTAAGATTACTCAGTATATCGTTGTAATGGACCCAGTCAGCCTACTTTTGGACCTTTTCTAGCTTTCTTCAGCAGCGCATGAGAAGAGGCCGTTAATGGTCGGAGTGATCCGAGCCTGAGGCATGGCAGGGCGAGGCAAGTGAAAAAGGGGGCAAGAGACTGGAGGAGAGGGCAGTGTAGGATGGAACTGCTTCAGCAAGGGGTCACGACGGGGAAAAGAGGAGAGCAGAGCCAGTGCTGGGGCGATGGCCTGGGTAAGAGCCGAGGGGCCTTGGCGAACATGAAGAACGAGGTTAGGGGCTGGGGCGGGGCTCGGTAGGGGTGTCATGATCAGTCCTTTGTTTTAGGAAAATCTCTTGAGTGCCTGAGTGGGGGATGAGAGACTTGAGTCTGGCAGACCCCCAGCAGCCATTGCAATGGCCCAGGTGTAAGGTGATGAGGCCATGCGGCAGAGGATGGCAGTGCCAGAGGAGAGAAGGGGGCCTACTGGAGAAATGCGACACAGGTGAAGTTGGCAGGCCTTGGCAGCAGCTTGGATTATGCAGCATAGATAGAGTGAGGAGCCCAGGATAACCCTTTGGTTGCTGCTCTCTGTGGTGACAGCGAACATAAGAGGAGAGAGAGTCGAGGAGGAAAGATGAGTTCCCTTTCGGACATATTGAGTTTCAGATGTCTACTGGACATCTAGTTAGGGTTTGAGAAAGGCTGCTGGAGATGCCAGATTGGCAGTCAGGAGAGAGACAGGGGCAGGAAAGGGAGAATTGAGAATTGTCCGAATCAATATGGTCATGAAATTCATGGGATTTGATGAGATCACCAAGTGAGGCTGAGAATGGAATTTAAAGGAAAGATTCCTTCTTGGTCTGGACCTGTGGTTTTATCAGCACGTGCTGCTCCTGGCACCAATGCAGATCAGTAACTGTTCTGTAATTTATAAAGGCAGACTGGAGATTCAGATTTGGACATTCTCTGCATGGACATAATAATGGCCCTCGAGGGAGGGAATTGGATTATCAAAGGAGAGAGGGCAGAGAAAAGAGGAGAGGGCCCTTGAGGGACATCCACTCTCGGGCAGGAGGCAGATTCCGGTCCCCCAGAAGAAAGCAAAAAGGGCAGGCAGACAGATAAGAGAACCAGGAGAAAGCAGAGGCCAAGAAGTCAGTGGAGAGAAGAGGCTTCAGGAGGAGGGAGCCACCAGCAGAACCCAAAGTGTCCAAGTGAGATGAAGCCACCACATCTAGCAATTAAGAGGTCACTCGGTGACCTCGGTAGGAGCAGTTTTTGAAAAATGCTGGGCTTAGAGGCCAGACTGTGAGGAGCTGAAGAGTGAGTGAGTGGTAAGGAAGTGGATGTGGTGAATTAAGAAGAGAAGAAGAGCCTGAAGAACCAGCAGGGCCAAGAAAATGGTTTTTAAGGATGGCATCCTGGAAAGAGCAAAGGTGAGAGGTCAAGAGGGAATCGGTTATGGGGAGAGCTTCCAGAGGAGATGAGGGGGATGGGACCAAGAGACCAAGGCACCAAGAAGATAGATTAGCCTTGGCAGGAGAGGAGAAGGGTTCTGGTCTCCTTTGAAACTGGAACAAGTGGGGAGGAGATGGTAAAGTGTAGAAGGCTTTGTCTGGTGCAAAGGGCGAGGAGGGAGCTGATTGCTGATGGCCTCAATTTTTCTCAGCAAATTGAGAAGTGAGGATGTCTGGGGAGAAGGGAGTAGATGGGGTTAAGGAGAGAGGAAGGTTGGAATAGTGGCTGGGAGAGTTATTGTAGAGTCAAGCAGAGATGTTTGGTTGTTTTTTAATGGATGCCACGCAGAGATGAGGGCTCAATCATAGAAAATATGCTTCAGTCTGCCCTCTTAGTCCATCAGCTGGAGGTGGATAAGCATTTTTTGGTCCTGAGTCCTTTGGAATTGTCACTGGTCATTGTGGTGATAATGAGTTTCTAAGTCTTTCACAGTTGCTTGTCTTGACAACTTTGTTGCTATTGTATAACTTGGTTTCCTGGTTCAGCTCAATGCACTGTTCATACAAGTCTTCCCAGGTTTTTCTGAACCCATCCCCTTCTTACAGCGCAGTAGTATTCCATTATACACTAGAACTTCTTAGACCATTCCCCAATTGAGTGGCATTCCAAAACTTTCCAGTTCTTTGCCACCACACAAAGAGCTGCTTGAAATGTTTTTGTATATATGGGTCCTTTTCCTCTTTCTTCGATCTCTTTGGGGCATAGGTTAGTACTGTTGTTGGGTCAAAGGCTAGGCATAGTTTAATGCCTTTGGGGTAAAGTGCAAAACTGCTTTCTACAACGCTGAATGAGTTCTCTGGCCCACCTGCTGTGCGTTTGTGTACCTGTTTTCCCCCCTCCCCCCCCCCCCCCCCCCAGCATTCGTCACTTTCCTTTTCTGTCCTCTTAGCCAATCTGATGACTATGAGATGATATCTCAGAGTTGTTTTAATTTGCATTCCTCTAATTATCAGTGATTTAAAGTACTTTTCATGGGACTACAGGAGGGCACCTTGTTGAACTTGTCGATGCTAGGATTTGTCAAGGCTGGGAAAGAAGGAAAGTGAGTCTGGCACAGGCATGATGGCCTAGGAGGAAATGCAGGGTGTCCCTGCTGCCAATCTCTTGCCCTCTCCAATCTGTTCTCCACAATGCCAAAATAATCTTAAAGGTCAGTGAGTTTCAGCCGCACCCTATCCGATCTAGGACAAGAGACCCAACTCCGGTGTTTGCCATTTCAGGGTCCTCCAAATCTGGCTGTAGCCTACCTTTGTGTTGTGGCTTTTTTGGAGGTTACTCCCCAGCCTGTGTGCATGCAGCCCATACCATTGCAGGCAATCAGGCCTTATTGCTATTCTCTGAACTTCCTTTTGCAGGCCTTGAAGGTGCTTTGTCTCTCCTCCTCACTTCGGCTCCCTGGGTTAGGAACCTTTCCTGATCCTCTTGGGGCCATACTTCCCCTCAGTTGAGCACGTATTCTGTGAGGACTGGGCCTGGTTTTTGTTTTCCTCTTGGCATCCCCAGCTCCTAGCATGGGGCCTTAAACCTAGTGGAGACATTATGACTGGTATTGCAATTGGACTGAATTGATTGAGGGATCAGAAGAGAGCAGAAGGCCAAAGAGCAGGGGGAAGAAGAGGGAAGAGGGAAGCAGGGACTCCCACACACTTCTGACCTTTGAACGTGGAATCACTTACTGCTGGAACCTGAGTATCCAAATGTTTCTAGAGCTTGATGAGTCTTCTGGTGGGGGGGCCTTCCCTCAGTCAAGGACTTTCCAGTTTCTCTTCCCTTTCCCCACCAGGGAAACCAGGCCTTTTCTCAGCCCCTAGGCATCCTCAACAATTTGTTTGGGTTTAGCCCTTCCTCCTGTTACCTTTCCCCAAATAGTGCTTGTAATGTACTGGGGGGAGAGAGTGAGGGCCTCACCTCCTTCAGGAGCCTCCCTGGAGGTGGGCCTGTTAGGTCACAAAGGAATTGGTGTTGGGAAAGGAGAGGGCCAGGGAGCAGAACACTGAGATCTTGGCTTCACCCTCAGCCTCAAAGGATGGAGGGAGAAGAGGACTTGGTAGTTGTCCAGTGCTAATGTATTGGAGAATGAATGCGCACCTTGGACTAGGTATAGGTGAACGAGACTCTGGATTAGTTAGGGCAAGGCGGATCTGCTTTGGAGGCAGAAAAATGGGGTTCAAATCTCGAATTTTGGCTACCCACTAGCTTGGCTAGCTTACTGCAGCCCTCTGGGCCACAATGTACACAAACACATTCTCTGTTCTAAAGTCCCTCCCCAGTTCTGCCATTGTGTTCTAAGGTTCTCCACTTCCTCCCCTCAGCTCTGCCATTCTGTGTTCTAAGGTTCCCCACACCCTGCCCTTCAGCTCTGCCATTCTGCGTTCTAAGGTTCCCCACTCCCTCCCCTCAGTTCTGACTTCCCTGTTCTGAGATTCTCTACCCTGAGGTCTCTGCTTCCCAAGTTTATGTGCTTGTGTAGCTGACTTGGTGCTGAAAGGGTCTAGTCACTAGTGTGTGTGAGTGTGTGTGATTGGCTGGGGGTTGTAGCTGATTAACCCTTTAATGCTTTGCTGTGATTCTCTCAGTTTTGTTTGTGGTCTTTTTCCACCTCTACCTGGTGGTGTTCACACCCTACTGGCCGCTGACTGGGCTCACAATTATGTGGCTGATTTTTGACTGGAGGACCCCTCAGCAAGGTAGGAGCTGGAGTGGGGGAGAGGCCTGAGCATGGACCTAAGCAGGAAGGTGCACTTGGTCCCAGCCGGGCCTCATTTCTGGGGGTGGAAGAGTGTGTGGTGGGGAATGGGAGAAAGGACTTGGGACTTGGAGTCTTTGAGATATATCCTATGCAACCCTGGGCACCTTGACAGAGTGGGGTACTAGAAAATTGAGAGCAAAGGCAGCTCGCCCTTGCCAGCACATAGAACAGGAAGCTCTGGCTCCCTGCACCTTTGACTCTGGGGGCTGAGGGAGCATGTTTGGGGAGGTTCTGGTGTAATTGCAGGTGGCCGGAGGTCAGACTGGGTGAGGGGTTGGTGCCTATGGAAACAATACAGAGATTACTTCCCGCTCAAGGTGAGTAGCTCCCTGCAGCCTGGCCCTGGCCCTTTGCTGCCTGTTTGTCCATGTTCCTTCCTGACTCAGTCTCTTCCCACCCCATCGCCAGATGGTGAAGACTCATGACCTATCACCCAGGCTCAATTATATCATCGCCACTCACCCCCACGGGCTCATGGCGCACAGTGCCTTTTGCCACTTTGCTACCGAGGCCTCCGGCTTCTCCAAGATTTTCCCCGGCATCACCCCGCACCTGCTCACCTTGGGAGCCTTCTTCTGGGTACCCATCCTCAGAGAGTATGTGATGTCCAGTGGTGAGTTGTTGGTGACCAAGCCTTTGCCCAGGACATGGGTCTGAAAGACCAGTGATTGGCTATGGGGCGTGGGGGTGGCAGATGTTCACATTTTTTGTAGGCTCCTGTTGTTTCCACCACTACAGGAAGGCCCCACTTCCCCCCATCAAACAATATCATATGAGGGCTCACATTTGTTACCCCACAGATCCACCAGGGGACACATGTAGACCTGAAGAGACAAAGAAACAGGGCTGTCTCTGGTGGGGTGCCTCAGGGATCTGTCTTCAGCCCTCTTCTGGGCAAATGAGGATCGTGGGAGATAATGCTCGGCCATGGCTTTGCCAACTTTAAAGTGCACTCTGAGTCTTGCCACTACAGCTATTAGTAATATTGTGCCCAACATCCGTATTGAAGACTTAGGTGAGGGTCCACATGGGGCGCTCAGCACATTCACAGGTGTCATCAGACTACAAGAGGAAGCCGAATGTGGCACCAGCCGCCCAAAAGACTACAACGTTGGGCTGGACCTAACTCGGGCTAGTTTAATAGGGACAAACGGCCAGCCCTATACTAAGATCTGAGATGTCTTGATGCAGAAGTACCCCGGGGTGGGGGAGACTCTTCTCTGCTGTAGGTTCTGAGGGAGTGACTGCCTTTAGAGAGGAGAGGTGCCTGAGTCTGGCCGGCTGGTGTTCAGGAGAGAGAGGGCTTCAGCAGGCTGGACTTACCATGGGGAAGAGCCACCACGACAGCGATCAAGTTGCTGGGGATCTTTGGCTCGGCGGCAAGAAGACTTTGGGCAGCCAGCTATGCTACTTTTCTGTCCTGTGTCAGACGGATTAGCCTTGTTCCGTGTGGCTCTAGAGGGCAGCCCCAGCAGCAGCAATGGGGGGAAGGTGCAGGGAGGCAGATTTAGGCTTGAGGTCAGGAACGCCACCCCTGGGAAATAATGGGCTAACCACAGTGGGGCTCCCTCCGCCTGGAGGTCTTCATGAAGAGGCTAGGGCCCATTTGTTGAGCATGTGATAGTGGGGCTGGTCTCTAGGGCCCCTTCTGGCTTTGATTCTGATTCTTTGATACCTAGCCCACCTTTTCCCTCCTGTTCCCATCTCCTTTCTCATTCTGATCTACCAGATTGTGACTCAATTGGATTCTTCAACTGAGCTGACTCTGGGAACAGGGGAGAGAGATATCTAGCTCTAGCCTGCAGGGTGAGGTGTACACAAGCTGGGAGTGGACACTCTCAGGCTGGGGTTCCAGGGAACCATGAAGGGTGGACACAAAGCATCATTCCACAGTTGAGAAGGCCAGGCTGTGCTGTGCTGCTGAGACCTATGAGCACGTTTCATCTTCCACATGGGGATGGAGAAGGAGGGGTTGCTCTCTACTGTGCTAAATTCTGGGAGAGCATTGTGGGAGGGGCCCCAGGTGTATCCAGACACTTTGGCCCAAATGGCAGATCCAGAAAAAGGGCAAATCATCAACTGGGAGGTTTGGGTATTGAGATATCTGGAGGCCTGGGGAAAGCAGGACCTGGGATAATGGCAACTCTGTTCTTTCTAAGCTTCTGAACTAGTGCAATTGGGATATTTGGGCTTGGAGGCCTGGGGCTGGGCTAAATGATTCCTGAAGGACCTTGCCCCCCAAGATCCTTGGAGAACAGAGGCATCCCTCTGGGCTCTTTACTCAGACAGCCGCCATTTGTGGCTGGGCCCCTTGATCTCCTGATGCTTCTGTGGAGACTGTCATTGCCCTCTCCCAATGGGGAAACAATAAGGGGTTCTGCCATTAGCACCTGTGGGACCCATCTGTTCACCCAAGATCAGGACACACAACTCCCATTCTCCTTCTCTAGCCCCAAACTTTACCCCTTGACTAAGAAGGCTCCAGGCTATATCCTGAAGCTAATGAATGTGGGATGTGGAGCCCTAGCCCAGGTCCCTGCCTCATGGAGCCTCTGGACTTGGGCCCAGCCAGACTGCCCCAGCCTGCCCTGCTCTGCCTTGTAGGGCGGCCATGGGCAGATTCTGTGGTCCTTCTGAACTTCTCTGCCCTTTAGGAACGTGCTCTGTGAGCCAAGCCTCTATGGACTACCTGCTGACTGGCAATGGCTCAGGCAATGCTGTGGTGGTGGTGGTGGGTGGCCTGGCTGAATGCTGTTATGGCAGGCCCGGCTTCTCCACTCTTGTTCTGAAGAAACGCAAGGGCTTTGTGCGCATGGCCCTCCAGCATGGGTAGGTGACCTAGCCTGGGGTGGGCCTGGGGTCCTTGCTCACTCCTGGCAGCCCTTGGGGGATGAAGGAATGATGTCATGGAGCTCAGGGGATGAGGTTGATTCAATGACGACTGGTCTCAGCAGGGGACATGGATGGAATCTGGGATGAGGGGTGCAGTGGCAGGGAGCAGACTTGCCTACTGGGATCCAGTTCCTATCCCTTGTTGGCGGAGGAAGAGGGGGAGAAGCCTCAGTAGATGAGCCTAGCCTAGCTCCATGGGAGTCAGGTCATTTCTCCTTCTCCCCATGGCAACTCTTTCATAAGAGGCACCCTGGGGCCCAGCCTTAGGCCAGACAGGAAAGGGAAGAGAAGGGGCCAGGTTGAGGCTGCAGAGGCCTGTTTCTTGCCCCTCCCTCCTTCTTCCCCCAATCTCCACAGGGTGGCCCTGGTCCCCTCCTATTCCTTTGGAGAAAATGAAATCTACAGCCAGCACATCTTCACCCCAGGAGGCTGGGTCAACCGCTTCCAGCAGTGGTTTCAGAGGTTGGTGCACATCTACCCCTGCGCCTTCTATGGCCGTGGCTTCACTGAGAACTCCTGGGGCCTTCTGCCTTACAACCGGCCCATCACCACCGTCAGTGAGTCCCTTTTCTGGCTGAGGCCCAACATTGCCTCTCACCCTAGGGTCAGTCACAGAATCAGGGCAGTGCTGGCCATGGGCAGGTCTTGGGGACAGGCACTAGCCCCTAGCTCCAGGGGGATCGACTGCTGCTCGATGCAGCAGCTGACCATCTACTGAGGCCCAGATAGGTTTCCATCTGTGTACATGGACAGCGTAGGCAGATCCCTGAAATCATGAAGAACTCTTGGGGGCCTCAGTGCTGTGAAGATGGGGAGAAGATGAGGGATTCTAAGATTTCCAAGGCAGAACCCCTGTGTGTTGGAGGAGGTGTACAGCACAAGACAGCAGGTTTGGTGCCAGCTTCATCATCTGTAAAACAAGGGGGTTGGGCTAGATCTCTCTGGTCTGTCCTAAGGCTCCTCCTGATCCTCTCATTCCCCTGTCATCTCCACCTTCTGTGCCCATGTAATCCGGCACCCAGCTTGTGTGAAACCTGAAGAAACAACTCTGTTGGTCTCAGTGATGTCTGTGATCCTTCCTAGTAAAGTCTGGAGAGTCAGGGGCCTCCTGGGATCACTGGTCAGGCTAGGGGAAGGGAAGCGGGGAGGGGAGGGAAGAGGAGGGGAAAAGAGGAGGGAAGGGAAGGCCTAGGTCCAGGGCTTGATGCCTATGGTCCCTCCCAGGGAGGGAGCGATTCTGATGCCTTCCCATTTTCATTTTTTGCCCTGGCAGTTGGGAAGCCCATGCCGATCCCCAAGATAGAGAACCCGAGCCGGGAGATAGTGGACAGATATCACACCCTGTACATCAAGGCCTTGCGGAAGCTGTTTGATGAGCACAAGGTCCAATATGGGATCTCAGAGACCCAGGAGCTGGAGATTGTCTGAGAGCTGCCCACCAGCAAGCTCCCTGGCTTAGGAGGGAGATGTTGAGGAAGTAGGGGAGGATATGCATGTAGGGGAGCTGTGGGGTGGACTTGTGGGACCTGGACACTCAGGTAGGGGGCAGATAGCAGCAGATAAAGAGAGTTCAGAGCCTCTTCCACTGGGTTGAGCCAGGTGACTGTTTCAGTTCTTCATACCTTGGGCTTGTGAAGGCAGAGAAGTGGCGCAGGGCCAGGCAAGGCATGGGGTTAGTAGGGAGCTTAGGGTTTCTTGTGTGGGGGTGGCAAACTCCTCCTTAGGGCCCCATAAACCATTGGATGCCAATAAAAATGCTGACTGAAATGCAGTTCCATAAGTATTTATTAAGTGCCAAGTACATGACAGGGTCTGGGGGGGAGATACAGAGGTTCTCTGAGACATGGGGCCTGCCCTTGTGGAGCTTCCAGTCTGACAGGGAAGAATACATGGACACAGAGAACTATGATATGCAAGAAAATGAATACAGGTACATAAGAGACATGTAAAGTGCTATACAGTCGTTGGAAGGAGGGAGAACGTCTTGATGGGGGTGGGCAGGGAAGGCCTCTTGGAGGAGGCAGCATTTGAGCTGGGCCTTGAAGGACATCACCAGAAGGAGTGCTTATGGGAGGACATTGCAGGGATGGGGAATGGTAGCTAGAAAACAAAGGTGACATTCCAGGGATGTCAAGCCAAATGGAATTCCATTTGGCTGTAAAGTAGAGCATGAGAGGGGGAGCCGTGCAAGCTTGGACTGGCCAAGGCTATTGGAGCCAGATTGTGGAGGCCTCAAATGCCAGGCTTAGGAGCTTGGACCTTATTTGATGGGCAATGACAAAAACCTTTGAAGAGTTTTGTGCAGTGGAGTGAGGGAGTCATGCCACTGTACTAGGGAGACTAATCTGGCAGTGGCACATAGGGTGGGTGAGAGGGTGGAGTAGCCAGGGGCTGTGGTGACAGTTCAGCTCAGAGGCAATAAAACGCCAACCTTCCTATGGTCACAATGGGAATGACACCTGGTGACTGATGGGACATGTGAGCAAAACCCCAAATCAAATGTGCCAAGTAGTCTACTGAGCATGGGTATATGGGCGGTACTGCCACCAACAGACATTAAAAAGGAAGAATGAAGAGCTGGTGTTTAGCCAGGCTCAAGCAGAGATGCTCCAGGAAACATGGCTCAGGTGTTTGGCAGAGAAAGCCTGCCATGTAGCCATGCAGCTTTGGGAATCACTTGGGTCCATGTGCCAGCTAATGCCAATGAAGATGCTGAGGAAGAGGAACAGAGGGGAGGGAATCAAGAGAAGGCAAAAAGAAGTGATGAGCAAAGTAGGAGAACCTGAAAAACAGAGGCTCATGGAAGCCAAGGAGGCAGGCGCCAAAGAAGAGAGGGCAGCCAGCAGTGGTAGAAACGGCAGAGAAGAAAAGAATGAGAACTAGAAAGTGGGAGAGCAAAGCTTGGGGACATAGGGCACACTTCATAGAATTACAGACCTTAGAGTTGGAAGGCAGTTTAGAATCGAGGTCACCCTGGGTGCAATCTCCAACTTCCCTTTCCCATAAGTGACCATCTGGGCTGTGCTTGAAGATCTTCCAGGACCTTACTCTTGGACAGCTCTCATTGGTTGGTTTCCTGACATCAAGCCTAGATCAATCTCTCTCTCTCTCAACTGCAGCAGCACTTGCATGCCCTTTATGGCCTGGGCTGACATCCCCATTTCCTCCGGCGGGTCATCGCTTGGCACGGTCTCCAGTCTTTCCTTTGCCACAGCCACTCTAGCTTTTTCTTCCCAATCCCAAATTTGGAGCTGGAACTCGGGTTGCTTGCTCACGAGTCACTTCTGTTTCTACAGCTACAGATCACCACCTGCCTTTATTAGGATTAGATGATTATCAAAGCAAGCCTCCAATTTAGTGGCTTTTCTGCTTTTGTTGGAGCTCCCACAGGTGTCTGGATAGTTGAAGTCTGCAGTCACTGTGACTTCATGTTTCTGTGCTAGGTTTGGGATGTTTCCAGAACTCAGTGCTAACTCTTCCTTCTGCTCAAGTAGTCTGTCGTACACTCCTAGAACCATGCCTCTTCCATTTCTCTTTCGGTCGATCCTCATCCCAATGCTCTCTACCATGTT
>CM053628.1:942392-959435 GCA_028646595.1 Phalanger gymnotis | reverse complement strand
GGGGCTTGTCTCAGTTTGGCCACAGATTGGGAAGGGATCTGCATTGTTGAAGCCCAGGGACTGTGGGGGAAGGGCTAGGGGCCTTAGGATGGGGGCACCATAGCTGCCCCCATCTGCTGAGGAGCATGGGAAGGCCTGCTAGTACTGCTCAAGGGGCTTCCCACACTCAAGGTGGGGCCTGGAGAAATAGGTTCTGTTCCTGTGGCCTGGTCAGTGATAAGGCCTCCAAAGCTGCTGCTACCAAAGCTGCGTGGTTGGTATGGCATTGGCACTGGAGTCAGAAGATGCTGGCAAGTGCCCATCTGTCTTTGAGGCCACTTCCTTGCTGGGAGGTAATCACAAGGGAAAGGAATAGAGGGAGAGGCACCAGCCCAGAAGTGAGCAAGCCAGGAGCATCCCCAATTTTTGCCCTTCTCTGACTCACCTGGATCTCTCGAGCACCAGCCTTGTCGGTTGCACCTGTAAGAGAGTACCAGGGCTTCAGGCTGGCAGCACAAGAGAGGCTGACCACTGTGGCCCTAGTGGGCGGGCACTGCCAGTCTGGCCTGCCTTCTTCCAGGGACTGGCTCCAGCTGCAGCATCCTGGAGGGAGCCCCCCACCGGCCCTCCACTGAGGAGGGATGCACATGCATGGGTGGAGGGCCAGGAGCTTCGACGGCCATGCTCGGTCAGGGTCTGAGGCCTGAGTTCTAGCTTTGTCCTTACAAGCTGGCTGAATGGGCAAGTCACTGACCCTCTCCTGGGTCTCAGTTACCTTGCCTTGACTACCACTACTTATCCCTGCTTAGTGTTCACTGGGGCTAAATTCTCAGGCTTTGGGCCAGATGTCTTCCATTGGCCTTCGTTCACACTGGGGCCCTTGGCCACACCCTCAGTCACCAGGGGTGATGACGTAGCCTGGACAACAAGGGAGATCCTGTGCAGATTCTTGCTCTGAGGGTGGGAAGGACTCTCAGTTCACATTCCCTGAACACCCCTGAACACTTGCTAACCACTCTCGCTTCTGGGGCCTGGCCAAGAAGCTGAAATTCTCATGGACCAAAATGCTCCTGATACAGCCTCCGATATATCTCCCAGCTCTGCCATGCCCTGTTCTGAGGCCCCTCCCAGGTATGGCATTCCCTCTCCTGGGTTCTAAGATTCCTTCCAGCTTTATATAGGAGTCACATCAGCATTTGGGACTCAAAGCAGGGAGTCCATTTCTCTACTGGGAAGCCCCTAGTCATGTGGTCACACTGAAGACAGGGAGGCTTGTAATAGAGGGGCACAAAGCACAGGTGGCAGGATGTACCCTTTTAGCCCACAGGGTCAAGCAGCTGTTCTCCCCTCCTCCCCAAATACTCCAACCTCCCAAAGGGCCGGATCCTCCTGCATCTCCACAAATTTGGAGGTACGCACTCACAAAGGTCCTCTGGCCACAGGGTGGGGACTTACCTGAGGGGCCTTGCAACCCGGGGGGACCTTGAGGCCCAGGGGGCCCAGGAGGCCCAGGGGGTCCCATGACTGTTGTTCCAGGGATGCCGGGGATTCCTGGGATTCCTGGAGGTCCTTGGGGGCCTGGAGGCCCAGGGGGGCCTGGGGGACCATTTGGCCCAGGAGGTCCGGCCTTTTTTCCTGAGAAAACAAAACAAAAACAAGATTCAGCATCAGACCATCAGACTATCTTTGAGGGTCTCAAAGAGCAAACTTCTCCTCACCCTCCCAGGCCCAGAATCTTCTTGGGGCCTCAGGTTCCTATGAGACATGGAAGGAGGGAGCTCTCAATATCATAACTCCATGAATTGACAGACCTATGAGAAGCTAGCCCTGGGCTCTGGGGCTCTCTACCCTCTGCTCCTCACCCCACCCCCTCTACCTGGGCCTTGCCTGGAGTAGGCTCTCTCCAGGAAATCATGCAGCTTCTCTCCACTTGAGGGCAGGTTTTCAGAAAGGCTCTTTGGTTTCTCATGAGTTATAGTTTAATGATACAAGTGCCGGGCCTGCAATGTATGCTTATCAGTGCTCTCTGACTGACAGAATCTCTACTGCAATGGGGTACACATCAATGCCGTGGACAATGGCCAAGCCAAGGAGGCCACATTGGGAAACTCTACCTCATGAGTGTTTGGTAGGAGAAAGTCATTCAACCACACACCAGAAAGAAAAGCAAACAAGGTGGCCTTACCCTTTTTCTTGTTTTTAACTGGACCTGCAAAGAGAGGAAAAAAGAAATTTGAATTCCTCGACGTTCCCAGGAGAGAGTCAAGGCTTCGAGGCCTACAAGTCACTTGGCAAACGGGCTTTCTCTAGATCCTTCCGCCCACCCTGTGCCCTCTCTCTGCTGCTCTGGATACTCTCTCTTCCCTTAGCTTCTCTCCCCTGCTCTGCCTCTAACTGTTCCTTCTCGTCCTCCTTTGTCAGATCGGCGACCGCCAATGGTCAGTGTCCCCATCCCCTCAAAAGTCGCTGCTGTTTCTCCCTTAGAACCTCATCTGCTGCCAAGTTCTCAGTTGGCATCTCCCAAGTCTATAGACACAGGCTTTAGCACTCTCCTGAACTCGATGACCTGCTGGACAGCTCCACCTGGACACCTGACGACATCTCAAACCTTCCCAACTCTCCTATGTCTGTTGAAGATGCGACCATAGTGCCAGAGAATCGAGTTCCAAATATCATTAATCTTCCATCTCTCATCCAATCAGGCACCAAACCTTGTCGAGTTGACCTCTGTAGCATTCCTTCACATACAAGTGCTTCCCCCCTTCTCTGCACTCCCATGCCAGTGCAGGGTCCCATTACCTCCTGCCCCCAGGCACCCCCTTCTCTAATCCAGCCTTCCTAAAATGGAATTCTGTGTTAACAAACTTTCCAAAAATTTATGTTTTATTATGAACTTAACCTCAATGTTTCAATATACAAAGAACAGAAAATAGGGTTGTATATGAAAACGTGACCTTCTGCTATATAGTTTGTTTCTCAAGTGTATTGTATATTTAACAGCACTATATTTACTATGGCCTTGCTTGTCTGTATCCCTTTCTGAACTTCCTTCTCTCTTCTGTGTAGAGTGTGTGTGTGTGTGTGTGTGTGTTTAGGGTTTATTGGGGACATGTTTGGCTATAAGAGCCAAGACTAGCTGACATTTGCCTGTGGATTCAAAGGAAGCCTAACCAACGGAGGAGTGGCTTCCCCAAGCCTGGGTTTACTTGAAGATGTGACTCTCAGCACCTCCTTCTCCAAAGCCTTTGGGCCCAAACATGGCTGCCCATCCTTCCCTTCACAGCTTCCACATTTCAGGCCAAGGTGATGCCAGTCCTTCCAACACTTGGGCATAATGGCAAACTTGAGAAAGAAGTATGGAGGTACCATATGTATCTTCCAGCAGGTCAAGAATCCTTTTTTGGCTTTTCTTTTTCGATATCGTTATCACACTCATCAACTCTCTCCTGGCTCTCCCCACTACAATCCATTCTCCATTCAGCTGTTAGTGTCACCCCCTTATTCAACAAATTCTGGCAACTCCTCATCAGCTCTGCCATTTCCAACCCTTCCCAATATCCTCACACCCTACACCCTGCCTCCCCCGCACCCTCCCTCCCCTGCCGCAACCGGGCACTTTTTGATCCAGTGACGCTGGCTTCCTCGTTGTTTCATCTGCAGGCTCTGGGTGTTTTTGCTGGAAGTCTCTCCCTCCTTGTCTCTGCCTTCTGGCTTCCTTTAAGTCTCAGCTGAAATCCCACCTTCTCCAGGAAGCCTTTTCTGATTCTCCCTGATCCTCATGCTGTCCTGGCAATTATCTCCAATTTCTCCTCCCTGTAGCTTGTCTGGACACAGCTAATCTCACTTGAACTTCATGACAAACCTGTGTGGTAGGCACTGAAGGTGCCGGGATGCCCATTTGGAGCCAGGCTCAAGACCAGAGGCCTGTTGACTTTGGGCCCAGGCTGTGGCCCACCTAGGTGCTGGGCAAAGGGAGGGGAGCAGTACTTTATTTTGCCCATCATGCTTTAATTTGATAGTTATTATAAGAGGATGGGTGATGGTAATCCGTTCATGTGGGGAACACATGCCCGCCCAGGATAATCGAGCATGAGTGAATGGGCGCTTAAAAAGAAGTGTCAACAGTTTCACTGACACAGTGAAGTCACAGACAATTTTGTGGAAACAGCTTCTAAGGAAAATGATCCCAACCACTTCAGGGAACTTAGGGGATCCAAGTCTTTTTAGAATGGTCCTGACTTGGGTGCCCCTTCGGGGGGAGGAGCACAGAGGTCAGAGGGTGAAGCCAAAAGGGTGCGGGGCGCTCTGGGCCCTAGGCCCGGGACTGACCTCCAGCTGCTCACTTGACTCCAGTGGGCCTCTGTTTCCTCATGGATTTGCTATGAGGAGTGAAATAATGTTTGCAGAGTGATTTCTAAGAGTTGGACGCCTTTTGGTTTTTCTTTCCCAGTCATTCCCAACGTCCCCCGTGCCTCTGAGTTTTTCCTTGTCACAAACTGAGCAGGCAGGCCCCCGTTCTGTGCCTGGGACTCTCCCCTTCTCTACTGAGGAAAGGAGGCGTGGCTCGTCACTTGTTCTCCGAGACCGAGATTGGTCACTGTATTTAACCTGTTTTATGGAGCTGTTGTCGTGTCTACTGGTCTCACTGGTTCCTGGAGGCAGGAAGACCTGAGTTCCAATTTGACTTCAGATACTTAGTAGCTGTACGACTTTGGCCGAGTTGCTTAGTTTTCATTTGCCTCAGTTTCCTCATCTGTAAAATGGGGATCACAGTAGCACCTACCTACGAAGGGCTGTTGTGATGATCAAATGAGATCATATTTGTAAAGCATTTGGCACAGTGCATGACACACAGTAGGGGACACACACACACACACACACACACACACACGCAAATGCTTGTTCCCTTCCCCTCCCCTTCTGCTCATTTCAGGCTGCATCAGATCACACAAGTCTTTCCAAGCGTCTCTGAACTTCTCAAACGTTTGGCTTCTTGTAGAGCAATAATATTCCACGGCCTTCACGTTCGGTCATAGTCTGCCCCCTCCCACAGTAAGAGGAGCCCCCTTTGTTCCCTCCCCTCATTTGGCTCCCACAAACAGTACTGCTGGGAATCTCTTGATTTTCATTGGCTCTTTCTTTTGCCTTTGACCTCCTCAGAGTGTAGGCCCCTCAAAGACATCATGGGGGTGATGAAAGCGGTCTCAACAGGTGGGTGACTCTGGGCCCAGGGCTCTGCCCACGTGCCACCAGCTGGAAACCTTGAGCACGCTTAGCTGTGGACCTCTGCAGTCCCTCCTAGCTGAGGCATGCCTTCCTAAGCACTGAACAGTCGGTTCAGAGGGGCCTCGGTGCCCCTGAGGGTACTCCTTTCCTTCCACACTAACAACAGGGGGCATCTCAGAGCCCTACCCTCGGATGAGGGCCTTGGCGGCCACCAGGGGTGACGGCTCTTCACAATCTAGTCGGTATCTTTTCAGCCACTCAGGGACAGGCGCAGCCCAGGGGGGCTCCCATGATGACCTCTCAGCTTTTTGAGTCCTAAGTCTTGGCCAAATGTCCTTTCTGGCCAACTGGGAGAAGGGCTTCCTGCCTGCCCCCCTCCCACCCACATCCCGACTAGTTCTGGGTGATGGTGGAGCCTAAACAGGTGGCACAGGCCCGGTGCCCCTCAAGGAAGGGAGTTGTTGTCCTGCTTGTTCTGAAAGCTGTAGGAGAAAGACTTGGCAGAGATCTGGCTCCTCTGGGTGCTTCTGCTTGTCAGCTGCACAAACCCGGCCCCCAAGCCAAGAGGTCATTACAGCACTTGCGGGCATAGCCCTCCAAAGTACTTTGAGAGCTTAGACAGAAGCTAGCATCCTAGGGTTCTTCCTCTTTTGCCATGGCCCCCACTCTCACTCCCATGCTGCTTTGGAGCCAGAATCCCCTCATCCCAGAAGTAACTTTAGCTCCCTGACTCAAGACCCTCAGGAAGGCAGAGTACCGTGACAGGAAAATCACTGGCCTCCACCTCAGGAGGTGAAGGTTCAAGTCTCTGCCAGCCACTGACTAGCTAGGTGACCTTGGAAAAGCCACTCACCCTCAGTTTTGTCACCTTTGAAATGGGAATAACAATATTTGCACTACCCACTTCAAAGGCTTATGGAGGAGACCCCACAAGCATATGGCGGCCATGCAGTTTGTGGCACCGCCCATCTGTAAAAACTTGTTGAATAAATGAAGTGAGGACTACTGCTCTGGGCAGAGCAAAGACTTGGCCAAGTCATGGAGAAGGAAGGAAGGGATTAGGGTGGAGGGTGGGCAGATGCTGGAGGTGCTAGAATGGGCTCAACCAAATGCCCCACAGGGAGCCCTCAGTGTTCATTCCATCTCCGAGCCTGCTCTATCTCAACACTCTGTAAGTTGTGACCAAAGAAGTGGGTAGTGAGCCTGTAGATCTGGTCAGGATGGAGCCCCATTGATTCAAAGAAGAGCAAAGGAATGCAAACCACATGAGATGCCCATGTCTGTGGCCTATGCCAATCCCCACAGCTATGCCAGACAAGACCAGGAAGAACTGGGTGGGATAAGCACTGAAACACATATGACATGGGAAATGGCAGGGTCTCATGGCCTCCCAGAGATGTTATAGGAAAGGCTGGTTCCTGTTGCTGGCGGCCCGGGCCAGTTCATGACAGACTCAGGGCCAAGTTGCTGCACCACTTCCAGGGCACCGGCTAGTCAATGGGGCACATTTTCTGCCCCCAGACCTGTCCAGAGGAGCTCTGAGATAATGCAAGCCCACTTGCAGTCCAAGACCCATTTTATGAGTATAGCAGCCTGGCCCAGTCAATCATGACATACTATGTCTTTAGGCCTCCTTGATGCAGATAGTCACCCTCATCTCATGGCTCATGCCACATTCCAGGTCCAACTAGAACATCAGAATCTCTGAGATGGAAGGAACCTCAGAGAGCACCTAGTCCAACACCTACCTAAGTGAGAGGCCATGTGGCAGGTAGGTGGTACCACAGTAGAGGGAGGACTTGAGTTCAATCCAACCTTGGATACACACCAGCTGGGTGACCCTGGGCAAGTCACTTAACCACTAACTGCCTCCATTTTCTCATCTATAAAATGGGCATAATAACAGCACCTAACTCCCAGGGTTGTTGTGAAGCTCTAATGACTTCACTATGTAAAGTGCTTTGTGGTCGCTGTTCACTTATTTTCAGTCATGTCTGACTCTCTGTGACCCCATTTGGGGTTTTCTTGGCAGAGATGCTGGACTGGTTTGCCATTTCCTTCTCCAACTTATTTTTACAGATGAGGAAACTGAGGAAGACCAGGTGAAGTGACTTGCCCAGGGTGACACAGCTAATGAGTGCCTGAGGCTGAATTTGAACTCAGGTCTTCCTGACTCTAGGCCTGGCATTCTTTTCCCCTGCAGCGCCACTTAGCAAACCCTTTATAAACTGTAAAGTGCTGTCAAAATGCTTTTCAGGCTGCTGGGTCACACTCACACTGAGCTTCCAGCCCACTCAAACCCTGAGACTTTTTCAGATGGACTGCTATCTAGTCATGCTTACCCCATCCTATAGACAAGCAGTTGATTTTTGAAAAAGCCAAGTATAGAATTTTATGTTTAGCCCTATTTAAATTTCGTCTTAGGAGAACTGGCTTGAAATTCCATCTTGCTGAGAACTTTTGAGATTCGAGCTCTTGTCATTCTGGGACAGCTGTTCAGAAAACAGCTGGGCCCACAGTGCCCCTGCAGTGGGGGCAATGGACTTCCATTATTGGGAACCTGTGTTCCAAGACTGGCTAGTCCCTGCCTTGGTTGGATCCCTCTGCCTCACTTTTTTTTTTCATGTAGCTCTCTTGATTGACTTAAAAATTATTTATTCAAAACCTTATATAGAATGTCAATACACCCCAATTAAACTTGCTCAGTAATTTGCATTTAAATTACTTTAATTTCAACCCCCCAAATGTCCTAATTAGTCAATCCATCAACAAGCACTGATTACAGGCGTCTGATGGATGTACCAAGTGCGCATTATGCTAAATGCATGGGCATACAAAGAAATAGTAAAAATCTAGCTGCTGGTTTCAAGGAGCGGCTTCTCAATCACAACCTTCAAGTCTCTATCTCACGATTCTTTTCTTATACTGGTCATTTGCTCTTCCGTTTTTTCTCCATTCTGATGCTTTGGCTTTTATTTCTATTTTTTAAACAATTTTGCATTATTGCCTAAAGGTCTTTTCAGATTTGTTTCTACCCTTCACACCTGTCAGTCTTAATTGCATTACAATATCTATTACATGAAGGTGATGTAGAGTGAAGCAGTGTACATAAAGAGCCAGCTTCCAAGTTAGGAAGCGCTGGGTTCAAGCCATGTCTCTGACACATGCTGGTGGTGCAAATCATTCTACATCTCAGTGTTCTCTAAGACCACACACACACACACACACACACACACACACACACACACACCAGAGAGAAGGTGTTGACTTGCTTTGGTAGAAGAGATTTCCTCTCTCTCAAGAGTTCCCATTTCAATGGAAGCCCAGGCCCAGTTCCTATCTATGCCCCTGCATGAACGCACCCTGATTTATTCGCCTGCTCACTCACTGTTAGGTATTGAAGTTGTTCAGTTTTGGGCAATTACAGACAATGTCATGAGGCTCTTCTGTGCTTGGCTTGTTTCAGGGCAGATTTTATGATGCTGTCATCTATTCCTAAAAAATGGAACCCAGAGATCTGAGGCAGGACTCTGTCACTGAGTGAGCAGTGCATCCTGTGCACTTCCCCATTCCCCAAATCCTGGCTCACATCTTCAGCACACTTGGACTCCTTCTACTGGCTGATGAAGCCTTCCTTTATAGCAATATCCTCAAAAAGCAGTCATCCAACTTCTGCATGCATACCTCCATTGATGGGGATCTCCCTACTTAATAAGATAACCTACTCTACTATGGGACAGATCTCATCGCTAACTGATGGTCCAGTTTTTCCTGCCCCAGCTGGCAACCCTGAATCTGTTCAGGAATAAATTTGTGGAGGAAGGAATCAGTGCCAGACAACTGCCTCTGGAACTTCTCACATTTGGGTTAACAATCGCTTGACTCAATATAAACTCCTGTCAGTCAAACATGTACTTTGGAAATGGTCCAGGGCTCAACAGAATTGGGTGAAAAAATCATACAGAGAAAAGGATTAAAGCAATTCTCAACCATTAACACCTTCGTCTAGTGCCAGATGGAAAGCCTTTACTATGGGAGATGAATCTGGAGCCTGTTTCTGATGAAGAGCTGGTCACTAGCCAAAGGAACTGACCTAGGAGTCATGGGAAGAAATTTTCTCTCAGAACTTATCATCAATAAATATTCCCAAAGACTCTATCATAGGCAGTACTATGACCAACAAACCCCATGTTAACTGAGTAGATAGTATCAAATAATCCAGACATTCACATTTCTATCATATCTCATGTGAATGGTCTAGGCACACACTGAAGGTACTCCTGATGAAAACAGGAGCCAGGAACAGGCAGGCTTGCCTAGCCAATGTCCTATAGCTCCCACCATCTGTGAACTCACAATAATAGTTAAGATCTGAGGTCCTATCGTGTGGAGTATTTAACTGCAAACCAGCTTTTGATATGGAAGAACATTTTCAAGTCTCTTCTCCAATCAGGTACCTTTCACACATGGTAAAATTCTGTAAAATGTCATGATTACACATGTACGTACACATGTATTATGTATACATGTATGCATGTATTATACATACATATATCTATATATGTATATGTATATATATATGTGTATATATATCATCTGTATGGTCTTCTCCTATTAGACCAGGAGCTCCAGAAGAGTAGACTATTTTGGTTTTCTCTCTGGATCCCCAGTGCTTGGGACAGTGCTTGGCACAAAGTAAGCACTTTTTTGTTCATTCCTTCATGATAGATGTGACCATGAAGGTAACTCTGACCAATCATTTACTGAATATTGACATCGAATGAAGTATAAAACAGATATCTGTTTGCCCATTCCATCAAGGATTTCCTGGGGGGGGGTGCGGGAAGTCCAATGGGAACAGAGATTTCTGAGAGATGGGAGGCCCTTCAGATGCTCCTGGGGCCTTGGGTCTACACTACAGGGGTCCACAGTCCCTCAGAAGTCTTGGTTCAGTCCCAAAGAGCTGGGGACACTGGGTATTATGGCTATGCTGGGGTCATTATTCATGTGCAATTCCAACTGAAGTGGTGACACCAGCCCCCGATGACGAGCTCCTTCTTGGCCCTGCTCTTCCTAATCTTGCATCCTGGACTCCTTGCCCTGCCCCCTCCCCCATCCCATAGTGGTCTTTGGTGTTCTGAAAGGGCTGCTTTAGTTTGTTCCACTTGCTTCAGGCACCAAGATGTTTAGAAATATTCTTGGGTACCTACTGCCCTGGGAAGCACTGAGACAGTCACTTCTGAGGTGGCTGGATGCCTGTTTATTTCTGCTGAGGATTGAGGTTGTCATCCAATTGCCTCCAGGATTCAAGGCTGACTCAGTGGGGTCTGTTTGAGAGCAGCCTGGATTTAGGAACTAGGAAATCCCAGGTTTCCTCCTGGTAGACCAGAGTCTGTCATGAGATCTGGGAGAAAATTCCCAGGGCCTTGGAGATGCTAGATGGCCATGGGAGGCTCAGGTGGGCCCCATGACCAGTATGCCTGTAGCGGCAGGTAGTGCCCAACTCCCCCATTTTATCAGAATTTGAGGTACAGACCTAATTATAAGAAAGCTACTTTTGACCAAAGCCTCTGCTCCACTCCGCCACTACCTCGACAGTCCAAGAAATGAGGTCATCTTTGTGTGTGTGTGTACATGTGCATGCCTGGGGGGGGGGAAGGGGAGGGAGAGAGGGAGGGAGGGAGAGAGAGAGAGAGAGAGTGAATGAGAATGACATCTGCTGCTGAGACTCAGACTACAATATCCAGGCACAGAGCATGACTCCACAGGCAGGAGCAGCTGATGCATCCACATAGGGCCTACAGGGATTGGTCATGTCCAACAGGACTGAAGTCAGCTCACCCATTCCTTAAAGGTTAGAAACTCCAAGATGCTCCAAAGCTGCAGAACAGACATGGAAGGGACCTCAGCCACATGTAGTCTAAGCTGCTGACCTTCCACATGAGTGGGCATCTGGCCACTTGGAGGCCTCCAAGGAAGGGGAGTCCAGCACCTCCCAAGGCAGCCCAGTCCACTCTTGGATAGCATTCATGCTATCCCCACCCCCTCATTCTAGCCCTACCACCTGTGCTCCAGACTTAGGAAGCCCTTTCCCCATAAATACCCCCATGAGACAGACAGGTCAAGTAGGATACCAGTATGGGAAGGAGTTGGGGTTTTAACAGCAAAGAGACCCCCTTATGGCAACTCCCTCCACAAATGCAGAGCCTAACCCATCTGGGTTTTAATAGATAAATCCTAAGGAATTGCTTAAGGCATACAGATGTAAGTGATTCAACACTTAGAAGGGGCTTCGAATGAATTAAACAGAGCCCAACAACAGTCACATGATGGATGAAGGAGACGATAAAGATAATTTATTACAGAAGCTTGAGTTGGAAGGGCCCTTAGAACAGAGACCACAAAATGTTTGAATTAGAAAAGGGTCTTGGATCAGAGAACATCAGAGCTGGGCCTTCAAAACAGAGAATGCCAGGACATGGAGGGCTGGGGGCCTTAGAACAGGGAATGCCAGAGCTGGGGGTACCTTGGAATATGGAATGGCAGAGATTGAAGGAACTCTTGGACAGATAAGGTCCCAGGTGTAGGGTCATGCCATTCAGCTAATTGTTTTACAGATGAGGAGACCGAAGCCCTGAGTGGTGAAATAAGTCTGGGGCAGAAGCAGGATTAGAACCCAGGCTTAGAACCTCTAGGCTTTCCCTCACCCCAGCAGCACGCCTCTCAGATTTCTTCCCTCCTTTATTCTTTCTCTAAGTAACTCAGTGAACAGGAAGACTTCTTGGAGAAGGCCTCCCTTGGGATGCTGTGGAGAGTCTACCCACCGGGGACCCCATCTCTGAAGCAGAACTCTGTCTTTCTGTGAAATCTGAGCATTGTTACAGGATGTTTGTGGTCCTGGGCTTTGCAATGGCCCTCCCTCAGATCCTGTGACTTCAGTCCCTTGAGTGCCTTCTCACGGCCTGAAAAGCATGAGTTTTGTAGGCAGACCTCATGTACAGGCCAGGGTTACTCATAGCAACAGCACCTGTATTTGTAAATAGGGGTTTGCTAGCTCTCTGAGGGGGTTGGCCAGATTACATCCTGGGAGGGGACCAGGCAGCTGAACCTCTGGGGTAGCTACTGGACACAGACCCACTCAGAACATGCTGCTTCCAAGGATTACTGTTCTGTTCTGTTTTCCTCCCTCCCTTCTTCTCTCTTTCCCTTCTTTCTTTTCTTCCTTTCTGTTTCTCTCTCTCTTTCCTTCTTCTCCCTCCCTCCATTTTTTCTTCTCTTTTCTTTCCCTCCTTCCTCTCTGTCCCTCTCTACCCCTCCCTCCTTTCCTTTCTCTACCTCCCTTTCTTCCTCTGTCCCTCTTTTTTTCCCCTCCCTGCCTTCCTCCCCCTTCTTTCTTCTCCCTCCCTCCCTTTCTCCTCTCCCTTCTATTTTTACTTCCTTCCTCTCTGTCTTTCTCTTTCTTCTCCTCCCTTCTCTCCCCACCCCTTCCTCTGCTTTCTTTTTGTTGAACAACCCACAGTGCAGAGAGACAAGGTGCCATTTTCCTGTTCTGAAAAGCAAATCTTGACCCTTAGCAGGGGTTTCGGCTTTCCAGGCAAGATGCTTTCCAGAGTGGTTTTATGGGATTTTTGACATATGTTGTTTATAACCTTAATTTTTTTTAAATGAGCAAGTCCAATAAATCTGTTACCTACTAAGCAAATTCTGGTCTGGTTGCATCTGGCCCCATTTTTATTTGAGACTGTAAAGGCATTTTAGGAGATGGGTAAATGTTGTAGTGTTACTCATAGGCCCTGATGCTCTGTTTTACTGTGACTTTTCAAAGACCGGCTCCCTCCCCCCCCCATCCCCCTTTCCCACCGTTCTTGTAAAAGGCACAGATTGGCATGTTTGCTTACTAGGCTTTCTAGCCAAAGACCAGAGGGCAGTTGTTTGAGTTATCAAAGCAGAGGGGGAGCAGGGAGCAAAGAGATTGTTGGCTCTTGCTCAGTCCCCATTCCCTTCCCCCAAACCCTGTAGGATAGTCAATGGTTATTTATTAAGCATTTGTTGTATGTCATGCCCAGTGCTAAGCCTGGGATACAAAGAAAGGCAAAACTGCTATTCTGGCCTTCAGGAAGCTCACAGTCTAATGGAGGAGACAATGTATAAATAAGTAGGTATCTACAATATGGAAGAGGAGATGGGAGGTACTCTGAAGTGGAAGTCAAGAAGGACTGGGAAAGGCCTCTTACAGAAGGAGTCTTGAAGGAATGCAGAGATTCTAAGAGGGGGAGGTGAAGGGGCAGAATATTCTAGGCGTGGTGTCTAGTCAATGCAAAGGCACTGAGATGTGAGATGGAATGTTGTGTGTGAGGAACAGCAAGTAGGTCAGTGAGGCTAGAAAGGTAGGAAGAGACTAGATTAGATTACAAAAGGTTTTAAATGAAAAAGAGAGAATTTCATATTTGATCCTGGAGGTAATAGGGTGTCACTAAGTTATTTGAGCAAGGGGGTGACACGGTCAAATCTATACTTTAGGAAAATCACTTTAGGATCAGAATGGAGGATGAACTGGAATGGGCAGGCAGGCAGAGCCCTGGCAGCTATTGCAATAATTCAGGTGTGAGGTGATGAGGGCCTGCAGCAGGGTGGGGGCAGTGTCAGAAGAGAGAAGGGGGAGTGGTTGAGAGATGCTGCAGAGATGAAATGGACAAGAGGTATTGCAGAGGTGAAATGGACAAGAGATGCTGCAGAGGTGAAATGGACCAGAGATGCTGCAGAGGTGAAATGGACCAGAGATGCTGCAGAGGTGAAATGGATAGGCCTTGGCAACAGCTTGTATATGGGAGGTGAGAGATAGTGAAGGATTCAGGATGACTTCTAGGTTGGTAGTTTGAGGGCCTGGGAGATGTCATCTGAAGTAACAGGGAGGTTCAGGATGAGCAAAGGTTTGGGGAAAGATAATGAGCTCTCTCTTAGACATATTGAATTTGAGATGCCTAGCCAGTAGGCAGTTGGAGATGCGTGATGCTCAGCGGGGAGTCCAAGGCTGGATATATAGATCTGGAAATCATCTGTATAGATATGAGAATTGAAGCCATAGGACCAAGTGAGATAGGAGAGAGTGAAAAGAGAAGCAGGCTGAGGACAGAACGTGGGGGGAAACCCACAACAAAGGAGACCGAGGACTCCTGCCTGAGATGCTGCCTCTGCCTCCTGGGTTCTAGCACTGAATTCTTCCTGTTCTTGCTGCCATTTAAAGCCATTGCCTTTTCTTTGGGTCTCCTTTGTCGGGGCCTCAAATCATTCAGCACAGGTTAGACAGTTATGAGGCACTTCTTGCTTCCTTTAGTCTTATCTCTAAACAAACCCGCTCCCTTGCTTCCCCAAACTCATTTTCTCTTTTTGTAAAAGTTTTATTTTGCCTTTTTTTGGCATCACTGTTTCTCCTCAATGACTCTATCAATAGACCTGTCCCTAAGAAGTACAGTTAAGCAAGGTAAGCCAACATACTGACCATGTCTGACTATGGAGACCTCATTTAGCACCCATGGCTCCCTCCATGGAGAGAAAGGAGACACACACATTCTGCTCTCAGGCTTTTGGAGTTAAGAGGAGAATAGACCTATTCAGAATTGAATTCAATTCAACACAACTTGAAGACTGATGTGTCCAGCACTGATGTATGTGTGTCATTCAGTTCAACAAGCCTTAAGTGTCCACTGGGTTCCAAGTTCTGGGGGAGATGAAAGTGAATAACGCCACAGGCCCTGCCCTTCATTCAAGAGTTTATGCTCTAATGGCGGGAGGGGGAATAGAGATGAACATCTACCAAGAAGCCTGCTATGAAGATGAATATGAAAATGGTAAGAGTGAAGCTATCCAGATGAAGTAAGCAAGGAAAGCCTGTCACTTGGGGAGAGGGGCTCAGGGATTAGAGAGGAATAGAGTTGAGCTGAGGCTGGTAAAGGAGAAGGAGGATTTCAGTGGGCGGAGAGGAAGAAGGAGGGTTCCAAGCACGGGGGAGGTGTAGCCTGAAGGAATGCTTGGAGCCATGAGACAGCAAGATGAGAATGGGGTGACAGGAGAGAGAGTAAAGGCAAATCAGGCTGAAACCTCAGCTTGGAGCCAACCCGGGGAGGGCCTTGACTGCCAGGGCCATGTGTTTCTATTTTATGCTGCCATTTCATTGGGAACTGGTAGTTTTTGAGCAAAGGGGTGATGTGGTCAGGCCTGTGCCTTTGGAAGATGACTTTGGCAGGAGTGAAGTGTGGAGTCACTCTGCTGGCCTCCAATTTCGCATCTCCAACTGCTTTTTGGACATCTCGAACTGGATGTCCTCTAGATGTTTTCAACTCAACATGTCCAAAACTAAAGTCAGTATCTTCCCCCCATCCCTGCTCCTTCCCTCCCTCCCAACTTCGTTATTACTGTCAAGGGCACTACCTTCCTAAGTGCCACACTCAGCTTGTCACTCTCACTGGCTCCCATATTCAAGCTACCACCAAATCTTGGCATGGATTTGTCCCCTTCTCTCAGATGCTGCCACCATCTTGGCATAGTCCTGCATAACGTTGCACTAGGCCCACTAAAATAGCCTGTCCCCAATTTCTCCCTTCTCCCTTCCAGAGATATTTTCCTCAAGCATAAATCCACCCATATCATCCCTGACTCCAATCCCAGAGGCTCTCTACTGCCCTTAGGATCACCTAGAAAGTCCTCAGCTTTTCATTCACAGCTGAGACCTTTCTTATTTTACTCTCCCTGCCCAACAAGTATTCTAGGATCTAGGACCTAGCCAGGCTGAGGAATATGGGCTTCTCCCTCCTCGCCTCAGCCTGGCAGTGTCTCTGGCCCTTCAAGTCTCAGCTTGTCCCCTCTTATAAGAAGACTCCCATCCCCCAGTGGTTCCTTCCCCTCTGAAATAAGCTTCCACCTACTTTGTATACATGTTGTCTATGGAGCTGAATAGGTATTTCTATACACATATACATGTAGGCCACAAGTATGACAGTATGGGAACACCGGGGGCAGGGGCTATTTTTGCCTTTTTGTATTCCCAGCCATGGTAAGGACTCAACAAATACCTGCTGACTGACTGAAGACCAATTAAGAGGCCAATGCAAGAGTCTGAGTGGGAGGCCATGGGGGCCTGGGGTAGGGTGGTGGTAGCTGTGTGTAGAGAGACATTGCCAAGTCACCTGGTAACTGACTAAATGTGGAAGAGTCAGGGATGACTCTGAGTTAATAAACCTGGGAGGATGGTGGTCTCTGAGAGGGAGGGGCATCTTTAGGAGGGAAGATGATGGGTTTTGCTTTGGATATGTTGAGTTTGAGATGCCTCTGGGATATCCAGTTTAAACTGTCCAACAGGAAGTTGGTGTTTGGAGACTGGAGCACAGGATTGGGTATATAGATGGAGAGGCCAACAGCCTCCAACAGAACCCATGACAGCAGATGAGATCACCAAGGGGGAGAGGAGTGCCCAGCACAGAGCCTGGGGGACTGTTTCAACAATCAGGCTAGCAGCTTCTGTGGGGGTGTTAAGATCCACCCACAGCCAGCACCCAGAAAGCTGCCAACAGCACAGGTTCTTTTGATCTGCTTAACTAAGGAAAGCAAGGTGAAGGGGTTGACAAGCTTACTTTAATTCAGCATACAAATATCATTCACTTAGTTCAGGTGAAAAAGACCAGCATACTGAACTTCAGAACAAAATACAAACAAATTACAAACATCAACACACAGACCTTGTCTGATTCAAATCCCAATACATAGTTACCAGAGTTTAACAAAGTCTCAGCATCCAGGTTACAAGCTGGAGGGCCCTTAGCTACAGCTGCCTGGAGTCTCTTG
>CM053628.1:931676-941892 GCA_028646595.1 Phalanger gymnotis | reverse complement strand
CCACACAATGGCTCCAACTGCCCAGAACCACTTTGGGGCAAATTGACCAAGCAGGAGGGAGGCATGCCCATAACTCTTTGGGTCAATGCTCAAGAGCTGGCATATAAATATGCCTCGTTTTTCCCAGACATGAAACTGGCACTTTTACAAGAAGCATGGGCCCATGTGGAGTACAAGCCATCCAAGGTCTGGCACCAACAATTAATTACACTGACAGAAGAAGCCAAGGAGTGAAGAAGTGGCTGAAGGCCCTGTTAGTACAGCTGGCTAGAGAGCCTACATTGGCATCACGCTGGGGCATCCACACTGCAGAGGGACAAAAAAGCCAACGTTGCTTTTCCACAAGCTTCTTGAGACAGGCACTGCCAACAAGCCAGTTTTTCTTGTCTCCCTTCCCTTGTTCTGGTCCCAACATCCTTGTCTCTGACAGAAGTTTTAATTGGATGACAGCTCAGAGGATCTCAGATTTCGACTTGTGCCCTCAATTAGCAAGGAAGCTTCTGCCTTGCCTTCTCTTTTCAGCCCTTGAAGATGACTCCTGTGCCTCTAGCAATGGCTTGAGAGTCCGGGGGGCCTTCCTGAGTTGTCTGCTTAGGTGGCATAGTGTTCAGTTTCCAGCAGCCTAGTTCCGAGTACCATAGTCTGGAAAGGCCACTAGCACATTGGAGGGCAAACAGCCCTTCCTGCTCCCCACTTCCTCATTGAGCCCGTGTGAGGGAGTTCACCTGGATGGCCTCTGAGGCAGAGCTGTGGGCTTTCTGGATTCCATGTTGTGAGGAAAGGGTAATGTCCTTCCTGAGCCTGCCTACTTCCCAAATGTTCTCCAAGGGTGGGGATTTTCACCCAAGCTCTATAAACTTACTTTGTGAAAAAGTTTTTGGCATTGTATCTCAATAGAATGAGTTTCCTTTGTGATTCTCTCATTTTTATTTTATGCTTCATTTAAAAACACGATTCTAGAAAGGGTCCAGTGGCTTCTTCACTAGGACTGCAGCCCAGGGCTCCACAACACAAAGGTGAAGAAGGTCAGCTGGGCTCTGAATTCCAAAGAATGAGTAAACAACTGCTTAGGAAAATGGGGAGTGGCCAAGTTTTGGGGTGGGGGGGCGGGGGGAGGAGATCTTAATTTACCCAGGTTCCCAAATAACTAGATTTTCCTTCAATATTCTGCAACCAAGTCTAAGGTCCTGCCTCTAACATCTGTGAATCTAGGGTTCTGGTCTTGCTGAGGTCAGGGGCTCATAGCTTCGCAAATGATCTCAGAACCTTCCCAAGTGAGAGGTGCTCAAAGCCCAGCTCAGGAGACAGAGTTCCACCACCTAGCTGTCACTGATTCTCTGGCCTTTTGGTCCTTCTGACCCTTCCCTGGCCCATTCCTGCTCAGGGCCAAGCCACATGCTGAAGCGCTCCCAATTTTGAACATTGCGTGTTGGGGCAAAGGCAGAACTCCTTTGCCTCTGAAGCTATAACATTCCAAAAATCTGTTTGATCTGGCAGTTTAACAACTGTTGATGTTTTAATTGCTTCTTTAAAGGATTCATCTCCATTGCTTGGGTTATTTTTATTTTATACTGAAGGAATGTCAATATTGCCCATCTCCTTGCCCAATGACTTACCACTGCAGGATCTTGGAGGAAAATCCAGTAATTATTGGAGCAGAGTAACTTAAGCCCCCTACTCTGGGAAACTCGGCAGCTGCTTGCTTTCCCAGGGAGCCATCACTCCCTGTCAACCTTGCAGCCATTGGTTGGCCTTTCACTGCCACTTGGGGGTTGGAGCCAGGCCACGCGTTGCCTTTAAAAGAAGTACGGAAGGTAGGAGACAGAGCACTGACCTGGACTCCCACAGATCTGTTGCTTGGTAGCTTTGCATCTTTGATCAAGTCCTGGCCCCTGTCTGGGCCTCAGGTCTCTTCTCTGGCAATTGAGAAGGTTGGAAGAGAGAAGCTCGCAAGGATGCTTCCAGGGCTAACATCTTACCCAATGAAAGCAGACATATTGCCTTCTTTTCTGGGGTAAGCCTCTAATCCAGAGGTGTCAGGAGACAATGACTTAGTGAGCTTGGCATTCCCAAAGGGTCCATTCTTGCTTCTCTCTTCTTTGGTTATCTGCCAGGCCCCAGGGGGTCTGTGTTCAGCTGCCCATGTGAATAGTCCTAGACCCCAAACCCCACTGTGTTGGCTTCAAACTTCCTGATGTCACACCTTCACCTTGGTGGTAGATGAACATTGAAACTTTCTTCTCAAGAAGAAAGAATCCCAGCTCACCTTTCTCTAGCTTTCCTGTTCACAAAGCACCCTGTGAGACAGGCACAAAGAGCTCGCACTAGTATTCTCTTGCATTTGTAATCTCATACTGTCTTAGGACAGGGAATGTCTTGGCTTCTGTATTTGTTTTAACAAATGCTTTTGCATTCATCCATTGAGATGTGCCCTTCTATGATGCAGCCCATCTGTGCTAGACCTTCCTGTGTGCTTGGTGTCCATTTCCTCCCAGAAATTTGCCCCAGGGACAGCATACTAGGGGACCTTCCTTGGGGCTTTGGGACATCTTGAAGATACCAGCCGAGCAAGTGGGCAGGCCTTGAGACATACCTCACCTCTCTTTTTGGCCCTATATTTTGCTGCTGGCATCCAACATCCTATATCCCACCTCCTTGTTTATAGTGTGTTGCAGCCAGCAAATGCCCATCTGAGAGAGAAAGGGTAAGGTCTATTAGTTCCACTTTTCAGAGTTGGGAAGCTGAGGCTCAAGGAAGAGGAAGTGATTTGCCCAAAGCCACACAGTGTTTGAGTCAGGATTTGAACCTAGGACTCTTGTTACCAAGTCCTATTTTCATCATTCAGTTTAACTCTGCACAAAGCAGTTGAGTCAGGGGGCCCTCTGTTTTCTTGGTGTTAATTGTCAGGCCAAAATTAGCACAAGCAGCCCGTTTTCTTACATCTTAACCTCTGAGGCTACCGCACACCAACACTTCCTCCACTTTCGTCTTGGCTTATAACCTTTTCAAGGCTATACCTCGATGCCGTTTTCATCCTCATTGAAGGCATCTGACAACATTGCTGAGAACATCATGGTAAAAAGCATGGAAGAAAGCACACAGGCCTGCTTCGCTACATCAGCGACTGGGGAAGTATTAGAGCATTGTCTATTATCCAGAACACGTGCACACGTGCCATTGCGAAACGAAATTGAGCCGCGATCTTCCGTTAGCCCCCATGACTGACGGTATCAAAAGCCTTTGTCAGATCAATAACATTATGTGCAGACCTCTGTTCTGTTCCTGGCATTTTTCCTGCAGTCGTTGGGCAGCAAACACCATATTGACCATTCCTCAGCCCTTTCTGAAGCCACTCTGGCCAACTAAGGAGGACTCTGGCAAGAATCTTGCCAGCAGTGACTAAGAGAGAGACCCCACCCTTGTGGTTGTCACAGGACAGTCTATTTCTTCTACCTTTGTAGAGATGAACAGTGGAGGTGTCCTTGAACTCCTGGGGGATAACCTCTTCTTGTCTTATAACCTGGAAAATTTGAGTCAACTTTTGTCTGAGCAATGGATCCCCACCTTGTAAATCTCAGCTAGAATAGAATCAGCACCAGGTGTTTTGCCACGGGAGAGGAACCTAATGGCATTCAGAACCTCCTTTTCAGTTGGAAGTTCATCTAAAGAGAGATCGACCTCAACTTGAGGTATACAGTCAATGGCTTCAGCATTGATCAATAATGGTCTGTAATATGGGGATGATACCACCTGGAACACATTCTTCACATGTTTGTTGTGAGACTCAAATAAGACCCTGTGTGAGGTCTTTCCCTGGTCTACTTCTCAATTCCACCCCCAGCCCCCAGTATATTTCATCTATTCTGTTTGTATCTTGTTTGAACAGAGTTGTGGTGGGGGGCAGCAAGGTGGTGCCACAATACATAGAGCTCACCTAATCCTCACAACAACCTTGGAAGGTAGGTGCTATTGCAATCCCCATTTTACAGTTGAGGAAACTGAGGCAAACAGAGATTAAGTGACTTGTCCAGGGTCACACAGCTAATAAGTGTCTGAGGTCAGCTATCAACTCAGGTCTTCCTGACTCCATAACCAATGCTCTATTTGCTGCAGTGCTACCTAGGTGCCAATCAGGTACTAGCATTAAGGGGTGTTAGGATAAGCTTCTCATAGAAGGTGGGATTTTATCTTGGACTTGATAGAAGCCAGGGACACCAGAAGATATGAGGAGGGAGAGCGTTCCAGGCCAGGCTCAATGATCTGCCCCTGGCCCTATGCATTTTTGTCAGTGACCTGTCTAAAGACAGACAGATATGCTTATCCAATTTGTAGTTGACACAAGTCTGAGAAGAATAGCAAACATGTTGGCTGAGTTATGATCAATAAAGGTCTCATTGGCAGGCCCAAATATTGTGCCAGACTGACTAACGGGCAATTGAATAGCTGTACAAACGTCTTTTTTTTGGCAGAGGTGAGGCTAGAGTTCAATGGCAGCCAGGCTTTGGCTTCCCTCCAAAAGGAAAGAGGGAGGCGATGCTGTCCCACCATCCCTTGGTCTGGGATAAGAGCTCTCATATTAGGAAAGACCTTCAGAAGCTGGATCAGCCAGGGTAGCCAAGGGCCTCATTAGGGTTCAGGCAGGATGAGGACTGATCGGTTGGTACAAAAACTCTTGGTGAGGCTGAGAAGGGCTGTGGTGTGCAACAGGGATTGAGCTTGTTCTGCTTGGCACCAAGGGACAGAGCCAGGAGCAGCAATGGGAGGGAAGATTCACAGGTCAGGAACAGCCCCCTAGTAATCAGAGCTAGCTGTCTCAGAAGGAAGGACTTGGCAAAGGCTCGACCACCTCTACTCAAGTAGGGGAGGGTTGGCCTCAAAGGTCCCTACCACCCCTCCCTGCCAAGTCTCTCTAGCCCTGCTACTCTGCCCCTCTGTCCCCTTTCCTGCTTCCTGGCCAGCCTCCCTAAATCCTGGGACAGCCATGTGCATGCCTTTTGTGTTCTGGCTTTAGCAGCCCCTGGTCCCCCTGCTCTCTCTTTGCCCCCAATCCTCACACACCTCACTTCTTCTAGCTAACCCTAATTCCTCCTCCTCTCTTAGTTTCCCTTCTTCCTTGCTCCCTATTGTGCCTTCCAGGTTTCCTGGATCCAGGAGTTTTCATTAAGTGTGGCTCCTTCCCAGGAAATCTCCTGGCTGTTCAAATCCCTCCTTCCATTAATGACCAGGAATAGTTGCCTTTTTTTTCCCCCAACAGGATAAACCCAAGGATAACTACAGTTCTGAGGAGGCCCATTTATCATAAGGAGAGAGGATGATTAAGGCCAACTTTTATAATATTATGTGGAGTCCTTGGAGTTCCCAAGCAGTTATTAAGCACATAGTGTGGCTCAGACAGTGTGCTAATTATGCAAAGAAGGCCAAAACAAGGCATCTGCCCTCAAGGAACTCACTGTCTGATGGGGGACACAGCCCTCAAACACCTCTGTACAAATAGATGGGGCAAATGGGAGCTTAGGTCCAAGGGAAGGCACCAAGAAAGGCCTTTAGGAGGTGAGATTGGAGCTGAGGCTGGAGGTGACAGAATGTGATGAGCTCTGAATGGCCTGCTCACACACCTGTGATGCCACACACTTGGGTTCCCTGAGTTTCTTTGTCTTCCCTAGAGAGAAGGGATGCTGGGATACATCTGAATGGCCTTTTCTACAATTCCACCAAATCTGTATAAGTGAGTAAGCGTAGTAGCTCAAAGTCAGCTTGGCCTTGTGAAAGATACCAGCACCATTTTGGTGCCAGTATTTGCAAAACACCAAAATCCAGGGGCATGGCTTTGACTGAAGGGGAGAAGATAACTTTTCACAAAGGGGTTCTAGATCGCATTGGTTTGTAGAGAGACTCCTTGAAGTTAATTCTTTGGTTTGTAAAGCTACTGTGGGGCTGTGCATGTTAGGGGTGGAAAGCACCCTTGGCTTGAAATCAGGAGGCCTGGCTTGGAACTCTACCTCCAACATGAGCTGGGCAACCTTGGTCAAGTTTTCAAACTCTCTCAGCCTTGCTTTACCCACTCGTTTTTTTTATTGTTTTATTTTTTAAATTTTATTTATTTTTAGTTTTCAACATTCACTTTTATAAGATTTCGACTTCTAAATTTTCTCCCCTCCCTCTCCCCAAGACAGCATGCAATCTGATATAGGCTATACATGTGCAATCATGTTAAACGCATTTCCACATTAGTCATGTTGTAAAAAAGAATCAGAACCAAAGGGAAAAAAAACACAAGAAAGGAAAAACAAAAAAGAGCAAATCATCTGCTTCCATCTGCATTCAGACTCCATAGTTCTTTTTCTGGATGTGGATGGCATTTTCCATCTTTAGTCTTTTGGAACTGTCTTAGATTTTAGATTGCTGAGAAGAGCTAAGTCTATCAAAGCTGGTCATCGCACGATGTTACCTTATGCACTGTTCTCCTGGTTCTGCTCACTTCACTCAGCATCAGTTCATGTAAGTCTTCCCAGGTTTTTCTGAAGTCTGCCTGCTCATCATTTCTCATAGCACAATAGTATTCCATTACATTCATGCACCACAACTTGTTTAGCCATTCCCCTATTGATGGGCATCCCCTCAATTTCCAATTCTTGGCCACCACAAAGAGCTGCTTATAAATATTTTTGTACATGTGGGTCCTTTTCCCAATATATTAATCTCTTTGGGATACAGATCTAGAAGTGGTATTGCTGGGTCAAAGGGTATGCACGGTTTTATAGCCCTTTGGCCATAGTTCCAAATTGTTCTCTAGAATAGTTGCATCAGTTCACAACTCCATCAACAATGCATTAGTGTTCCAATTTTCCCACAGCTTCTCCAGCATTTATCATTTTCCTGTTTTGTCGTGTTACCAATCTGATAGGTGTGATGTGGTACCTCAGAGTTGTTTTGACTTGCATCTCTCTAGTCAATAGTGATTTAGAGCATTTTTTCATATGACTATAGATAGCTTTAATTTCTTCATCTGAAAACTTCCTGTTCATATCCTTTGAATATTTATCAATTGAGGAATGACTTGTAGTCTTATAGATTTGACTCAGGCCTCATTTCTAAAATATATAGAGAACTTTCTAAGAGACACTAGCTATAAAAATTGTTTCCCAGTTTTCTGCTTCCCTTCTAATCTTGGTTGCATTGGCTTTGTTTTTGCAAAAACTTTGTAATGTAATATAATCAAAATTATCCATTTTGCATTTCATAATGTTCTCTATGTCTCTATCTCTTGTTTGGTCATAAATTCTTCCATTCTCCATAGATCTGACAGGTAAACTATTCCTTCCTCTGCTAGTTAGCTTGTAGTATTAGCCTTTATATCTAAATTGTGTACTCATTTTGACCTTATCTTGCTTGGTATATGGTGTGAGATGTCGTTCTATGCCTAGTTTCTGCCATGCTATTTTCCAGTTTTCCCAGAAGATTTTGTCATATAGTGAGTTTTTACCCCAGAAGCTGGAGTCTTTGGGCTTATCAAACAGTAGATTGCTATAATCATTGCCTACTGTGTCTTGTGTACCTAACCTGTTCCACTGATCTGCCCCTCTTTCTTAGCCAGTACTGGGTAGTTTTGATGCTTGCTGCTTTATAATGCAGTTTGATATCTGGCATAGCTAGGCCCCCTTCCCTAGCATTTCTTTCCATTCATTCCCTTGATATTCTGGACCTTCTGTTCTTCCAGATGAATTTTGGTATTATTTTTTCTAGCTCTATAAAATAATTTTTGGTGGTTTGATTGGTATGGCACTTACCGCTTTACTCACTTGTAATGGGAGGATGGCTATGCTTACCACTAACGCCCTCACAGTCATGCACTGGAGACGTGAGAAATCTGAAGTCAGTAACTATTGATAGTGGAATTGTTGCCCTGCTGGCACTTTTATCTCTCAGAAGGAATGAGGAGATGACATTGGGAAATTGGTCTTCTGGACCCTCTGACTGGAACAAGAGCCTCCTCATCAGTCTCCCTGCCTCCAATCTCCTTAGTTCTCTGGGGTTCACCTAACAAGACTATGGTTACCCTGGGAGGTAGGTGCTGTTATGATGCCCATTTTACAGATGAGGAAACTGAAGCAAGCATAGCTGAAGAGACTTGCCCAGGGTCACACAGCCTGCAAGTATCTGAGGCCAGATTGGATTCTAGAGGCATCATGAGGAGTCCAGTTGCACAGTTGGTAGAGAGAAGGGGAGCAAAGGAAGGGGAGATCAGGAAGGGCTGGAGGAACCTGGAAAGAAGAAGAGGATTGACCCCCTCCCCTGTGCCTCCTACCCTTCTCTAGCTCCCTTGGGTGGTACTTAGAGTCACAAAACCCCCAAGGCATAAAGACTTCAAAGACCATGAAGTCCAGTCTATAACCAGCTAGGAATTCCCTTCTCTGCTACATCCTTGATGAGTACCACTTGGCCTCCCCTTCATAGGTGGCCTTGAATGATGGAAAACTCACTGCCCTGGGAGCCTCTCAGCTCCGTTTTAGGACGGCTGACAAAATGGGCCTTTCTAACCTCCTTCCATTAGTCTTAGGTCTAATCTCCAGGGCAAACCAGAACAAGCCAAACCTACTTTCCATGCCGCTCCCACCTGCCTCTTCTCCAGGCTAACCCTGAGCCCCAGCTCCTCTCCATGGGCTTTCCACTGGAGACCTTAGCATGCAGACACCAGCTGCACACAAGTGTGGACCTGGCCACTCTGGGCCTATCAGCTTATATGATTCTCCCTGTAACTCTCCAGAGAGGGCCCATGCCCCTTCAACTTTCCAAAGCAGTTTCCACTTAGAGGGTCCCAGTTAACCCGGGGAGTCTGGCAGTGGCGAGAAACCATCGTCGTGAAGGAACATACCAGTTGGCCTGTTAGCAAACTCAACAGAAAGACCTCGCAGCTTCTCTTGTTGCATTTTAGGTATGAAAAGACCTCTGGGTGCATTCGCAAACATAGTCACAGAATATGCTAGAGATCGCACCTGGACTATTCCATTTCTCCAAACTCATTAACCAGAAAGATCTAGATTAATTGGAGGGAGTTCAGAGAAGATGAGCAAAAACGATTAAGGGGCCAGAGGGATTGATTTATGAGCAAAGATGAAAAGAACTCTGTCTGTGCAGCATAGGTAAGTGATGACTAAGCGGGAAGGGGGAGGGGACACAACTGTCTGAGGGTGTAAACACCAGGGAGAGAAGAGAATAACTTACTGTGCAGCAGGAGAACAGAACCAGAGCTAATAAACTAGAATTACCCAAAGGGATAACAGAATGGAGATTTCTGGGGAAACTCTGCTCCCTGAGACCATGAGAGCGTTTCCCAAGGGAGACAGTGGCAAACCCCAAGAGAGATGGAATGGAAATATACTCCAGAGCTTGAGTCTTCCCTCAGTGACCTTGGCAAGTCAGTTAACTTCTGTGCCCTTAAATTGCCTCACCCAGAAGAGGAACTCAGAAGTCCCTCCTAGCCCCTAATCCAGTCGTCTGTGACCTCTGGCCCAGAGCTTAGCCCAGAGTAAGCAGTGTGTCCTAGGAACCAGCCACCTGGTGGCATTTTGGGACAGCCCATCTTCCCCAAGCCTGGGGGACATTTCCCATCTGGCAGGAGGGGCTGTAGCTACAATGATAGGTGTACAACTAAGTTTTTTTCATGAGAGGCAGGAGAAGGCTCAAAGTGCTCATGGCAGGGTCTTGCCCCTTTGGCCACAGTGACCCAATGACACTCAAGTGTCCTGGCACATCTAGGGAAATAACATGTTACCATTACTTTGAGGAGCAGAGCAGCCCAGACATACATATGTCTGTGTGTATACGTGTGTGTGTGTGTATGTGTATGTGTATGGTTCCTGATCTCAGTAAACTTTGGAATGTAGCTCTTCAGAAAACAAATTAGTCTGTGGGTAAGTGCAGGCTCGGTAATTTGGGCTAATGCCTATTGTGCTATCCCAGCATTCCAGAGCATTACTGGGGAACCTTGCCAGCTAAGATTCTGCATGCCACTGCAGTGAAAATAGCTTCTTTTGTGTGCCTGCTTCCCTTCCTTTCCCCTTTGTTCTGAGCCCTTGCTTCTGCTGTGGCTTTAACATGGGGCGGTGGCTTGTTCTGAGATATGCTGTGCCTGCAACATGCCCCCCCCCCAGCTCCAACCCCCTCTTGCTGCAGGACCAGGATGCAGCACTTTAAGGGCCACAGACACATATTTTAG
>CM053628.1:919683-931576 GCA_028646595.1 Phalanger gymnotis | reverse complement strand
TCCTCCTCCCTCCACCTCCCCCATCCCCATCATTACTTATTTCTCCTATGTCCCATTCTTGAGGGCCAGCCAGGGAACAACTCATTCTGGCTGGCTTCCTGGCTCTTTCTTCCTGCCACCACCAGCTAACATTTACAGTTTAGCTTTGGTCTTCTCCTTTTACCCACAAGGTTAAGGAAGTGAGGCAAGCTGGTGGGGGAAGAAAGTTGGGGCACGGACCTCCAGAGGCCCTCAGAATCCCTCCATTTGGGCCACCCCCCTCCCCATCTGTGGAAGGCCCACCTTCTCCAGGCCATGGGAAAGGACCACACACCTCTTACTGATGAGAGCCATAACTCCTTCCCCCACCCCGAATTTCTCATCTTGGATGATTCTTGTGCATGTTTCTCCATAGTTCTACCCCCACCCATGGCCTCCAGGCTCTAACCAAGAAGTCTTCTAGCACAGTAAAGTGAAAACCCTCTCTCTACCCTTTATTACCTGCACCAATAAGCATTTGTTAAGTACGTCCCAGGTGGTGGGCCTTTCCCCTCCCTGCCGCTCCTCACAAGGCCTAAAACAGTAATGTTTACTTGGCGTGATTGGTACAGGGCTGCAGCCGGCCACGGGTTCTCTCCTGCTCTAGCCATGTCATTGTATGATTGGGAGCATTAGCCATCACTGGGAATATGGGAAAATGGGCCACCAGTGGCCCTTTGGGTCAGTCGCAGCTCTTCTTCTTTGGTGATCACACAGGGATGTGGCAGAGCCAGGGAAACGTTGTGGTGAGAGGGAGAGGGGGATGGTATGGGTGGCCAGCATGGAATTGTGGGTGGAATGCTAGACTTGGTTTGACTCCTGCCTTGGATGCTGCCCATGTGACCTCAGGCAAGTCCCTTGGATTTTCTGAGTCTTGGGGTCCTCCTCTCTAAACAGACACAACAATATTTCCCAGTGTTGAGGATGGGATGAGGCCACTTTGCCAGGCTTAGCCCACTCCAGAATGGTAGGCTGCTCTGATGGCGCAGCACTGGGGGCAAATGGGTTTGCCTCAGTTTTTCTCTCCAACATGAGGGAAGGAGGGTCAGCCTAGCAATGCCCTTCCAGGTCTGCATATGGGAGTCTGTTTGAATGTGGGTGCTTTTTTTCTGTTTTCAGTCGATGCCAGAGAGATTTCACTAAACCCCGTCTGGCATTTCGTGGTGATTTGATTTCATTTCGAGAACACAGTGGTGCAGGGCCAAAGCCTCATTGTTTCTTGTCCCTGGCCTAGCTTTCATCGCCCCCTCCCCCAGACGCAGGCTCATTCCATTTCCAGCTGAAGGGCCTCAGCTCTGACACTCAGAGCCTCCATCGTCTGCTCTGCTGCCTCCAGCCCGTCTCCCCTGCATCAGTCAACTCTACGGTGAAGGCAGAAACTCATCATGAGGCCTGTAGCACGTCCATTCTCCAGTCTGCTGTGCCAGCACATGCACACACACATGCACTCACGCATACAGACATGGGCCAGCCGAGACACCACCTGATGAGATGTAGACTCTTGTCCCCAGCCTCATCAAGTGAGATAGAATGTCTGCCTGTCAGGTATGTGAGCAGGAAACCTTGCAAATTGGCTTCCCCTGCTTGTTGCTGAAGACTAGCCCAGGACCCCAGCAAGATAGCAGGCAGCTGATTGGATCTGGCCAGAAGACTTCCCAAGCCTGTTTAAAGCCCTCATAAGCATCCCGGCTGCTGACTGGCAAAGTCTGCATGGGGCTTGGCTTAGCCAGTACAGGAGGGAGTCAGAAGCATCAAGTGAGAATCTGGGCCCCGAGGCACAGGTAGATGCTTGGAAGGCCAAGTGTGTCTAATTGTGAACCTAATGCCTGATTGAGGGGAGCCAGAAATTGGGCTACGGAGCTAGGCCAGCCTGGAAAGTGTTTCCTGGCTAAGCCAAGCTCCCTCCATGGGAATGCCAGCCTTGACTCTGAGTGTCAATTCCTTCTATTTCCATATCCCAGACAACAGCTTCCCCATAGCCAATCTCTTTGGTAGATCCTGTGAGAGTGCCTGTCTTCATTTGCCAAGCAAGACCATTGAGGTACAGGCCACACTGTGAGGGTCACGGATGGAATTCAGAGCCAGGTCATATCGACCCCCAGGCCAAGGCTCTTTCTACCAGGCTGCAGCCAGTCTCCTGAGTTTGGACAGAAATTTCCAGGTCCTTTCTGGTTGCTCATCCTAACTGGTGAGATATTCATTTGATTGTAGTAGTCCTCTGTTTCCGTCTGGCCTTGACTGAAAACAGGCCCGAGCACCTTGACCAGCTTCCACAGAGGTGAGCATCAGGCTATTCAGATTTGGCAGGTGGCCCAAGTGATAGCTGTTAGAGAGAACCTCCTGGTACCTGGTCAGGCTCCTCCCTCCTCACCCCAAGGTGTCTGCAGCCCTTATACCTCAGGGCATTCCGGGAAGGGGGGCATCAGGACAGTGGTCGTCGGGTGGGGGTTGGACTGCCCTTCAATGGCACCACTGGATTCTAGAATGGTCCTTCCCGGACCACAGCTCCTGCTAGCTGAAGGAATGGCTTATTCATGCACTGGCCTGTACTAGGCCAGCCAGCCAGCCTTAGAGTGTTGGCTGCTAACACTGTTCTACCCCTTTTCTACTTCTGCCCCAGATGCCTGAATTCTCACCTTCATAAAAAAAAATTGCAGCCTGGAAAAGGCCCTTCCCCTCTTTGACTTCCTTGGAGGCATATTCCCCGCAGAGCAGTGTCTAGGTCAAAGGACTGCAGAAAATAAGGTTCTGTATACACAGGGAGGGAAGAAGGACAAATCCTGGGAAACGAAGCTGATGACAGAGACAAGAGCAGTAATGATGGGATGCCAGATAGGTCCCTCCAAGCTCTGCATCCTCTTCTGAGGACCCTGGGAGTTCTAACAGAACTATGATTTTAAGCATCCTTGGGAAAAGCTCCAGAATTGGGCTTTGTCATCATCCAGCTGTGATTTTACATTTGCAGATAGCTGAGAACAGAGGCCTCAAGCCCGGTGTTATTCATCAAATTCTCCTGGGAAAACCAAGGTCCAGGGAAGTGGGGACTTTCCAGTCCAAGCTCTGTCTTTTAGCCTAATCTCAGTTTCTCTTGAGGACAATGGAAGTCTAGAAGGAAGGGTACTTCATGAATTATGCCTTTTATTTCTCTGACTCCTTAGAATAGAAGCCCCAGAGCCTTTTAAGCCATTTCAGGAGCCCACAGTCTCTGAGTAGAAAAGGACCTAAAAGCTTAACTAGTTTGACTCTTCCCTTCCGCCACCCACCCCGACTTGACTTTCACGAAAGTGCATATGGAAGAAGCCAGCCAAGCCCTCCAGAAGTCAGTGGTTGTCATTCCTTTTAGAATTGGGACAAGGTCTGATAGCTTTGTGTTTGACATCCCCCAAAGGGAGGGAGTTGGCATTGGGATCAGTGAGTATTGTTTCAGCCCTTCCCCCCAAAATTTAGAGGCAGAGCCCTGTTGTCTGAGATGAGTGCCCAACTAGAAAAGCTTAGAGGCCACCTCTCAGATAGCTGCGGATTAGGAAAACAGGCCCAGAGAGGTTAAATAAATGACTAACTCCTCGAAAAGGTCATGTACACTTGGGCCTCCACCTTCTTTCCTCTCTCCTCTTTCCCCCCCAAACCTTCCCTGTTTCTCAACTTCTCTATTATTGTAGAGGGCAACAGCATCCTCCCAGTCCCTCAGGCTCCCAATCTAGGAGTCAGCCTTGTTGTTTTCATTCCAGTCGTGTCTGATTCTCTGTGACCCCATTCGGGAGTTCTCTTGGCAAAGATAATGGAGTGGTTTGCCATTTCCTTTTCCAGCTCATTTTACAGTTGTGGAAACTGAGGCAAACTTTCCTCTCTCCCACTCTGCCTCCCCATATACAGTGCTTTGATATGAAAATCCCTAATTCCCAGGATAGTGAGAGAAGGAGGGCAGATGAATGGGCCCTCACCCATGTTGGGAGGGAGATAGTGAGCTAAAATAAAGTAGTTGGTACAAAAGAAAAGGCTGGAGACCACAAGGGACAGATTGAACCCAAGGGCGAAGCCTGCGTAGACATGTAGTAGGGATCCTGCTGGCTGTGGGCTGCAGGAAATATTAGACAGAATGGACTCTGAACATCCTGGTTAGAGAATGAGGCACAGAGGGCTGAGCACCCCTCGCCTGGACTTGGGGGCGCAGAGAGATTTCTCGAAGAGTGGCTGTATTAGGAGTAACTATGAAGAATGGAAGGCAACCAGAAAGGACTGTGTGGCCCACAGGGTGGGGGCCAAATCAGCCTGGGGACAAAACAGGTCAGAAGGACAAAAGGCGACATTACAGAAGTCAGTGAGTCAGAATATTGGCAGTCCTGAAGTCCCCGACTTTCCACATGCCTGGAACAAAGTTGAGTTTGTACTTGGGTCAGCTGGCCAACATCTCGAAGTTACGTCTGGTGTTTTCCCAGCTTCGGTTGCCCCTCAGACCTCAAAGGGTACCCCTTGACTACAGGATGGAAATTGCTGAAGATAACTGCATGAGCCATATAGTCATGAAGCCCCAGACCTGAGTGAACAAAGAACGTGGTCAAGGAGGAGGCCTTGAACTTTGTGGCTTGACTGAAGAGGTCAGGAAAGCTTTCTGGTCACGAGCCTTGGCTAGTTCTAAGATAAAAGATCTAAGTCTGTCCCTGAGCACTTCCCTGTGTGGCAAGATCTGGAGAGCTTACACACCAGGGTCACAGCTGTCACTGCCAATGAAGCGGGAAAGGAGGACCCTAGCGGGGCAGAGGAGGCTCTCTTTGGAGGACATATGAGAAAACGTCACAGTCGGCACCAATTTGTACCTTCTCTTGTCACTAAAACTAGGTTACGTGATTTATTTTGGCTTTTAATATTTAGCCTCTTTCATTTTTTTTTATAAAAAGAAATCACCTAGGAGTGATATACAGACACTGAGAGAAGCCGGAATCACTCACAGTAGGCTTGGCCTCATCGAGAATGAAGTCATTTCCTCTGACAGTGGTATAAACCCAACAGGCCTGAATTTGAGGAAGCTACTTGACAGTGTCTTGCTGTGTTTTTTTGGCTAAGATGCAGAGGGAGCTAGGACTTAGCCAACAAAACCATTCATAGGAAAAGGGGCTGGGGCTTTAGTGGACGCCAGCTCGATAACTCAGCGTGTGTGGCATGAATGGACACTATGGAGAGGGAGGGGGGAGGGGGTCCCCTCTACTCTGCCCTGGCCCAGCCACAGCCAGCAGGTCAGATCTGAATTTGAGGCAAGCTGGACTCTGTCCAAAACAGGGCAGCCAAGTAGAGACTAAGGGCTTTGGGGTTTGGGGCTATGTCCTCCGAGAACTGCTTGAAGGAGCCTGAAGAAGAAAAAGAAGCCTGGAGGCTTGCTGTCTTCATATGTTTGAAGGGCTTTCACATGCCCTTGGTCTACTTGGCCCTGGAACAATGGAGAAAAGGCCCAGAAAGGGCAGTTTCTGCTCCATGCTGCCAGTCAGATACAGCTGTCTGAAAGGGAGCCAATCTCTGCTTCTGGAGCCATCGTGTTGTCTTGCCCCCAGACTTCCTCCAGGGACTGTTTGTGGGTGACGTCGTTGAAGGGATTCTTGCTTCAAGCGGTGTGGACTAAATGGCTTCAAAGATGATTTAGACCTGGAAGTGACTGAAGGGGCCATCTAGCCCAGCACCTTCATTTTACCATTGAGGTTGAGTGACTTGTCCAAGGTCACGAGAGTAGCCATTAAGAAGAGTGGGAATCAGCCCCATGACCTCCAGTTCCAAATCCACCCTGTCTCTGAGTCTCTGATTCATTGATTCTGTTAGGATAAGGAAGGCTAGACAGGCTGGGCCCTCCCTGATGAAGCCTCCATTCTTTCCAAGTGTCGCCAGACTGGAATGGTCCATTTTGCTGGCCAAGGGATAGTGTAGATCAGTCAAAGAACCATCAGTGTCTGAAGGAGATTTCTTTTCTTCACTGTTCCGTGGCCCAAGGCCCTGGGTCTCTGCAATCAAGAATGAGGCAGTGAATGTGCATGCGAATGACTCCTGACTGCAGTATGTTGACATACTTATTTTCATTTGTTTATATTTTAATCTAATTTCTGCTTCACTTTTTCTGGAAAAGATTTATGAAACTGTGCCCAGCATGGGGCTTTCTGCACTCACTGTCTTGAACATAAGCCTCAGTCAAGAATTTTCCACTGAGGAAAATCCATATCTGTAGAAATGCACGCGAACATTGGATTCTAATCAACAACCACATTGAAAGAATTCACTCAACTGTTCCAGCTACCGAATCAACGCTGGTCTGTTAGGAGGCTGCCTAAGCAGTTGTCTTGTGTCTCCATCCAAGGAGGCCCCTAAAGGAAGGCTTAGTTGCTAAGCTCACTGAGCACATGATCCCAGCTTTGGATCAGCTGGGTGGCACATTGCTCTAACGTCCTGCCCAGCTCTCATCCCCCTCACTCTAGTTACGGATTTCCCTCATGTTTACCTGGAGGGGGCTCATCCTCATCCCATTCACTGGGGTCAGTGTTTTTCTGCCTCAATGTCTGGCAGTGCTACTTGCCACTGACCCTACTCTGCCCTTGGCTATCTCAATCTTTCAATGGCTAGAATCTTGACACCGATGACCCTTGTCTCGCAGTGGCAGGGCTCCCAAACCATGTCAACTTCATTCTTAGAAGAGCTGGCATCCTGATGCTTGGCTACTCCAATCCTGTGCTAGTTGGCATCCTGATTCTTGGCTATTCCAATCTTCTGCTAGCTGGCATCCTGATGTTTCAATCCAACCCAACACACATTTTTTAAGCACTAACAATGTGCCCCGTACTGTGCTCAGCACTGGAGATCCAAAGGTAAAACCCTAAATAGCACCTGCCCTCAGGGATCTTACATTCCCCTGGGAGATGCAGTGTTTAAACAGATTTGAATATATACATGATCCTTTGAGGAGCACTGAGGATTAGAAAGGCTTCCTCTAGAAGGTGACACATGAGATAACTCTTGAAGGAAAGTAAAGATTCATTTAACATCTACAAATTTTTTCCTTTTTTAAAAATTTCAAATTCCCAGTTCTCTCCCTCCCTCCAATTCTTCCCTACCCATTGAGAAGGCAAACATTATACATGGGAAGTCACATAAAACACATTTCTATATTAGCTATGTTGCCAAAAAAGAAAAATAAGGAAGAGGGGGTACTCTGCTTCAATCTGTACTCGGAGGCCATCAGTTCTTTCTCTGGAGGTGGGGAGCATTTTCCATCATGAGCCCTTTAGATTTGTCTTGGATCATTGTATCGATCAGAGCAGCTAAGTCTTGCGCAATGATCTTTGTTACAATATTGCTGCGATTGTGTATGATGTTCTCTTCGTTCTGCATCCTTCACTTTGCATCCATTCATGTAAGCCTGTCCAGGTTTTTCTGAAACAGTCCTGCTCGTCATTTCGTATATTCCATCACAATCATATACTATAACTTGTTCAGCCATTTCCCCAATTGATGGGCATCTCCTCAATTTCCAATTCTTGGCCACCACCAAAAAAAGCTGTTACATACATTTTTGTACATGTGGGTCCTTTTCATTTTGAGAATCTCTTTGGGAACCAGACCTAGTAGTGGTATTGTTGGGTCAAAGGTATGCACAGTTTTATAGCTTTGGGGGCTTTAAACATGTTGAGTTTGGAATGGCCAAGACATACAAGCAGTGTCGGCCTAGAGGTCAGGGAGAGGCTTGGGCTAGGCGTCATTTGCGTAGAAGTAACTACTGTTCAAACCTGTGGCAGTTGATAAAATTGCCAAGTAAATAGAAGAGAAAAAAACCCAGCACAGAGCCTTGGGACTCCCCAGTGATTAGGGCATAGGATACAAATGATGATTTGGCAAAGGAGCCGGAGGAGGAGTTGCCAGATACTTGGAGAAAACAGTATCATGAAAACCCAGGAAGGAGAGGGTAGCCTATAAGTGTCCAAGGCTGCAGAAACGTCAAGAAGGTTGAGCATTGAGAAAAGGCCATTGGATTTGGCAATTCAGAGATCTCTGGTAACTTTGGAAAGAGAAGCTTCAAGCTGACTGATGAGGTAAGAAATCAGTTTGCAGGGAGTTGAAAAGAGTTAGAGAGAGGATGTGGAAGCAGCATATATAGACAGTTTCTTTTTTCAGGAGTGTCCAAGGGAGGAGAGATGGGATGATAGTTTGGAGGGAGAGGAATCAAGAGAAGGTCTGGTGGTTGTTTTGTTGTTTTTGAAGGATGGGAGATACTTGGGCATGTTTGGTGCCCCCCAGGTCCTGCCCTTGGTGAGCTTAGCCTCACAGTATCTTAGCTGTCCTTGGTTCCTTCAGTCTAGGAGTGGTCGGGTCTTGCCCTTGTGCCCCAGATGCCTAGTGCCTGGCCACCAAACCTGGCTGCTCCAGCTTGCTTCCTGGGCCTTGGGCCCAGACCTCTGCTTCCAAATCTTGCTCCCTGATAGTGATGTCCTGCTGTTTGGGCCTTGATTGATTGTCAGCTCTTTGGAATTCTGCCACCCAGGGAATCAGATTCTGCTCTAACAGCAGCATATAGTACTCACACCCCACCAACCTTCTGATCTCAGAGTCACTTTCCTGATACAAAGCGCCACAGACCCCTCCTCAGGTGAACCATCCCCTAGGTCTATGCTTAGGTTTAGACACCTGGCTTCTGTCCGCCCCCGTGAGTCTGTGCTTTCCCTCTCTGAGCCTCAAGTTCCTTGTGAAGCTGCCATGATGGTGGCTGGTTCACAAAAGGTAAAAAGGTACTACCTACCATGGACCCTGTCTCACAGCTGTCTAACATTCTTGGGTCCTCTTATCAACAAGCCAAAAGGCCACCATCTCTTCAGCATTTTGCTTCTGGCTTCAAGTGTCTTCCCAAATCTCGTCATTTAGTTACTAGCCATGCACTCGCCATCCGGCTTCTACAGGGGTCCTGAGCCATGGGATGCTGGATGGAGGAGTCAAGTGATTCTACCTCTATGCTAGGCACCACCTCAATGCCCTTCTCCCCTCTGATATGCCCTCCCTGCCCCTCCGTTATGGCAGTATCTCCACTCTCCCTGCCTCCTCTCAGTCCTCCAGTTAGCCACCAAAGTGATTTTCCTAAAATACAAGTCAGAGCATGTCCCCTCCCCTACTCGGTGGCCTCCTATGGCTCCCTATCACTTCTGGAATCAAATACAAAACCCTCTGTTTAGCATTCAAAGCCCCTCACAATACCTTTTCCAGACTTACAAAACACCTTTCTGTATTAGCCATGTTGCTAAAAAAGAAGGATAATAAGGATAATTTACATTCACGAAGTGCTTTAAGGTTTGCAAAGCAATTTGCCAAAATAATCTCATCCTCACAAGAACCCTGGGAGGAAGGTGCTATTATGATTCCCATTTTACAGATGAGGCAACTGAGGCAAACAAGTGAAGTGACTTGCCCGGGATCCCACAGCTAGGAAGAAAGTGAGCTAGGAAGATTGATTGCATGTGACTTTTCCTCACACATCATACGTTCTCACTACACTGACATATTTGTTTTTCCTTGTAGACAACACTCCATTTCCCATGTCCATGTTTTTGTGCAGGCTGCCCAGCCCATGCATTCTCTTCTCATCTCTGCTTCTTAGAATCCCTTGTTTCCTTTAAAGCTCCTCCTCTTCTGTCTTGCCCCAGTAACTAGTGCAGCCCTTGATAGGAGGTTCTGAAATGCTTGTTGAAGGAACGAATGAAGTCCTATTGCAGTGTTTGTGGTGGTGTTGTGGTGCCCAGAGGCTCTCAAGGCTAAGTGGTTTTGAGGACTTCCCCATTGATGCTGGTGGAGCAGCCTCATAGAGATCCGAGAAGCTAATTGCCACATGTGCAGCACTTGGAGAGCTTCATCTAAGTCTGTGCTGGTGGTAGGAATGGCTAGCAGTGTGTGTGAAAGCCCTGCTCTGCTCCCGCCCCCACCCTCTCTGCAACCTGGGCAAATTCATTATCTAGAACCCTCTGAAGTCTTAGAGGGTGGAAGGGACCTGGGAGGTGATGGGATTGAGCCCCGCCATCATTGTTGCTTGTGAGGGAACTGAGGCCTAGGAAGGGAAGGGCCTTATTCAAAGCCATCAAATCAGTCCAAGTGGGAAGAGCAGAAATTCCTTCTATGACCTTCCCTCTACACCAAATGGAAACCTGGGTCTCGTTGACTTTTACCACCCTTTGGGGAGCAAGCAAAACAGGCTGAATCTCCCTTCCAACTGATGCGCTCCCTCCCCTCCCCACAGCCTTTTCTTCTCCTGAGGAAAGAATCCTCAGTTTCTTTAATTAGCTTTTGTGTGGTTCCCCCAGTCCAGCCTGGCCTACACTAGATGAGTGTTACCGGGATGGAGCCACACTTGTGATCATGTGAACAAAATAAAGGGGACTGCTGTGTCACGTTGCTGCCTTCTTGAGCTTGCTGCCCACTCAGACCCCCAGGTCTCCTATTGTAAGCCAAGCAGAACGAACCCAACACTTCTTCCACGTGGCAGCCTTTCAGATGTTTGGATTTCAAGACAACTAGCATGTCTCCCTAAGTCTTCTCTGGGCTAAACACCTCCAGTTACTTCAGCTGGTTCTTGGATGGCATGGTCTGCATTTTGTCAGCGTCCTTCCTAAAACATGGCACCCAAACAGAATTCCGCTCCTGACTCCTCCTCCCCCCGCCCACCCCAGTTCTCTTTTATGTACTGTCATCCCCCATTGGAATGGAAGCTTTTTGAAGGCAAGGGCTGTCTTCCTTCTTATTTCTATTTGTATCCCCAGTGCTGGCACACAGTAGGAGCTTCCTTGTCATTCTTTTCCTATCCTGTGCTTGTGTGATTGATTTGTTTGAGCCCCAATCCATTTTTCCAAGGTCAATATCCCCACGCTCTTTCCAGGCCCTTGTCATGGCCTCTTCAAAGCCTGGCCATTGGTAGCCATGCCGGAAAGCCCTGTGGATCAACAATGCCAAGGCTCCAGGAAGGATGAGGAATGAGCCAAATCTCGGTCGCCATCCAGTGGTGGCCGGTGCCATCACACTGAAGATCAGCTTATCTAAGTGCCCAGAGGCTGATCGTCAGCTGGACTACAAGAGGGTCCACGTGATCTTTTGGCTGTGGTCCAATGTCTGTAACTGGAATGTCCAAGTGTGGAGGGGAGGGACTTGCAATCTGTACTAATGGTGGCAGTGTCCTCACGGGTGAAACCACAGATCCTCAAATATTGAAATTCAATTCAATAAACATTTATTAAGAACTTTTGTCGTTTGGCTGCATCCAACTCTACGTGACCATTTCGTCCGTGGGGTTTTCTTGGCGGAGATACTGGAGTGGTTTGCCATTTCCTTCTCCAGCTCATTTTGTAGATGAGGAACTAAGGCAAACAGGGGTAAGTGACTTGCCCAGGATCACACAGCTAGTAAGTATCTGAGGCCAGATTGAAACTCACGAAAATGAGACTTCCTGACTTCAGGCCGCGTGCTCTATCCACTGCAGCGCCACCTAGCTGCCCCTATTAAGAACATTGGAATGAAAGTCCAAAACGAGATAATCCCTGTTCTAAAAGAGCTGCCATTCCACTGAATCTTACGAGGTTCAGCCCATAATTGGAGCACGTCGAGATACTTTAGAATCCACCTCCTGTCACTGACCATTTTAGCTCTCTCTCCCAGGTCAGCGCTTTCTGGGGATGGGATAAGCATCAGGCCCAGGTCGCTCTGCCAGCCTCCCGATGCAGGTTAGGATTCTCTTATACCTCTCTGAGTTTACTTTGGTTTTTCCTCTGACTCATTTCTTCATGCAACACTTGGCTCACTGTGAGGTGCCGGACAGCAGCTGGAGAGGAGCGGGCATTCCTCTGGCCCATCACTTTCTCCCCTGAGGCTTGTGAGT
>CM053628.1:902359-919183 GCA_028646595.1 Phalanger gymnotis | reverse complement strand
ATATCCTTTTCCCTCCTAGAGATACATCCCTTATAACAAAGTATATAAAAAGTAAAAAAAAAAAAAACAGTTCACCAAAACTAACCAACACATCTACGGAGTTGGAAAACATATGTAGTATTCCACGCTCATGGTCCCTCACTTCTGCAAAGAGAGTTGGTCAATGCCTCCTTCCATATCTCTCTTCTTTGGGGCCAACCTTGGGTATTCTCATGCCCCATTGTGTTGCTGTAGGCATTGTGGAAGTCGTTTTCCTGTTTCTTTCTGGTGACCTCTAGCTGTATTCAGATGCTTCAAGTCAGTGGTTCTCTGTGTTCACTTCTTAGAGCACTGGATTACTCTGTGACCTAGACATTCCACAACTTGCTTAGCCATGCATTCCCTAACTGATAGCCTCTACTCTGTTTCCAGTACTTTGCTACTATAAAAGGTGATCGAAGAAATACTTTGGCATATGTGGAGCTTTTCTTGGTATCCTAGATTTTCCTGGAAGTCTATGCCTTACCATCAACTCCCTGGGTCAAAAGTCATGGACATTTTAGTCACTTTCTTTGCACAATTCCAAAATGCTTTCCAGAATGGTCAGACCAATCCAAAGCCCCACCAACAATGTAATAGTATGCCGAGACAAGAGGTAGTTTTGACAGATAAATTCTTGGGAGATGGTCCTACTTTTAGTTCCCAGTGCTTACTTACAACAATAGAGAGACAAGAGTCCAGAAGAGAGTAATTTTCATGATTTGCCTTCCTTGGGAATCTCATTCTTTTCTCGACCACTGTCTTGGTCTCTCTTTAAAAGAAATCCAACTTGGGGGAAGACTGGTGTACTATACACTGTTGGTAGAGCTGGGAATGGAAATTGACCTGGAAAACCATTTGGAATTATGCAAGGAAAATCACTAAACTGTTTGTACCCTCTGATCTAGAGACACTACTACTGGGCGTATGCCTCCCAAGGAGGTCAGAAGCAGAAAGGGCCAATCAATACAAAAACATTCATAGCAGCATGCTGTTGTGGTAGAAAAAAACTGGAAACAAAGCAGACCGCCTTGGCTGAGGAATTACTGAGGAACTCGTAGTCATGGAGAGCTATTGTGCCAAAAGAAATGATGACTGCAAAATCCCCCCAAACCCTGACAGACTTCTATGACCTGATAGAGAACAAAGAAAGCAGAATGTGTAGTTTGAGATACAGACTTCCACTAAACTAAATGTAAACAGCCCTGCAGGCCAAGAGGCAACAGAAAGTAAGGGCTGCTGCTTGGTGGAAGGGACCAGCCTGGGCTTGTGAGTATGGTCACAGAGAGTTTGAGGGGGAGGCCTGCTTTTCAGGGGGAGCAAAGTGAGAAGTACAGGTGAGCGTGATGGCTGGGCCCTCGGTCCCACAGGACAAAAGGAGCCTGGAGAGTGACATGTTAGACCATTAAAACCGGGGGCAGGGGTGGCTTTGGAAGAAACCTGAGAACACAGAGGAAGAGTGGACAAGTGTGAAGCTGGGTGCCTCAGGAGCTACCCAAATTTGCCACTTAGCTCCTTCCCTTGCCTGGTCATCTTGGTGGAAGGGAAGTGAATGGTATATGGCTTGCAATACCCTCCTCCTTCCCACTAGAGTGGTATAGAACAAACAGTGTTGAAAGCTGTCAGATAGCTTGTCTATTTGGGTTTCTCCAAATTTGGGCGGTGGCATGAATTCACCTCTGAGTTTATGTATTTGAAGGCGAGTGGGGACCAGAGGAGACACTGGGAGAGCCAGCCCATAGGATCACTGACTCCAATGCAGAGAAGACCTTAGAGGCCAGCCAAGAAGAAATCCTCCTGACACCATCCCTGACGAGAGCGCATTCAGCCCCTGCTTTAAAGACTTCCAGTGACAGGAAGCTTGCTACCTTCCAGATTTGGACAGAATCACAAGCAAAGTTCATGGGGGAAAAAAGCAGCAAAGAGGCCAATTTGGGCAAGTTCCTTGAAAGGTAATGAGCTCCCCATCCTCAGAGGTCTTCAAACAGGGACCTTGTTGGGGGCGAGCTAGCCAGCTGCTGAAGTCCCTTCTGACTCTCCCATTCAGTGACAGTTTTCGGCAGCTCTCACTGTCAGGAAGCGTTCCCTTGTATCAAGTTAAGATCTCCCTCTCGGCAATTTCCGTCTGTCTGGTTTTCCAAGTCTATCTATCTCTCCGATTCGGTTCCCATAAACATTACGCTTCTTATCTCCTCATCTGTCCAGAGGCAGCTCAGCCTCTTTTTCCATTTAGTCTTCACTAGACTCAGTGACAACAGTGCCGGATACACACCAGTTTGCCCATATACTGAGTCACACTGGGTCCCTGTTTCACATAAAGGATGCTTAAGTGAAGATGGTTTTTTCCTCTTTCATTGTGTCTGAGCTGGAATTCTCCTAGGAAATGAATGTGCTTAAGGCTAAGCCTTGAGCTTTGAAGAGAGGAGATCCATCTGAATAGACTGCATCTTCTATGTTGGATTTTATAAGCCCCATGAAGGTTACCAACTGGTGATAATTACTTCTTTTCCTTTCCCTCATTTCTTTTTTCTCAACTCATCAAGCCTTTTATTCCAGATTCTGTGAGAAGGCAATGAAAGCCCAGAGAGCACAGGGTCCCCCTGAGGTCACTTTGGTGAACAACGGGCCACAGCAGACCCAATGGTCTTGGGGGCTGGGGGGAAGGACACTGAGGCCAGCGTTACAACCACTTCCAAGTTTCTCCACTTGGGGCCATTTTTCCATAGGGGAAAAAATAAATGTGCTAGCAGGACCTTGGAGATGAAAACAGATATGAGGCATTCTAGACAAACATCTGCCCCGGGAAAACATGTACAGAAACAGGGCGTGGGCCAGGCTGCAGGCTTATGCCAAGATGGCAGCCTGACTCAGTCACAAAGTAGGAATACAGTGGAACAGGAGACAGTCCTGGGAGGAACCTGTCTTCTGCCAAGACAGGCCAAAGCTGCCAGCATCTGGGAAGAACAAGCCTTCATGTGGGAGTCCCAGAGCCCTGAGAGTTTAAGTGCACAGTGGCCTCAGAGCCCTTCTAGGGTTGGATGCCTTCTATGGAACAGGCTAACGGGCACTACTCCCACAAAACCTCCTGCATCCTGACTCTCATCTGTGCTGGACATTTTGTTCTCATGATGGGATTTCTCCTTTGCAAGAGTCACTGTGTTTTGCTTCACACATTTCCTGGCTCCTTAACGTCACCGGCACACCACCCTTCAAGGCTCAGCTGAAAGCCCACGTCCTCTGGGAAGCCCTTCCTGATCCCAATAGCAAGAGACTGGCCAGCCCCTTCTGCATTGTCCTTGGGCCTCTCTTAAGAGCTCATTGTTCACTCCTTTGGATGACAGTTAATTGTTTTCTACCTGCTTCTAGCCCTCCTGTTAAACCACAAATAGTCTTTGAGGGTAGGGGCAAGGTCTGCCTTGTCTTTGGCTGCCCTCCCAGAGTGCCCTAACACCACTCAGAGGCTGCCTGCTGGCTTGAACTGATCTGGGCCAGACTCTCTGTGAAACAAGTGAAAGGTACAGCAGGGATGGAGAGAGAAAGATGGGCCAAGCACCTGCAGGGAAAACTGGGTCCCCAGATGCAGGAAGAGAGACTAGGCAGCCAATAGTTCCACCTGGCCTCCATGGACAAGGGCCTGGTCCCAGCAAAGCTGGAGGAGTGTTACACGACTGGGCAGGGCCACGGATGAGGGAGAGGATGATGAACCCCACCTCCTTCCCCTTTGCTGAGGGGAAGAGCCTGCAGGTGCTGAGTGGTGCATGCACTGACAGATACATTCCTGACCTTGGACAGTTTTGCTCAATTCTTTTCTTTTGTTATAAGGGAAGGTTCAATGAGTTGGGGGCAGGTGTATATAGGCATTCTGATTTTTTTTTTAAAAAAAGGTATCAACACATCTGAAAAAAAACATGAGCTGAAAAAAGAAACATGAGCTCATGGAAGACCAAAGGGGATGTGTGCCCATTGTTTTGCACACCTGGCAGGACTTTATTAGTCAAAATCAGGATCTTTCCCAGAAAGCTGGAAGAGAGCATTGTTTTTTTCCTCATGTTCCAGGGTACCAAAGGAAAGCCCCAGCCCTTTGTCCTCCTCTTCCCCAGCTCTTACCCCAAAGGGGCAAAGAGTAGGAAAGGGGAAAAAGAGAGAGAGGAGAAAGGGCAGTGGAGAGCAGGCATGAGGCACAGAGAAGGTAATCCAAATAAGAAGGCTGGACACGGGCAAGGTGCAAAGGAGACATGGGAGAAGGAAGGAGAACTGGGTTAGAACTCCTAGAATAGAGAACATCAGAAATGGAAGGGGCCTGAGATCCTGGAATGCGCATGCTGGAAGGGGCCTTCGAGAGGAGAAACTCCTACTCCTTCAACTTCCATGTGAGAGAATGAAGACCCAGAGACAAGAAGTAACTCGCTCTGAGTGTGATCCACCTTCAGGCTCTTGTCTAGACTATATATATTCTCCCAGTTGGCTGATGAGGTGTGTCAGACGCATCATCAAGAGCTCGCTAAAGCCGAAAGATGGCAGATTTCCAATGACAACATGAGGAGAGTGCATTTGGAAAGCTACGCAAAAAGAACAGAATATGTAGCCCACACCCTCGCCTTTCCCCAGAGGCTTCTATGCATACAGAGGGCACCTCTGCCAGGATTCAGGGATGTTCTTCCTCTATTGGACCAAATGCCCAGCGAGCTACCTGGGAATGAGACTGAATGCCGACTTTGCTTCTCATTGCGCCAAGTACCATCTCCACAATCAAAAGCCATGCAGTATTAACTTTGATGTGGGGTCCCAGGCAAGGGTGTGCTCCCTTGGGTCTCAGTTTCCTCACATGCAAAATGAGGTTGTTGGATTCTATGATCAGGTAGATATAAATCTAGACGAATAAAAGGAAAATGTTCCTAAGTCTGATCTGTCCAAGCCAGAACATGCTGCCTGGGGAGGGAAGGAGTGGACTCCCCTCCACGGGAGCTCTTTGAGCAGAGGCTGCCCGCCATGCTGCCAGATACTGCAGAGAGGACTGACTCCTTGTGGGGGCAGGGAAAGGGAATCAGAGAGCCTCAGTTGGAATCCTGCCTTGTTTCACCCTTGCAGCCTCAGTTGATGATCTATAAGATGGGGGTGGAGATGGAGGGGGGTGGTGAGGGACAAATGGCTTAGACTAGATTCTCTCAAATATGCTTTCCTGCTCTTGATCTAAGATCCTCAGCTCTCTCTAACTCTGACTGGATTCTAAGGTCCATCTAAGCTCTGATATCCTTTGTTTGAGAGCCCCTCCCAACTCGGCCGGCCTGTGTTCAAAGGCCCCTATGAGCTCTCCAATTCTGGGTTATGGTGACTCTCATTGGAGGTCACAAGAGCATTTTGTGCACTTTATTTGTATACTTTTTCCTTCCTTTTTGGCCTCTCGAGAGCAGGCGTACATGGCTGCAAGGGTTGGAGATGCCTGTACTACCTTTTATAGCTCTCGTATTTGTGAACCTTGGACCTTGATTGGCAGTGGTCTCATCTGGTTTCAGTCAGCAGCTGTTTGGAGTGGGAAGGGGCAGGGAGAGAAACACCACAGATTCTGCTGAACACTGCTTGGTGCCTTCCAAAGGATCAAAAGATTGACATCTCAGATATGCAGGTGGCAATGCAAATGCCTTCTTGTCTTTGTGGGGAAAACCAGGAAGCTTTTTGACTTCAAGAGTCAATTGGTGCCATGGAAAGAAAGGTGCCGCACTGGGGCGGGAGTCCTGCAGCCTAGGTTGGGACCTTCACCTTCATTGCCTCTCAGCTGGGTGAGCAAATCACTTAACCTTTCAGAGCCCAAGTCCCTTCATTTGTAATTGACCTAAAGGACTAAATGACCGTGAGGATCCCCTCCAACTTTATGGACCTATGAAAAATTAAAACTTGGAGCAGGAAACAAGAAGTATTATTTGAAAAAAAACATTTCAAAAAGTTAATTTGAAGTCCCTCACATCCAAATCAGCTTTTTACTCTTTTTATCATTAGTAAAATGGAGATGGGGAAAATGAAGCATTAAGAAAACAAAGGCAGAAAGAAAAAAAGAGGAAACTAGTTGGGGGGGGCGGCTAATGGATGCACTCACCTCTCCAGAATTACTAAGTGATCAGAGAGTGCAGCACTGTCCCCTGTCCCCCCATCCCTGCCAACACTTCAGGGAATATGGGGCCACTGGGGCTAAAAGTCTTGATGAAAATACGGGCTTTTAGGGGGCTTGTGAACAATGTGAAGTGGCCTGACGATAGAATTAGCCAAATATAGAAAGGAAGATGGCCTGGAAGATCAAGAGAGAATTGAAGAGAAGAGGGGAAAATGAGTCCATCTTTGAAAAGAGGATAGACCAATGTAAGGAAGTGGATGGCTTTTCTAAGCCCTGGGAAAATAGCTGAGAAATTCTTCTCATCATAACAGCTGACATAGAAGTTCTGGGGCCGGGCCCCCGTGACAGAAGAAGAGCGACAAAATTGCCAGTGTCACCATGATTTCCAATTCCATCTGTACACCAACCAGCTTGTAGCAATTAACCAATCAGTCCATTTTCGCTTCTTTACTGAAAGTGGCAGAGTGAAGGGAAGAAGGCCAGAGGATGCCAAGAAGTCTACAATTTACTCAAATTTGACTGTTGACACTCTTAACAGGAGATCCTTGTCCAATGGCCAACGAGTGGACAGATTGCTGAAGGAGCCAAACCATGTCCATCTAAATGGTTGTCCTTGGAAAGGCAAGGACAGGAATGGGCAGAAATGGCAACCAGAAATACTACATCATGGGACAGTGGGCCATCTCAGCCTGTAGTTCTGAAGGAGAACGACCTGCCAAAAGAGCAGCATGGTCTGTAGATTACCAATATTGGGGGCTAAGGACAAAGAGATAGAGATTCTATAAAGAATGAGAAAGATTCTTCAAATGAAATAAACACACACTCTGATATTTGGGAACTTCAAGGCCAAGATTTTGGGAAAAAGGAAAATGAGGAGAAACACATGGGAAAACATGAGAAAAAGATGTATGTAATAGAAATCTGTGGTTTCAGATATGATCCCCTTTTTCCATTCTTCTTTGTGTGTGGAAATGCTCATATTTGACAATATTTTTCAAGCACAGAATAACATTGTTTTTGAAAAATCAAAGCAAAGAATGAGAGAGGGTGAGATTTGTAGATTGCTGCCACCTCCCCACCTCGGGGTCATGGCTACCTCCTTCAAGAAGCACCGAATAACACTGTGAAGAACAAACTAGCCAGAAGAAAGCTTTGTTATTGGTGTTGGAGTTATTCCCAAGTCAGCTGTCTATGAACCATCAGAGAGCACCTTCTCCATTGGACATCACAATCAGAAAGAATGGCAAGCACGGCAATGGACAGACCGAGTAACAGGCACCAGCAGAGGAGGAATTGAGGCACATAGCTAGTGAAGCATCAAAGGCAGGATCTGAACCCAGGTCACCTGGACTAAATCCAGCAAACCATGCTGCTTCTCATCAGATGATCAGAGACTCTCACAGTTTCAAAGGCACCTAAGAGGTACCTCTACAAATGGCTGCTGACCCATTCCACCTGAGAGGAAGACCTTCCCTCTGACTGACCTGCCTGGTCCCCTTCCAGTTGTCCACAGCCCTGTGTCAAACAAGCAGAGAATGCTGTTGGACAAGATGTTTCAAGAGCACTAATCCCCATCAGCCTGTACAAGTCCTCCAGTGCAGCCAGATGTTGGTTTGTACCCAGATGGCATCCAGCTGTCTGACAGCTGCTCCAGGCATGCTCTTCTACTTGGGTTTTCCCAGCATCTATATCACGTAGGAAAGAAATCAAAAAGATTTTTTTTTTGCTGAAGGGTGAGAGAAAAGTCAAAGGAGGTGTGGGGGGATGCCACTGACAAAAGATTTAAATTCTTAAAATGAAATGTAAAAGAAGAAGACAAAAATGGTTTTCAGTTCCTAGGGAGATGGTCTGCTCATCTCAATCAAGCCTGACTGTTTCATAGAGACTTTCCAAGTTGGAAGGGACCTAAAATAGGAATTGTTGTTTATCACACCCCTCTGGGAAGCTCACTACCTACCAGGCAGTCCCACAATTTGGGGACAGCTTTGTCAGGAAAGCAGTCCCACATTATTCCAAGAAGAACACAGTTAAGCCATCCCCTTTCTCCACATGTGCAGACAGTGATTCCAACCCTAGCCCTGAGCTTTCTCTTTTCCAGCCACAACAGCTCTAGTGCCTTTGATAGATCTGTCAGTCAGTCAACAAGCATTTTCTTAAGCTCTCGCTATGTACGAGGCTCTGTGCCACACACCCCTTGGGATACAAAGAAAGGTAAAAGCCATTCCTCACTCTCAAGTTCTCACTCTACTGGAGACAACATGCAAACAACTAGGTACAAACGTGCCGTCTGCCCCACCCCCATGTAGAGTGAGCTCCTTGAGGGCAGAGTGAGTTCCACTTTGTGTTTGTGGTCCCTAAACCTGGCACACACTGCGCTAGGAGAAAAATCAGCTCTCTTTGGATCAAATGGTAGAAGGGGAACAGCTAGGAGGCCTGTTACACTGGAGTGGAAGCCTCCCAAGAAAGCACAATATTATCAATGGCAAACTCATTTCTTTTTGCAAAGAAATGGGTTTTATCTCTAGAAATCCTATTATATTTAAATTATATAGAGAGGTGTATTCACACATATGTAAATATAAATGTACGTACACATATAGGACCAGAGGTTCATAGGACTTTTTTTATTTTTCAATTAACAAAAATTTATTTTTTTCCCCTCCCATATCACCACAAACTGATAAAGAAAAACAAAACTTGTCGGGTTTTTTAAAAATAAAACAAAATTTGTGTAGTGAAGATGCATCGTTGAGCAAAACAATATTCCTACATTGGCTAAAATCTATGTCTCATTTTGTACCTTGAGTCTATCACCTCTCTGTCACGAGACAGGTAGCATGCTTCATCATTGGTCCCTTGGAATTGTGGCTGGACATTACATTGGTCTGTATTCCGTAGTCTAAAATCCCCACAATGGCTGTTTCTGAAAATATCCATCTTGTTTTGCATCTTGAGTGTCTTCTTTCATCAATTCCCTGGAATCATGGTTGGTAACTACACTGATCAGTGTTCTCACATCTTTCAGAGTTGTTTGTTTGGACAGTGTTGCTGTGATTGTATAACTTGTTCTCCTGATTCTACTCACTTCACTGAATCAGTTCATATAAGTCTTCCCAGGTTTCTCTGAAACTTTCCTTTTCATTTCTTTCAGCACAAAAGTGTTTCACATGCCATGATTTGTTCAGCCCTTCTTCAGTTGCTGGGTACCCCCTTTGTTTCTTGTTCTTTGATAAATTTACAAAAAGAGCTGCTCTGTGCATTTGTGTATCTATGAATCCTTTCCCCTATTCTTTGATCTTCTAGGGGCAAAGGCCAGCAGTGGTATTGCTGCATCACAGTTTAGTGCAGAGATCACCTGGGATCACAGGGAAGATTCACCATAAATTCCCTGGTTCCAATTCACTGTTCTTTCCATGCCACCATCAATAGAATGCAAGCTAGGATATGAAAAACACATAAAAAGTATCAAATACCAAGAGGATGTAGAATGTTCTTGCATCTGCAGCCTCAGCATCTGGCAGAAACAGTGTCTGGCACATAGTAGGTATTTAAGGCATGCCTAGTGAATTAAACTGAATTGAATCAGCGTGGGAGATAACTCTGGGCTTCTTCAGTTTCCTCGTGTAAAGTGAGAGGGTTGGACAAGACCGTGATCCTAAGACTTCGTGAGTCAGGAAGTCCTAGAAGGAGCAGAGATGGCCTGGAGGGGCGGTACCCTTGGGATGGGAGCAAAGTGCACTAAGCTGGCCTGGGTGTGTCACAGAAGGCGGCCCCATCTGAGTGCCAGCTGTCCCTAATTAGCAAAGCCACACAGAGCTTAAGAAACCAAGAGAAAAAGCAAAGGCTACTGAATTAATTTGGTCATTTCTGTTTGTTTCTCCAGGTCCTGGAATCAATCTCCTATTTCAGAGAGTCTCCATGGCTACAGGGCTGGCAGAGGAGCCTATCTCTGGTTTGCTTCATCCTGGTAGGTGGATGGTAAAGAAAGATCCAAGCCTTGGTTTTGGATTGTAAACTTTTTGTCCCAGTACCTTTGTAGGGGCTTTCAGCATCATCTTCAAAGGGACCTGGAGGTGACTCCAGCTGTTCAAAGGCTCTGCCAATGCAGGGCAGTCTCTGGCCTCAGCTGGGGAAGTAGCCAGTCGGAGATGGCAAAGGGCCTTGAGCCCACATCATATGAGAAGGATCTCCTGAAAGAACCGGGTGTGTTTAGCCTGGCAAAAAGAACATTGGTGGGGTGGGGGGCAAGGAGAAAGGAAACCACAAGGCATGGAGAAGGGATTTACCTTGTTCTGTTTGGCCCCTGAGGGCAGAACCAGGGGCAAGAAGAGCCATATGTAAAGGCTCTGCTTTCATTTTGAGGTAAAGTGAAGATTGTGAACAATGAGAGTTGTACCCAAGTAGAAGGTGCCGCTTTGGGAGGGGGAGCAACTTGTAGAGAAGGGACCGCAGGTCTAGATTGGGCTGGAAGGCCACCACGTTCCTTTCTAGATCAGCACCTACTTGTAGAGTCTGGTGTTTAGGCCTGTCATCTGAAGGCCAGCAGCCTAGCACAGTACACAGAGACCACAAGATGTGGATAGAATGGGAATAGGCATTGGGCAGAAGAGGTGTCCACAATGATAAAAGCCACATATCCCTGGATAGCTTGGGGAAAACCCCACAGCCAATATAAGCTCCTTGAGGAAAAGCTGGACCTGGCTGGCTTTTGTCCTCCTCCTTGGGTCTTTGGAGCTCTTCCAGATTGAAATCAGCAAGGCACCAGAGCAGCACCAGAATTCAGGCAGTCAGTGGTTAGCTCTGGTTCCTCTTGAAAGCCCCAGCTTGCTTCCAGTCTCCTACTGAGTGCCATGTCCGTAAAGAGGGCCTTCCACATTCCCCAAACTTCTGGTGCCTCCTCAGGCTCCCCTAATCAGATCCTGGTGTACTGTTTTTGTATGTAGCCTTTACATACTTCTGTCTGAGTAGGCGCTCTCCCCGCTGCATAATACAAGCTCCCTGAGGAGCTTAGTACAATGCCTGCCTGGCACCCAGAAGGTACTTCCTAAATATTTGGCGACATGACTAAAGGCCAGGATGGATTTACCCTTGTATCTGTATTCCTGGGATGCAGGACAGTGACTGGCACATGGAAGGCCCAGGAAATGCTTACTGATCACAGTCCTCATCCCCTTCCCCCCTCCCCGCCCCCGCCAAGGGAAAGGCTGGGAAATGACAGCAGCCAGTCTGGTCCTTTGGCCAGCAGACCCAGAGAAGCCCAGCTTCTGACATCAGCCTATAGCAGTGGCATGCACTGACTGCTCCTCCTCCTCTGAGGCACTGGCAAGTCAGAAGCATGGCTGTGTCATAGCCTCTTGGTTCAAGGAGGCCCTGGACTACAAAGCCTCTGAGATTAGGATCCACCTTTCTTCTGGTTCTCCTTCTCCTTCTCTGACCAATCTTTCTCAGTCTCATTTGCTGGGTGGTGCCCACTAAGCCACAGTGCTAGCTCTGTCCTGGGCCCCCTTCTCTCCTCCCTCTGTTGTTTCTCTTAGGGATCTCCTTAGCTCTTCTGGATTCAATTATTATCTCTATACAGCCTAATCTCAGATCTCCTTATCTGGCCCTAATGGTTTTCCCTAACCTGGAGTCTTGTATCTCCAAATGCCTCCTGGTTATCTCCTCATCCTCTAGCACCCTCCAGAGCCAACCGGTGCCATGTCCTATCAATCTGATCCTTATAACATCTCTCAAGTAGACCTCCCTGTCTCCTCCGACACTACCACCCCCCACCCTGACACAGGCCCTCATCATCTCATGCCTGGATAAAGAAATAAAAGGATTTGTTTTGTGAAGTTTGGATTCAGTCGAAGGGCCACACTTGAGGACCTAGAGGGTCCCATGTGGCCTCAAGGCCACAGGTTCCCTATCCTTGGACTGGACTGTCTCTACGTTCCAAATCTGTGGTCTAACGTCACCTCAGAAGCCAGCTGGTCCCACCTACTTTACTACAGCTCAAGAGATCAAGTAAGCACTTGAAGATGTCTCTTTCAGGGGAACCCATTCTACCTCCCAAGGTGTCCGCCCTACTTTAGGATGGTATTAGTTGTCAGGATGGTTTTCTTATGGCTCCTCCTGTAACTTCTCTCTCCTGTCCTCCTCCTAGTACTGCCCTCTGAGGCCACACAGATAAAGTCCAATACCTCTTCCAAAGGAATTCCTGCCCTCCGAGCCCTGTCCTAAACCTTGGGGCTTCTCAGCTCTGAGTCTGGGCTTATTCTAAGAAAGGAAGCTTTCATGTTTGTGGTGCTTTTCTAGACAGTGTTTGCATCCCATTAAGCTCTTTTTGTCTTTATGAGGGCTCTGGGTAGGCTGCAGTACCAGGCGAAGAGATCAAAGCTAGCTGAGTTGACATGGCATGAGGTCGGGGTGGGCCTGGACCTGGCTCTTTCGACTCCACCCCCAAAGCCCTTGCCAGAACACCGAGCGGCCTTTTAGCAACTGTAGCAAGAGCATGAGTTTTCATAAAACTGAGGAATCTAACTCTGAGGGCTGAAAATGAGCTGAAGGCTCACTTACTCTAAGCCCCTAATTTTACAGATGGGGAAACCAAAGCCTAGAGAACAGAAGTGACATATCCGACCCTATATCCAGAAACGATCGAAGAAAGAGGAAAAGGATCCACGTGCATGAAAAGACTTAGAGCAGCTCCTTTTTGGAGCCACAGAACTGGAAACTGACAGGGTGCCCATCAGCGAACAAAAGATGAAGAGAGATACCTGGTCTGCAAGCATCAAGGGAGGCCAGGGATGGGTCCATTGTTATCTCTTCATCCCTAGCACTCAGTGTCATGCCTCGCACAAAATGGGTGCATACCAAACGGCACCCCCAAGTTTGAGAAGGGTCACAGAGAATCATGTAAAACCTAATTACTGCAGCAGAGATTGTTGACTCAGAATCTCAGATTCCAGGGCTACCCAGTCCAACCTAGACATGGACAGGAACCTCAGCCATGATGTACCGAGAAGAATGGGAACTTGGCTATGACTAAGTTGGAGCCATACCAGGAGTGGTGACTTGGTCCAATATTAGGGGAACTGTAAACATAATACACCATATAAATAACAAGAACAAACCCCCACGTATTTCTATAAAAAGATGCAGAGAAAGCTTTAACCAAATACAATACGTATTCCGGTTAAAACCACAAGAATAAACAGCTTTCTCGAATGTGATAAATAGCCTCTATCTGAAGCTAGGAGCCAACGTTATCTGTAACGGAGAAATGCTAGAGGCCTTGCCCAAAAGGTCAGGGTGGAACAAAGATGCCTGTTACTGTCACTATTACTTGATACAGTGTAAGAAATGCTGGCTATACAAGAAGACAAAAAAAAGAAATATGATGAATGAGCAGAGGTGGAGGGGATAAAACGTTTGCTTTTTACAGAGGATGCAATGGTCTACTTTGAGAAGCATAGAAATTCAACTAAAAATTAACTGAAACATTAACTTCCATGAAGTAGCAGGATATAAAATAAAGTCACACAAACCATCAGCCAAGAAACCAGGAGGAAAAGATGGAGAATGTGGATTCAGAATAACTACAGGCTGTTCCTAAAGTCTGGACACATGGGCAAAATGCAGATTTTCAAGAAATCAAATGAATGAAATTTTCAACCACATTTTATTAATTGGAATATAAACAAAGAACATCTTCAATAGGATTTCCATCATTTGTGACGCAAAGGTTGATGCGCTCTGCCAGAGTCACGTGAACTCGATGCAATGACTTCACATTGTCCATCTGCCCAGGCATTAGGGACGCCCTGTACAACATGTATAAAATATTTGGAAGCCCACCCACCAAGACACACTGGAATTTACGTGAATACAACTACACAACACACTTTGCAAAAATATTAGAGAGAGACCAATGGCTTATAGTTATGTCACTATAATAACAAATGACAGTGCTAATTACTCCAGGGCTGTGCCAGACTACCAAAGGGTCACTTTGGAGAGCTTGAAAAAAATAACAAAAGCCATCCAAACAAAGTCAAGAAGCTCAAGAAAAATAATGAAAGAACAATTGGAAAGGGAAGGAATATGACGGCATCAGATCTCAAGCCATACTACAAAGCAGTAATTACCCAAACTATTTGGTATTGTGAAAACATATTGAAAAGTTGATTGGTGGTACAGAGTAGAAGCACAAGATTCAGAATCAAACTAACACAGTAGCCTAGTGTTCAACAGACCAAGACCTTAGTTGACTCATCATTTCACAAAAACTGCCAAGAAAACTGGAGATCAGTCTGGCAGAAATTAGGTTTAGATCAACATCTTGCACCATATATCACAAAAGTTAAATATAAAAGGTCACATCATAAACAAATTAGAGAAACGGGGAAGGAGATACATCTCATAAATCTGGATACGTAAAGGGCTCTAACCTGGAATAGAGAAGATCACAGCTGACAAAATATACAATTTTGATTATGTATTTTTAAAAAACCTTAAAAGCCTTTGCCAAAATAAAATCAATACAGCTAAAATTAGAAGGGGTAGCATTAAATGGGGGGATCTTTGTAGCAAGTTTCACTGCTAAAGGTCTAATATCCAAGTTATATATAGGGAATCGATAAAAATATATAAGAATAAGAACCATTCCAAGACATAAATAAATGGTCAAAGAAAATGAAGAGACATGTCTTTTTTATAGCAATTTATTATTTTTATTTTTTCAAGTATTTTAATTAATCCATCCTCCCACGATTCTCCTGTCTCCTGTTGAGTAATTAAAAAAAACTCACAGAAAAATAAATCCCTCAAAACACATCTACAAATCTCCTATTAGTCACCTCTCTCTCTCTCTCCCTCTCTCTCTCTCTCCCTCTCTCTTTCTCTCTCTCTCTCTCTCTCTCTCTCTCTCTCTCTCTCTCTCTCTCTCTCTCTCCATATTAAGTCCATCCCCTCTCTTGCTGGCAGGAAGTGAGTGGCTCGGCTTCATCTTTATTCTTTTGGACTCCTGGTTTACCATTATATTGGTCAGAGGGTTAAAAATCTTGCAAGCTTGGTTTTCTCTATAATGTTGTTAAAATTGTAGAAATTGTTCTCCAATTCTGCTCATTCACTTTGCATCAGTTCATAAAGGTCTTTCCAGTTTCCTCTGAGATGGTCTATTTCATCATTTCTTATGACACAATAATATTCTTTTACCTTCATACACAACAATTTGTTTAGCCATGATTTACCAAATGGAAGACAACTGCTTAGTTTCCAATTTTTTGGCTACTATAAAAAGAGCTGCTATAACAATTTTTGTACCCACAGAGCATTGTTCTCTGTCTTTGACTGCTTTGGGATATAGGTCTACTAATGGTATAACTGGGTAAGCACATTCTTGCAACTTGGCAGGCATAGTTCCAAACTGCTTTCCAGAAAGGCTAGACCAATTCGCATCTCCACCAAAAGTGCACTAGTATGCCTCTTTCCTCTTCTATCATCTTTGCCAGTCTGACAGGCGTGAGGTAGAACGTCAAAGCTGCCTTAATTTGCATTTCTAGTTATTAGTGATTTAGAGCATTTTTATATGATTGTTGTTAGCTTAGATTCTTCCTTTGAAAACTGCCTGTTCATATCCTTTGAGCATTTATCTATTGGGAAATAGTTTCAGGCAATTTTTAGGAAAGCAAAGCAAGCTATCGAGAGTCATGTGAAAAAAATGCTTTAAATCACTAATAAGTAGAAATGCCAATCTCCTTCCAAGCTGACTCCCCATCGGGTCCACCATTCAATCAGCCCCGAACCTACTTAATGACACGGTTACTCAGCCCACATCTCTCCACCTTGTTGATGAGAACAGCTTAAGAGATTTTATTAAATGCTCAGATTGCTCAAAGACAAAGCAATACAACTTACAAATACCCAAATTCTACAGCACTTGGGAGTGATAAAGGACCAGATTTTCATAATTATCTTGAGAGCTGCACAGTCTTAGTAGCAAAATGGTCCAAAAAATAGGTGGCACTTCTCACATACAATCACTTTAAAAAATGATTAAGTCCACACTAAAAAAGATCACTGCCCATAAGCTCCCAGGCAGGTAGGCTTGAGGAACCAAACCCAACTGGGATGTCGGGATTCTTTTAAGAGGCCACTTGCCAATTTGTCCAGGATCCTGAAAACCTTCAAAATAGTTGAGTTCTCTAGGGAATGGCTGAGGCCTGCACCTCATATGACAAGTCCCAGATTGGCCACTCATTAGCTGGCTTGTGTGACCTTGACAAGTCCCTCCCCTTCTCTAGGCCCCAGTTTCTTCATCTCTAAAATGAGGTTGTTGCTCTTTAAGGCCCTTCTAGTTTGAGCATGCTCTGAACCTATGGATCTGGAAGAGGAATCAAAGGAAACTGAGGCACCTCAGAAGGCCACTGAATCCAACCTATCCTTGACCAAGAAGCCCTTGATTCTATGGAGCCTTCATCAAGTAGTCACGAAGCAGAAGTTGTTCACGTCAGCGCCCACAACGGGCTCACCTCAGTAAAGTGAGTAATGCCAGTGTTGTTTCCATTCTAACTAAGAGGGAACTGAAGCACAAAGATCTTAGCCAGGGTCGATGTCAGAGCTGGGGCTCTAGCTCATGTCTTTAGTCTCTGCAAGCAGCCCTTCTGCTGCTGCCTCTTCTATTCAGCTTGTTGGAGGAGGAGAGGAATTTGAGGAGT
>CM053628.1:860657-901859 GCA_028646595.1 Phalanger gymnotis | reverse complement strand
AAAAGAAAGATGAGAGTGGAGAGAGAGAGGGGGAAGGAGGGGGAGAGAGATGGAGAGAAAGAGCCAGAGAGCACTCCCACGCCCCAGGCAGGTTCACGTCTTCCCAAACTGTCCAGACCATGCCTTCTGCGGCATCTCTGTTCAACCTGTCCCTCTCGCACACATCCCAGGAACACACAGGCGTCTCATCTGAAACATTCCTTTCAAGGATCTTCAGATGCAACTTTCTCCCGAAGGCCTAGTTCACACTAAGATGTTTCTGGCCCACAGCTGAGCCCCAGTTCCCCAATTCTATGAGCAGAAGGTCCACAGAAAACATTCTTTGCCAGTAATCAAATCTCTCTGGGCTCCCAGAACAAAGGAAAGGTTGATGTGCACACTTTCCCGGACCATTACAGTGCATTCTTCAAGCTGAACTTCCTCACAGCTGGACAAAGCAGCCGCTTCTTTCCACCTTGCTTAGAACAAATGACATCGACTTTTCTCAGTCTCTTAACTCAGACTGGTTTGAGGAGGGAAAACATTGCCCCCCCCTCCCCGCCACTGCTTCCATACACAAGCCCCATCCAGTTAAGGCATCTTAATGAAAGGATTAGTCATTGGCCTCCCGTCATCTTAAAATCCTCTTGGGGAAAAAAAAAACCCACACCAGCTAGATGCAGTTAAAATGTTCACAAAGTCCTGACTCTTCGTGGTCCTACAGAACTGCTCTAACCCAATGCCTATGTTTTAGAGGTGGAAAGAGTGAGGCCCAAGGACAGGAAGAGAAGTGATCTCTCCTCCTCGAGAGCACAGCCTAGGACACCCCCACACCACAGCAATCAGCGCACCTGCTGCACTTAACCAACACATTACTGAGATAGACTGGCATCTGCCAGGCAGAAGGAGTCTTTGCTCCAAGCCCCTGGTCCTGCTAGGGGAGGGCGGACGGGGAACCCCTGTCCCACTAAGAAGTGTAGTGGCCTTCCCGAGAGAAAAGGGCGGGGGGACTGACTGTTGAAAGAATATTTGTAAAAAGTGTTGAGCACAGTGCCGGGCACATGGAAGGCCCTAGAGAAATGCTGGCTCCCTTCCCACCCTGCCCCAACTTGGCAAGACTTAGGAAACTTAAAGAGAAAATGTTAATAATGCCAATTCACTTTTCAGTGGGGCCCAGAAAGCCAGTTGTTAAATATTTACCAGATACTTACCAGCAACCTCACCTTGGGCAAGTCACTTTCCCTCTCTGAGCCTCAATTCCCTCCTCTGGGAAATGGGCTAACACAACCTGTAGAGCCTCAAGACAAATGCTGGGCACTGAGCAGAGAATGAGGTCAACAAAACAGCTTGGAATTGTGAGAGAAGAGAGAAACCAGTGATCTTGATTGGTTCAATAAAGCTGCTGGAGGCTCAAGGAAAGGAGAGAAAGCTTTGAACAGCCTCAGTGGGGACAGTAAAAGGACTGGCTGCAGCAGCAAGGGCCCCTTGGTAAGAGACATCGTGCGGCCACACAGGGGCTGGCCGGGCCCAGCCTTGCTGGGGGCTGCTCCATCACACACATACACACACACACACACACACACACACACACACACACTGCCCTACTCTGGAACTATGGCACCCCACATCCCAGACTGATGAGCCCAAGTGGGAAACTTTTTATTTCTCCCCATTGAATTTCACCTTGGGGGGTTCGGCCCGGGGTTCTACCCTGTCAAGCTTCTTTTGAGTCTTGGCTGAGCCATCCAGTGTAGAAGCCACCCTTCTTCCAGCTTGGTGTCATCTGTGTATCTGATGAGCACATCTGAGGCCTTCATCCAAGTCAAAGGGCTGAGAACAAACCCCGAGGCACCCCAGTGGAGAGCCCTGCCACCATGACATGGAACTATTGACAGCTGCTTGGAGTATGGCCATTCAACCAGTTTGAAATCTGCCCAATTGAACTCTCTTCTAGCCACCATCTTTTGTACAAGAATACTATGAGACTGGGGCAGCTTGGTGGCACCATGGATAGAGCACTGGTCCTGGAGTCAGGAGGACCTGAGTTCAAATCTGGTCTCAGACACTTGACACTTACTAGCTGTGTGAACCTGGGCAAGTCATTTAACCCCAACTGCCTTGACCAAAAAAAAAAAAAAGAATACTGAGACTCTTTTCCAAATGCTTTGTCAAAGTCTAGGCAGACTGTGGCTACGTGACATAACCCTGTCAGACAAGGAGGTGAGGTGTGCAGCATGGTGAGCGGTGCCCATCCTTAGGAAAGGGCCACAGGTGACGGATCTTCAGAAGATCGTCAGCCAGATGTCTGAGCATCCAGGCCCTGGTGGCTCCCTGCTCATGCCAGCAGCCCCATCCCCCCTTTGGCCACTCCCTTCAGGCCCATCTCTTCTGGATCAGCCTTCATTTCTTGGCAGCCAAGGCTCTTCCTGCTCCCCCTCCGCCCTCCCAAGAACACAATTGCTTCGGAAGGATCTCAGCTACAAAGGGAGACCACCCAGCACGGGCTCACCTATTGTTCTCCTTCCTTCCCTAAGGCGTTGGGCCAACTTGTACCTAGCCTCCTAAGCAACTCGGGGAAAAGATTTGTGCCTTTGTTTGGTATTGTCTGCAGACAGCCAAGGGATGTTGGGGCATACTTCCAGGCTGGCTGTCACCAAGGCAGCTGTTCCTGGCTTTCACTGGAATGAACCTGCTTGCCATGTGGCTTCCCAGGATTTGGCTGAGGCTCTCAGGAGCAAAGGAGCTGGAAGAATGACCCCTAACTGCAGGCAGAGCCCTCCTGGGGGTGAAGGATGAAAAGGAGGCCCTCTCCCCAGCTCCTCCCCAGCCTCTGTTCCAGGTAGGCCACTCCCTGGCAGTGAGCAGGGGAAGATGAGGGCAGTTACGGGACCCAATGGGCCAGAGAAACAAGGGCAGTCACTCTAAACCAACCAAACCCGGCACTGAGGTGTCTCATGCCATACACGAGAGATGCCTCAAATTCCAAGGCTACAATGTCGTCCCTCCATAGTCAAGAACAATTATGGGGCCTGTGTGATCCCAAACTCCAGTGTCATCATTATCCTCACTGTAGGGCAGAGAGGCCGACTGGTCCAGTGGAAAGACTGGGAAACTGTGGGCAAGTCGTTGCCCTTCTCTGAGACCCAGTTTCCCAATCTATAAAGTGGGATAATCGTTTCCATGAATCACCCCAGGAACACACCTGAACGTGCTGTGGAGATGAGCTCTCATCATTATGGCCAATGAGGCGCTGTCAATGCTTTCTCCACGGCATCTCTCCCCTCTGTCATAGGCCCCTTCTCTTCACTTCACATGATGGCTGTACCTTTGCTACTGCCCATCAGGACTGCTGCGCCAGGCAGCCCCTCTGTCCCTCCCTTTCTCACAATTAGCTGCTAAACTGCCATCACTTTCCTACCCAACAAGTGTCTCGGATAAAATCAAGATTCTAACCTCTCTTTTCCCATGCCTTTCCCATCACTCCCTAGCTCCCATGTCCAGTCAAATTGGCCAACTTTGTGACTCCCTATATGCTACAAGAAGGAAACTGGGGCCCACAGAAGGGAAGCCTAGATCCTAGAGCTCATCTGGTCCGATGCCCTCCCCATCCAAAGAAGCTAAGTGAGGCACACGGAGGGAAGGCGGCTTCAGACCCCAGAACATTCTGGCTGACATAGATACCCATTTTACCGAAGAAACTGAGTTCTGCAGAAGGAAAGGCCTTGCTCCAAGTCACATGGTTAGTAAGCAGGAAGCCCTAAGTTTGAAGCTGCTTTCTGGGACTCCCAGTTAATCACACCTCACTGAAGCAAGGTGCTGGCTGCTGGGAGATAGCTGGGGCACCTTTTCAGTCATGAAAACTGAGAAACATGGATGACGTTAAGACCTTAATATGCCCCAGATAAAAACATCCTGCTTCCTCTGAGAGCAGCACATTGAACAGGATTTCATGCTGAGAGCCTGTGATCATGCAGCCATTTTTCATTACCAGAGCCATCCAATGCCATGTATAAAAGACGAAAGTTAGTTATTGCTTAGTCTGCCTGGTGCCAGGCAACTCGGTGGGAAGGGAATCAAAGGTGCCCCAAGGCGGCAGCGAACCACAGGGCAAGGCAGCTTCCTTCAGGCAGAAAGTGAGAGCCTGAAGCCTAGGCCCACCACTGGTTTTCAAGTTATGTGATCCTGGGTAAGTCTCTGGACCTTAGTCTCATCCTCTGGGGAAAACGAAGGATAGCACTGGCTTCTCTGCAATGTCCATTCCAGCTCTAAAATGCTACAGTCGAAGCAAGCCCAATGGGACAGCTTCAGTGTGCTCAACAGCGCCATCTGCCCAGGGCAACGACCCAAAAGGCCACACCTATGGAAGCTGGGCAACCTCCAAATGGTGGAGGCAAGATTGAAAGCCAAAGCCTCTGGGGCCCAAACCAGATGCACCACAACACAGCTGGGCTTGCTTGGTTGGAACAGTCTCTTCCAGATCCTGAAATATTAGTAATCAAAATAAAAGCAAAACCCATTGAAGCCAGAGGCTGGTTTGAGGCCTAGGTCCACCACTAGGCTGTGTGGCTATGGGTAAATTCCTTCTCTGAGTCTCAGCTTCTTGTCAAATGGGGCTAATGAGACAATGGCCCTCCTTCCCTCCCTTCCTCCTTCTATCCTTCCTTCTACCTCTCCCTCCCTCCATCCCTCTCTTCCTCCATCCATCCTTCCATCTATCTCTCCCTCCATCTCTCCTTCCCTCCATTGATCCCTCCCTCTCTCTCCTTCCCTCCCTCCCTCTCTCCCTTCATCCATCCCTCTTCTCCTTCCCTCCCTCCCAGGGTTAACATGAGGCTCAAATACGATAATGAATAACATATTTGCAACAATGAAGTGCCATAGCTGTGTGGACTACCCTGAGGATTCTTTTTCATTGGTGCCCAAGAGAAGCAGGTGGTGTAGGGGAGAAAGAAGAGGGCTGGGCTCAAATCCCAACTCTGATACCTCCTGGTGGCTGGCACCTGCAGAGGCCTTATTGATGCCCAGCATTGGCAGAGGGGGCTCACTCAGGGGAGTTCCTTGTGGATTCCCATGGATTCCCAGGCCTAGTCCTCAGCCCTGCTGATGCCCAAAGTGGAGAGAGCTATGGGGGGAGCAGAAGAGGATGGTTCCCACTTATCCTGTGGGATAGAGGGGGGAACGAGAGCAGCTCAGGCTGAACACGGCCAAGAACATCCCTAAAAAATGAAAAATCCCATTACTACAGACCCTGGAGCCAAGACAGGGCTGATGTTCACAAAGGTCTGGGCCCAAAGGCAGGTGCCACACTCACACCCCTCACCCTACCAAGAGGATATCCTCCAGTAGGTAGACAGCTTGACACTGCATAGCTCGGAGGCCCAGAGCTGGGACTGGTGGCCTCGAAGGTCACCTTGGGGCTCTGGGAAAGGAGGAGACCTGCCCATGGTCACACAGACAGCAAGTGGCGGAGCTTGGGCCTCGAAATTCAGAGAATTTTGCCACAAAGCACTATTGATATCTTTGGAGCCCAAAGGACACAAAAATGTCTCAGTCTTAAAGAAGGTCCTTTGTATGGGATGGTAGCTCTATACAGAAGAGGGCTTTCACCCAAGGCACTTCTAACAGCAAAAATGAGAGCAAAATTACTCCTAGCCACTAGGTCCCATGACAAGAGACATCACCTCTCTGAGGACCAGGGCCCCCATTTCTCACACAGGGGAGGCAGGGATACCCACAGAGGTGTGAGTGAGGGAAGTACTTGGTAAAACTTCTCTCCTACTTCCCTCCTCATCTGTCCAGGAAGTCCTTGTACATGCTACAAAGGGCTTCTGCCCCCCCTCCGAGAGAAGCAGGAGCCTTTGGAACAATAACTTGATGACTGGCTGGTAGATGCTGCCTTCTCCCACTTTGGGGAGCTCATAAAGGGGTGTCTGGGAAGCTTTCTGCTAACCAAAGGCAACAAAAAGCAATCTTAGCTGGGAATTCTAAGGACAAAATTAGATGTTCTTGTTAATGGGAAAAAATGCACATAAGGCCCAGATACCAAGGCCCAGTTTTGAGTCACTTCTTTGGGGGAACAAAAGAGAGGCTTTTAGCTCAGCCAGTCTTCCTACTATACAACCAAGGATGGCAAAGACGCAAGGGAAAGCCCCAGAGAGCCAAGGCTGTTGTAAAAAAGGCACGAAAAAGGTTCAGAGGGCACATTGTGAGGCCCATTGGGGATCCAAGTGTGTGAAAAGCCCTTTTCAGAGAGGAAAAATCCCACTAGACTTTGTCGGCAAAGAGAGTTGGGAGGACCTTGTGGATCATCTCATCCAAGGCACAACTGAGACAGAGGGAGGGAATTGGCTTAAGGTCAGGCAGAGTACATGCCTGACCAGGAGCAAAACCCAGGGCCCCGGCAACACCTGAGCTCAAATTCGGCCTCTGCTGCTTACTGCTGCATGTTATTTGGCCTCTCTGAGCCTCAGTTTTACCACCTGTAAAATTCAATTTAACATATATTGAGCACTTACTATGTGGAAGGTATTGTACTAAGCTTTGTGAAGATAAAGGCAGGAATGCACTGAGTCCCTAGACTGCAGAATGGGGCGGGGCTAGACAGAGAAGTAAATATGAGGGGGGGTGCCGAGACAGAGAAGTAAATATGGGGGGTGACTAGACAGAGAAGTAAACATGGGGGGTGCCTAGACAGAGAAGTAAATACGGGGGGGTTGACTAGACAGAGAAGTAAATACGGAGGGGTGACTAGACAGAGAAATAAATACAGGGATGGTACCTAGACAGAGAAGTAAATGGGGGGGTGCCTAGACAGAGAAGTAAATACGGGGGTGTGACTAGTTAGAGAAGTAAATACAAAGTATATATTAAGTCACAAAAGGCAATTTTGAAAGGGGAGAGGGAGAGAGGGAGGGGGAGAGGGAAAGGGAGAAGCAACAGCTAGGGGAGAACGAAGGGAGAAAGAAGCATCTGAGCTGCTCCTCGAAGGCAGCAGAGAAAAGAAAGTGGATTCCGGACAAGCGAGGAAACATGATAAGGCAAAGGCTCTCAGGTGGGAAACAGAATCCGGTGTACAGCTAGCAGGCTCCTTGACTGGAATGGAGAGTACATGAAGGAAAGCACAGGAACGGTAGATGGGTGAAGTCCCTATTTATTTTGTAATCAGAGTCGGGGGAGCCAGCTTGCGGAGGGATTGCAGTGCCAGGATGAGGATTTTGTAACTTATCCTTGAGGCACTAGGGGGTCATTGAAAGGCTTTGAATTGGGCAGGGAGTACAACATAGTGACATCTGCATTTGAGGAAGTCCAATTTGACATCCACATGTCAGGCAGCTCACAGAGGTTGGATGTGAGGACCACCGATGCGGACAACGATAATCCAGAAGAGAGGTGATGAGGTCCTGGACCAGGGCGGTCAGTGGTGGTTTCATGGATAGGAAGAGAGATGGATGGGACAGCTGTTGGGGAGGTAGACTTGACCAGACTAATAGGAGCAGATGATTGGCTACAGGGACTGAAAAGAATGGTAGTGCCCTCACTGGAATCAGGGAAGTTTGAAAGAGGGAGAGATTTTTTGGGGGGGACCCAATGTCATTTGGGATACCTCTCAAGACATTCAGGGAGAGATATCTATCAGACATTGGTGACATGAGACTGGCATCCAGGAGACAAAGGTGGCTTGGATTTGGAGACATGAGAGTCATCTGCCTAGGGAGATGGCTGACTCTGGGAGAGCTCATGAGATCTCCAAGGGAAAGACTATGTAGAGAAGGCCCTGGACAGAACCTAGGGGAATGACAGTATCGGTAGCGCTGACCTCACAGTGGTGAAATCAAATGAGATCACGGACATTCAACATCTCATAACTCCGAAGCTGTGCCCAGATATCATCCTGGGTCAACTGAAATGAAACTCCCTACGCAACAGGCAAACATCCTTGTTACAAGATAAAATGTATCCAAAGATGACCGAAGTAAAGTGGCAGAAGGATGAAGGAATTCCTAGCCCAAGCAGGAACCGGCAGCAAAGGCAGCAAGGAACAGTGTGATAAACTTGAAAACAACCTAGGCCTAGTCCTGCACTGGTAACGTGAGTTATGTGGACTGTGCGGCATCCAGGGAAGGGAGCTGGCTTGATATAAACGCTGAGTTCTTCGCTATTTGGGTAGTGCGAATCTGAAGATGGTTATATAGGGCACATGGAAGTGATGGGCAGCAACACTAGAGGAGTCTTCTAGGTCTCAGAGACCTCCCTGGGGGAAAGGGGAACCCACAGGCTATGGAAAAAAAGCGCTGTCCTACACATGTTTTTGGATGTGGCTGCTGAGGAATTTGTTTTGCTTGACTATGCTCATTTGTTACAGGGGTTGCTTAGGTTTTGCTTTGCTTGTTTTTTTCCCGAATGGAGGGAAGTGGGAAGGAGGGGAAATAAACACTAAGTTGGAAAAACAATTCATTCAATTTTATAAAAACATCGCTGACGTTCTATGGGCCATACCTTGTTAGCCTCGGTGCGTGCATAAGAGTTGAGGGCGTTTGCGCTTTCTGTTGTGAAGACCCAGAACGAGGATGACATTTGTGATGTTCCCAGGGGAAATCCAGGGTGGGGGCGCACAAGCCAAAGAGAGCAATTTCTGAGAAATCCTCCGCATCGAACCAAGTCTATGGACCCCAGAGCCCTGAGTTCTGGATGGTGGCTCTATAAAAGTCAGGCTCCATCATCCCTGTGGGGCAGCGTGCTGAATTCACAAGGCGCTCCTCAGTTCTCGCCTTCCTTTCCACAATGAAACATCCCTTTACACACCCCCAAATGGATCTCTTTTATAAGGTATTGGAACTGACTTTTTAGATGCTCTCATGAGAACAGGAGAAGAGCCTCTCCTGGCTGCCAGGGGTGGTTGTTTAGCACTTAGAGAAGAGAAAACCTAAATGACTGAGTCCAGATCTGGCTTTTGGAGTTCCTTCCTAAAGCCTCGATATTTGGGGACCTTCTGATGTGACAATCAGCTCCCAACGATTCAGGTGTGACACTTCCCTTCACGCATTAGCTAGGTCCTGGGGGCTTAACCTTCTCACTAAAATGACTGTACTTGTACCCTACGAAAGGACTCTGATATCCCCAAATCCCAGAGATCACGAGCCCTGTGTGCCATTTCACTGTGTCCCTGAAAGCCCCTATTTCCCTCCCCAGTTACCCCAGGGGTTTTCATCTTTTGTGAGCACCAATGAGGTACCCAGGCTGTCTTGTCCATTTGTTATCTCTCTCTCTGGCTGCTCCTTTTCTCATGGTGTCTTGTCTGGCACTTATCACACACAAGTCATCACTGGGGATGAGTGATAGCCTGCCTACACCCACTCACCATGCATTTCCCCCTGCTCTTTGGGTCAGTCCCAGTTTGGATTGTTCTCATGATATTGTGGTGCTCCATGATTCCCAGCCATATAGCAGCCTCCAGCGGAAATGAACAGCTTGAGATTGTGAACAATTTCCCAAATTCAATGCGGCTCATTCTCTCCTTCCAATTCAATTCCGGGCCCAGTTCACTGTCCATCTGTAGCATCTGTCATCAGTCCTCACCAGGCAGCTCGCCCAACTGCAGAGGATGACAGGCAGGGGAGAAGCTTCTCAGAGCACCAATTTATCCACTGGATTCTTTGTGACTGACTCTTGGTAAATAGTCAGTGGGGAAAACTGAGTTTGATTTGCTCGGCTGCTAAGATCCACCAGCCCCAAATCGTTTCGCTGCAAGAACTGGTCTGATGGAACACAAAATTAGGGCGAGTCAGAATCCACGTCAAGGAAAGAAGCAAAATGCCAGTGCATAGGGAGCTACCATCTTGACTTCCAAGGCAGAAGGGTTGGGAGTGTGAGGCTCCGCTACTAATGAATTCTAAGACCTTGGACACTTCTGTTCAACTACACTGGGACAAATAGATGATCTCCAAGCATCTGATTTGGCTCAGGTGCTCTATGCCCACAGCTAGACCTCCTCAAGACTTCTCCGTTTCCTAGAGCACACTTGCTCCTCCAAACCAGATCCTCATGCTAATGAAGGCTAGGCTGACCTTTGGATTTGGTTGATTGCATCTTTCTCCTGTTGTCCTGTTGGCTACTTCTTCCACTTGGGGGCCCACGCGTCATCTGAAATTCACAGGGAATCCTGTGTCTCCGGCCCTAATAATTCCATACAAGTAGTCACAATGTCCCTGCAGTTTCCTGGTGGGTTAGAATCTTAGAGCTAGATGGAAGCTTTGAGGTCGTATAGTCCAGAGTCTGTATGACCATTAATTCATTTCTTTACTCGCATCCTGTAGACTCTTGACCCTGCCCTTTCAAGGCCTCCTCCAGAGTGTGACACCAACCTCCATGTCCAGCTTTAGCCTCTCCTACTCTTGGACACTCAACATTCCAGGCAAATTGGACTATTCTCAGGTCCACGTTATTCTCCTCCCCCTTCCCTCTCCCTGTATTTTCACTCTGTGCCTAGAACAGCACCTTCATGCCCATTTCTATCCAGTTAAGTCCTGCTCTTCCTTTGAGGCCCAATTGGATAGCACCTCTTTTAAGAGAGCTTCCCTGGTGTCCAGGGAACACCACCATCCCCACTACCCCCAGGTGAAAGCAACCTGCCAGCAGGCCTCTTTTGTGCCAATCTTGCTTCTTCTTATGGCTTAGCCCTGTGGACACTTGTCCTCTGTTTCTCTCTCTCTCTCTCACACGCCACCCCCGGGCCTGGCACACAGCAGGCGTTTGATAAACATTTGTTGCATTGAACTCTTCATTCCCTGCCTCTGCCATGAATCTTGGAGACTCAAAGAGGGACAAAGGCCTCATGAGAAAAGCCCCTGCTGGGGAATTCGGGCAGCAGATGCCTGCCCCTGGATCCTAGGTATCATGATGAAGAACTTCCAGCAATAATCCTCACATCAAACTCCTCCATTTGGGGCCAAGGGTGTGAACAGGGCCTTGGCATACTGAGTGAAGGCAGAGCATCTTGGGCTCAGGATAACTAGGCCAAGTGAGGGCTTCAGCGAGGGCCCTGGAGTAAACAGCAGCTGCCTTTATCAGAGATACACAGGGCCCCAAGTGAATGGTCCTAAGAACATTACCTTATGGCTTCCAAATTAAGTGTCTCATCAAAATGATTCCATCTCTCATAGCATGGAGCTGAAGCCCATTGATTCAGACCAGATGGAAGTGAAAAACATTTCCAAAACCAGCCCATTTAACCATTTCCAGAGCTTGAGAAGTTGGAAACAGGCCAGCAGCATTCCGGCAGCCTGAGTGCTGCAAACATTCACCTGCCCATAATAGACCATATGCAGCCCTTGAGACAATGGGCCAGAGGGGCAGGCAGCCCTGGCTGTGGACTGGCAGCCTGCCTCGGCCCCTTATTAGACAGGTGGCCTTGGACAAGTTGCGGGGTGTCTTTGAGCCTCAGTTTCTTTACAAGGACAATGAGGATCACCTTACCTGCCCTGCTGACCTAACCAAGGAACATCAGCAGTGAGGCAACAAACAGGGGAATTGCATCCCAGGGCATGTGCAGACTCTAGTAGAGTGTTTGGTTCAGGTGCTGATGGACATAAGATGCTTGGCCCCAGGCCTGTTGTCTTTGGCTAGGGCAGTGATTTCTCAGTAGAGAGAGAACCTGGCTCAAGGAAGCCTGGAGGAAACTGGAAAGGGTCTCTATCAGCCTGTCCTTATGTAGGCAGTTCTTTGGGTCTGGGTGGGTGGGGGTGGACAAGAGGTACTCATTGGGGTGGGCTGGTCTTTGCCCCTCCCCAAGGCATTTCCCGTACGGTGCCTGTGCCTCCCAAAGATCTGACCTACAGTGAGGCAGTAATTCAGATTCTGAAAAGGTCTCAGATCTGATGCCTGTGGGAGAGTCCCAGATGTCTGAGAGGATCCTATGAGATGATGGTTGGCAATGGGCTTTGGCAAACCAGGCAACGGGGAAGGATTTTTTTTTATGTCCAGTTTCCAAGCGGGCCAAAGCACTGATAAGAGGACTCCATCTGGGAGCAGGGCTCAGTCCTGAAGAGTCAGCCTTGCAGCCATCCTGGGAGGCAGGGAGCACACAGCTCACTATTCCTTTTACACTGAGGCCCACAGAGGCGGTGACTTGTCCAAGGCCACACAGGTATCACATGGCAAAAAGAGTCTGACTCCTACCCCATTCTGCCTCAAGAACAAGCCCTTAATTCAGCTGATTCCAATGAGCATTCCTTATGTACACACTATGTGCCAAGCATTGGTCTGGACACTGGGGATACTAAGATGGAAGAAAAGCAAAAATTGCTGTCCTCCCTGGAGAAGACAATATGGCCACCAACATGGAAATACCTGGTCATGTGAGGGAGGTGATGCTAATAGCTAGGGATAGCATGGAGAGAGGTCAGGGAAGGCTCCCAAAGTTGAAGCCCTGCCCTAAAGGAAGCTCAGGATTCTAGCAGGCAGAGGTGAAGGGTGAGGAGTGCCAGTCATAAAGGGTGGGGGAGGGGGAAGAGAAGTCACTTGTGCTATGACAGACCAGCCTCTCCTTCCAAGAACTTTAGAAAAAAAGTTTAGGGCTCAGGCTTGAGGTGCAGTAGGAGGTGAGATGGGGTGCAAAGTTGCAAGGCAAAGAGGCGGCAGTTGGAAGGTGAGGTCCAAGGAACGGTTGGCCAAGCAGTGAGACTCCAACAGTGAGCACAGGAAATGAGGCCAGACTGTGGAGGGCCTTCAACACCAGATGGGAGAGTCCAGATTTGGTCCTCGAGTGCTACATGGGCAGCCTCTCAACTTCCTTCAAGTCCCAGCTCAAATCGCACCTTCTGTAGCACCCCAACTCTAGTGACTGCATCCCTCCACTGATTATCTCCCACCCAATATGCCTCTATTTAGTTTGTACACAATCATTTGCATGTTGCCCCCCTCCCTTAGACAGTGAGCTCCCTGAGGCCAAAGACTGTCTTTGGTTTCTCTTTGCATTCCGGGGCTTAGCAATGTCAATAAACATTTATTAAGCACCAATAAATCCCAGGCAAAAAAGAAAGGCAAAAGCCAGTCTTACCCTCAAGGAGCTTACACTCCAATGGGGAAGCCTGCATGCAAGCAACTATGTACAAAGCAAACTATATACAGGAGAGATAGGAACAGAGGGAAGGCACTGGAATGAAGAAGAGTTGGGGAAGGCTTCCTGGAGAAGACAGGATTGGAGTTGGGATTAAGAGAAGGCAAGGGAGGTCGATACCAATGAAGGTTTGGGAACGGCAATAACACGGTCAGATGTGTTTTCAAATGCTCATGTGGCAGCCTGGTGGAGGAGGAGTCAAGCGGGGGGTGGGGGGGTGGGAACCCTGGAGACCCTAATGGCCATGAGGAGGCTAGTCCAAGTGAAGAGTGCCTGGGCTAGAGTGGCTAGAAGTGCAGAGAAGGGGTTGGATTCAAGAGATGTCTGGGAGGGCCAACTGACAAGATGTGGCGATGGATTGCACATGGAGAGGGGAGGGAAAAGGAAGAGTTGAGCCTGGATAAATTGCCTGACAACAGCTCGAACTCGGCTCCCATTTTTCATATTTAGTGGCAATTCCATCGCCTTGAGATCAGAAGAGTCAAAGGAAGGCTGAGAATAAAGGGAAGCAATGGGTGGGCCAGGATCCTGCCTTTGCCAGAGTGTCTGTGTTACCTTGGGCAAATGCCTTTGCTTCTCAGAACATCTGTATAATGAAGATCTCTCTGGACCTCTGATTCTACCAGTGTCTATCTAGACAGAGGTTTAGAGAGATAGAGATGAATGGAAATCTCTTATGTTCTGCACCACCCCCCTTTTTAAATATAAGCAGCACATGCCCAAGTAGCCCATACAAAGTACTGACAGAGCTAAGCTTGAAGAATGCCAGTGTAGCTGCCAGCTGCTCCCCTTCACCAAGGCCAAAGTTGAATCATTAATGAGGAATACCTAGATTGGACAGGAGAGCTCACTTGGTCAGTGACAGAGACGCTTCTGGAAGGGGATCCTTGTGGCCCCTGCGCTTGCTTGTTGTGCTTTTCAACCCTGCCTCCCTCTGGCCACCTGGACCATTTTTCCTCCCACCTACTAGTATTAAACAATCTATCCACACTCACCTCTATACCCCCAACATAGATGTACACATAGATGCAAATATACCCCCCACTCACGCTCTCTCTCTCTCACACACATACACACACATGTACACACATACCCACATGCATATACACATACACACGCCGACATACCCCTACACACACACACACACGTACACGCATACCCACATGCATATACACATACACACGCCGACATACCCCTACACACACACACGTACACCCATACCCACATGCATATACACATACACACGCCAACATACCCCTACACACACACACACACGTACACACCTACCCACATGCATATACACATACACACGCCGACATACCCCTACACACACACACACGTACACACATACCCACATGCATATACACATACACACGCCGACATACCCCTACACACACACGCGCGCGCGTGCACACGCACACATATCTGAAAAGCTCGATCAGTAACAGTCTCTACAAAAAGGCTGCACATCCCATGCTCTCCAACCTGGAAGGGGCCAGCTACTTCGGAGGGTCTGTCTTAACCTTGTAAAGACACTGTTCACGTGAAGTCTATGGACCCCTTGACTGAAACATGTTTTTAAAGACTTGAAGGGAATGTGAAATTTCCATTAGAGGTGAGTGAAAATAAAGATATCACTTTTTCACACCTGAGTTCACAGATCCCTCCAAAATATCTCACCTCCATCATGGGTTAAAAATGTTCACAACATGACTAATGTGGAAATAGATTTAATATGATCATACATGTATAGCCTATATCATATTGCTTGCCATCTTGGGGAGGAGAGGAAGGGGGGAAATCTAGAACTCAAAATCTTAAAAAAGTGAATGTTGCAAACTACAAAGAAAGAATAAAAAAAGAATGGGGTTAAAAAGAAGTCCCAAACTAGTCCACCTGTACCCAAGGAAGCCTCCCCCCACCCCCTCCACAACAGACCCAACGTATGTGTGATCATCTGGCCTTTGCATGAAGCCATGCAGTGAGTCCATCCACTTGGGGACAGCTAAGTCCAACCAAGAAGTTCTTTCTCTGAAATGCAAATCTGCAGCCCTGCATTCTCGAGCCCCACCCCCACTGCTCCCAATTCTACCTTAGGCCGCTAAATAGCACAAGAAAGCATTCGGTTCTCTGCCATCAAGGGAATCTCGCATCAAAGTATAGGATCTCAAAACTAAGTCACCTCCTCTCCTCTGGACACTCACTTTCCATCTCGTCAATGTCCTTCCTAAACTGCCCCGCCCCCCCCTCCACCCAGAACCCAACACAAGATTTCAAGAGAGATTTTTTACATGGGCCTAAAGCTCAAGAGTTGATAGTTGATACACATTTATTAAATGCCAGGCATTGTGTTAAGCACCTTGAATACAAATGCCTACGAGCATGGGGTCTAATATAAGTATATAGGTATCTCCAGTCATTTCTAATGACCCTAAACTCCAGCTGTTCTGCCGGCTCTACCAAGCACGACCTAGACGTTTATTAAGGATCTACTTTGCCTTAGAACAAGGATCCCCTTCCGGAACAGGTCCTCACAGATAAGTACACCCTGTCCAAGGAAGTCTTCTGCTCTGTTTGCCTTCTCTGCCATGCTCTGAAAAGGCAAAGCATTCATTCATTTGAAAGCATTTCCTGACCCTCAGGAGTCTGCTGAAGTTGGTCGATGACGTGTTGGGATGTGGGGTCGAAAGGACATTCAGCTGCTTTATCCCCACTATGCTGTCACTGCCTCTCTGGGCCTCAGTTTCTACCCCTGGGAAGTGAGGGAGTTGGACTGACCAACCTTTTGTCTTTTGTCTTTTGTCCTGACCTCCTCCGGGGAAGGCAGCACAGAACACTGGAAGTCTGATCAGTAACCCAGGTTCCAATCTTGGCTCCACTAAGCTTGTGACCTTCTCTGGCCCCAGTTCTGTAACATGAGGGGCTTCCTCCAGCCACATCCCTAGGCCACTCAGTGCTTTGGGATTGAATGGTCCAGTTTGGGCATCCTGGGATCTGCACTTCCTTCCCCACTTTCAGCCTCAGTTTCTTTCTCTGTCACGCAAGAACGTTGGTACCTTCCAGGCCAGACATGCTATGATAGCAGTCACTGAAAAAAAAACTAGTCATAGCAATAAGAGGTAAGAGCTAGGTGTGAAGGTTGGCAAAATATTTTACAAAGATTATTCCATTTGAGCTTTACACAACCCAGCAAGATAGCGACTCTCATTATCCCCACAGAACAGACGAGGAAACAGAGGTTGGGAGAGGTGGTTAAGTGACTTGTCTAGGGTGACACAGCTAGTAAGTGGCTCAGGGCCGATTTGAACGCAGGTCTTAGCTGATTTCAATTCCAGCCCCCTCCCTATGATGAGACCGCAGTGCATTTTTTATTCCACAATTTTCCCCACTTAGCCCCTATGTAAGTTAATATACTATTCATACTATTCTGCTTAAGGTATGGTGAAAGACTTCTTTGTGCTCCCCCCGCCCCCAGCACTAAGGGTAAAAGGAAGAAAATCTTTGGGGGGGGGAGGCTCCCAGTGATTATTCCTTTTCCCATGGGCCGGAGGCCTGGAGCACTGAGGAGGCTTAGGTCAGCTCGTGGATTTTGGGATGGGGAAAAAAACATGAGATCTTTGGAAGGCTGAACGTGTGGCTGGTGAAGCAGGCAGGGAGACAGCCTGGCATCACGGGTGGCAGGAAGCCGTCTCCGCTACTGGTGCCAGTCACAAGACCTCGACCAGGTCATTTCCTCTATCTGCAAAATGAGAGGCTCGGGCCAAACGGTCTCCAAGGTCCCTCCAATCACATTCTGTGACCTCTAAGGAATCAAAGAGCGAGACCCTGTGCAGACAGACGACTCAAAGAACTGGCCTTGGGGCAGGACGACCACCACGGGTGAGAAGAAGAGCAGTCCAGGCACTAAGAGCTCATCAGATACACAAGAGCTGGGCTGAAGCTGGGCTTGGCTATGTCATAGCGCTCTGGGCCCTTGCTTCCCCAGATAAAAGGGGATAACAGAGTCACACAACAGTTGAAATGGTCAACACATGCACACACGTGTCTACACACATGATCTCACACACACCCCCACATGCACTCACATGCACATGTGTGCGCATACACACAGCTGGATTCTCTTGCTCTTGCAAAGAATGCCCAAAGCAGGGGTTAGGATGGGGGGGGTGGAGAAACATGCCCCCATGCCAGCTCCACTGCTCCTTCCCACAATGCCACAGTGTGATGTGGCCTGGCAGTGACTCTGGGGCCATGCCAACAGAGCACAAGCTCTAGCAGGTCCATCTGAGCTGGACTGATTTTGAGTACACACCAGACAACAGACTCTATGCATGTTCATGCGTGTAGGTACATGTGGGTGCACATGTGCATGTGTGTGTGTGTCTGCTGTGCTGGGGCCAGCCTAGCTAGGTGAATGGGGCTGTTAAAGACCAGAAATGCTAAACAATACCAACTGTAGTATGGAGATAAGGTGACTTTGGGAGGGAGGAGGAAGGTGGGGGCGGGGAGGTCCAGACCAATGATTCCATCAGGACAGAGAAAATCCTGGAGTGGAACTGTCCCTACAACTGGGCTGTAAGTTTCCCTCTTCCAGAGTAGGCTAGGGCCCTGAGGGGTTAGGGGACTTGACTAAGGTCAAAAAGCTAGTGTGCGCTCCCAACAGGACTTGAATCCAAGTCCTTCTGGATGCTCTGTCTAATTAAATGGGAAGGGATGTCTGTTAAATGCTCAAATGAGATGAATTTCAATGAAATGACTAGGGGAAGGAACAACGGGAGCCAAACCCTCAAAGGTCTAAACAAGACTTAGATTTCATTTTAGAAAGTGGATGTCCCAGAATCACAAGTTCACATTTGGCCTCAAATTTGTTAGCTGTGGAATCCAGGGCTGGGCCCCTTCCTCCTCTATGCCTCAGTTTCTTAATATTGTTTTACAAATATGATCTCATTCAATCCTTACAACAATCCATTATTATCCCTAGTTTACAGATGAGGAAACTAAGGCAGACAGAGGCTCAGTGACTTGCCTAGGGTCACACAGCTGGGAAGTTTCTGAGGCTGGATTTGAATTCAAGTCTTCCTGACTCCAGGCCCAGTGCTCTAACCACTGAACAGTCTAATGCTCCTCCTCTGTAAAATGAAGTGGTTGGCCTAGACAGGCCTTCTCTGAGAGGGCCTCCTAGTGACTCTGCCTTTCCCAGGTAGTCCATTAGAAGGGGAGTCCTCAAAGGCAGGGACTGTTTGCCCCTTGCTTTGTATCTCCAGCATGGAGCACACAGTAGGCTCTTCATAACTGCTTGCTGACTGCCTGATGAGGCACTGCCAGGAGCGTGTGGCCAATGGTCCCAACTACTCACTTGAACATCCCAGAGCCAGCGCCTCTCCCCAGTCATCCTCTTACTGGTCTGCAGCACCCACAATGCATGAGGCCCTGAGGAAACATCCCTCCTTTTGAAGGGCTCACATTCTACTGGAGGTCTTGGGGGATACAGGAAGTTACAACAACATAACTATTGGGACTTCAATACTTTTTTAAAAGTGATCATAACAGTAATGCATGTATTTGAAAAACCTACTGTGTGCTTTTGAATTTGTGAAATTGCAGTAACCCTACGGAGGGGCTTGGGGGGGAGGGAAGGGCACCTTTGGCCCATGGGTTGGGAACCACTGATCCAGCCCGATGAGTTACTTACCACGTGGCACAGGTGGAGCAGAGACTCCTAGCACACCCTAATATCTCTTGGGGAGACAATGCCCCCCCAGGAAAATGTCCAGGAAACTTTCCCGTAACCCCAATTTGCTACGAGAGAGAGAGAGAAAGACGTGAGGGCAGGTCTTGGCGCTAGGATTCCAACCAATCGAAGCAGAACTCATTAAGTACAGTGTCTATGTGCTGGTACCTTGCGAGGCCCAGGAGGGTGATACTGATAAAGAAGTGACAAGGGCCATGTGAGGGGAGAAGAGGGCATAGATTGAGGAATGTTCTGGAAGGAGAACAGAAATGACTTAGCACCTGATGGCACATGGGGTTGAAGGGAGAGGGAAGGTCATAAACATGGCTGACTGGAAAGATGTGAGGAACCTCCAGAGGGGAATTTAGGGGAGAACAGAATTCATTCCATTTTGGACATGTTGAGCTTGAGATGCCTCCAGGACATGAGGGTGGGAAAAAGCCCTGTGATTCTGACTGCTTCTGAAGCCCAGCTCAGAGAAGCAGCAATGCACAAAGTTACTGCCGGGTATCCATGCCAAACCTAACTCTGAGTCAAGAAAGTTGGTGCCTGCCTGACTCCCCATGGGGCAAAAATGACAAGACCAGAAACCACCAACAATGGTTGCTAATTCCTTCAATGGACCTGCCACTGCAGCAGATGATGGATTGACGGTGCTCTGAGGGCTGAACATCTTCCCGAGCTGGGCCAGATTACCAAAGGCACCAGTTTGAGGCTTCTCCCGCCAAGCACTTGTCAACTGAAAAACACTGTTATGATGCACACAAATGGTTACTAGGTTGTGAAGCTAGATTCCACTGTCAACTGACTCATTGAAGTAGCTGGCATGAGAGTTAGGTGGGTTGTTTTTTGCCTTGCTAAGAAGATTTTGTGGCAGGCTTGAATGGAGTCGGGTGTTAATGTTCCCATTCTGGAGGAATGAAAGACAAAAGGATGGGGAATTAAACCAGGTAACGTGGCCAGCATTGAGCCTACAGCACAATTACCAATGAGACAGTGAATGACCAACCAGCCATAAGATTTGACAGTTTTCAAGGAAGTGGCATGCCCACTTTTACCCCCAGAAGCACAGCTAGGAGGGATCTCAGGGGCTGTCTCATCTGACGTGGGCTTGGACAAGAATTTCCAACAAGTGGCCACTGAGGCTCTTGCTTGAAGCCCTCACATGAGCGGGGAGCTCATAATCTTGTGAGGCAGCCATTCCCCTTTGGGATAGAGTGTGCAGCCTCCTTCCGGCTCTGTGCAGCTCCCCCCGCCCCACTCCCTCAGTGCTCCCGGTTCTGCCCTCCGGGGCCCAGCAGAACAAGTCTAAACTCTCTTGCCTATGCCAGCCCTTCAAACACTTAAAGATAGCTAGCATTCCTCTCCTTCCCCTCCCCACCTCCAATCCCACTGACCTGTCTCCCACCTCTGGGACGTTTGCACACTGTTCCTCATGCCTGAGATGCTCTTCCTCATTACCTCCTCCTGGAAGCCCAAGCTTTGTCCAAGGCTCAGCCCAAGTGCCACATCCTCCCAGAGACCTTTCCAGATGCCCCCAAGAGTCCATACTTCACCAATCCTCAAATAACTTTGTATTTGATATATTCCCTGTATTTGCTTCTGGATCCACCCAGAAGCTGCAGCAAAATTGTACCTTGTCCTCCCAGTGCCTGGCCCACAATGGGTGCTTAATAAATGCTTGCCAATGAGTCAGATTCCTCATATGGCATGGTCTGTAGTCCTTTTTACCATCCTGGCTGCCCTTGTCTTGACACACTCCAGCTGGTTAAAGACATCTGTAAAATGTGATGCCCAGAGCCGAATCCAACGGGGGCCCATCAGCTTCCCCAGAGGCACGCCCCCCCCCACCCCGCCAAGCAATTTGTTCCATTTCTACTGACTCGTGACGTGATTACATAGCCAGGGTAGCGTGCCAATTTCCATTCCCTTCTATGGAGTTATAATCGAAGACAGAAGGACGGCACAAAGACAACGCACAAACAGCACACAATCGCATATGGAAACATGGACAAGAGGAGAAAGCGAAACTATGAACACCTAGAGAGACAGCCCAGACAAAAGTATTTACATTTCAGGGTTTAAGCAGTGAGGGCTGGATAGGAAAGTAGATTGGAAGGGGTAGAGTTTCTAGGCAGGCTAAGGGGAGGGTGGGCCAGGTATCAGGCACAACGCAGAAGAACATGAGAATGAAAGAGAGGACCTTGAAATGACTCTACCCTGACAAAAGAGGCCCAGGATATGTCATTGGGTTTAAGAGCAGGCTGAGGATCTGAAAGGGGATCTGTGGTTCAAGGCCTCTCTATTCCTGATTTCTACTGGGCAAGTCCATACTTCTGGGACAGAGTAAAAAGATACTAATGACTGCCATTTCCAAAGAGGATCTCAGAGCACTTTGCAAAGCCAGAGCTGATAAACAAACCATACCTAGAGGTTGCTTCCCCACTAAAACATCACCCTGAAAGCCAAGTCCCTAACAGCAGAGTAGGCCAAAAAGGGAAACACAAACCCAGAGGCTTCTCTGATCAGATTTGGAGCTAACAGAATGCAAGTTTGTTGAGTTAGAGTCTCAGCACACCAACATTATTCTTCCTTAAAAGTCACCTAATTAGTGCCTGGAGTGGTCAAGACCCTCATTTCCAAACCTTTCCAGAATCCTTGAACGACAGTTTGGATTCTGACTCTCCCCAAGGGAAGGGTGGGGAGGGCAAGAAAGGTTGAAGCCCTGAAGAAAACATGAATCCGTAAGATTACATAACACTACCCAGAAGTAACTGAATGATGGCAGAAAAAATTCCAACGCATTCTGACATGCCTCTAATTAAGGATGTCTTCAGGAGGTTCCCGAATTAGAGCTCCCAACCATCCAACCTAAAGAATTTACCAAGATGGAAAGAAAAGATTATCCTGTCTAAACTGGGGCGGGTGGGGGGGAGCATCAAGCTGCTTAGGGTAAACTCTCAGGAGAGTCCATTTTCTGGTCTTCGTGACCTGATTGCCTACTTGAAATGGCTTCAAGGGACATGAGAAACAGCAGGGGGACGTTGGGTTGGGCATTATACAAAATATGAAGTGAGATATAGTTCCTGTCTAGAGAGCTTAGTGTACCAGGACGAGAGCTAGAATACCCCCATTTCACAGAGTGAATTTCACAGAGTGGAATTAAAGCCCTAAAAGGATACTTGGACACCACGTAGTCCAACTCCCCATTTTCTATCAAAGGGAACTGAGACCCCAAGACAAGAAGGGACTTGGGATCATAGAATAGTGGAAGTAAAAAAGACCTTGGAGGTCATCTACCCAACTCTTTTGTTTTACCAAAGAAGGAACCAAGGTTGAGGGACCTAAGCCAAGGGCCTTTGGCTGGAGGGAGTCAGAGCTGGGTCTTGAGAGGCTGTACAGCCCGGGGCCTTTGACTAGAAGGCAGCAGAGCTGGGTCCTGAGCAGCCTGCAGGTCCAGGGCCCTTGACATACCCGCAAGCTCCACTATGGGCACTCAGTGTCCTTTCTTCCTGGGGAAAGCAGGAATTCAATCCAATCCCAGCCATATGCTACCCCAACCCTCCTCCAACAGAGCATGTAACACAAGATATGTGATATGGACAGGAAATAATGCTCAGCAAGTGAAAACGTTCACAGCATGTAGAAGCAAGCCAAGGAGCCCCAAGAGACGTGGATTTGGAAATATTTCTGGATGGCTTAGCGGGCGAGCGCATTTAGCACTATCACATCTCATAGAGTCATACGGTGTTTGTGATTACTGCCCAGCACAAGCAGCATCACCAACACTGGAACCAAAGAGAACAAAACTCGTGACTGATCTGAAAGGTGCATGTGGCTGAACCAGGCTCTCTTTAAGAGAAGTCACACCACTTAGCTTCTTAGCAATCCAATCTTCTAAAGTGACATAGTCACTAAATGGGTCGGCCTAGCTCAGGCTCTGAAGCGTGGGGTAGGTGACCGCTTGTGAAATCGGACCTTCCTGAGATGATGGGCACCTGTCTCCAGCTCACATTTCTGGATTGGCGAAAGCACAAAATGCTGTTACTACTGCAAAATTTATGTCAATTCAGTACAACAAAGACATCTTAAGTATCTCTTGTGTCAAGATCTCTGTACTAGACTGGGGGCAAGATAGAAAGTTTAGTGAAGACCCTGGAGATGAAGTGCACAAGTCTGACCCCAGCACCCTTCTGCTTAATAACCTGCAATGGCTCCCCATTGCCTCTGGGCTAAAATAGAAATTCCTCAGCTTGGCAGCCTCTAACTTATCTTGGCTGCCTGATTCTACATACTCCTTCCCCATCCTACACTCCCCCTTCAAATCCAATGAGTCTGTTTATGTCCTGTTTCCCATCTTGTCCGTGCCCCTGTCTGGAATGCACCTCCTCATCTCTGCCTGTCCAAATCATTCGCTTCAGCTGCCACCGTGACCCGCCCCTCTCACCAGCTAGAAGGGATCACACCCTCTTCACGCTCCTCTAGCACCATTCGATTTTGGATCACACTGGTGGGGGCATCATATTGCTGCAGTCACCATAGTGATTAAGCTCCCTGACTCTCTCCACCCCACCCCCACCCCAAGAGGATAAGGAATAAGTGATTCCCATGAGCCACTAGGCTAAGTCACAAGGTGTTTTCCTTCATGCTCCATTCAAATCAGATTGAGAGCCTGACTTTATAAGTGTCTACAATGACTCCCCTTCCTTACTCTGATTAGGAAACCGTGAATGGAAGACTGATTTATTACTTAAGGACCAGTTACAATTTCCCCCTGAACAGATTTAACAAATTTGTTCCACCTGTTCAATTATGGGCCCGATGACTTTCTTGTGGTTTCATTGAAGTTTTTTTTATCCCAACCTCAAAGACTGCACTCACGCCGAAACACCGCACCATTGCTCTACGGGAGAAGAAACTTTCATGGCAGTGTCACCAAAAAACAAGAGACCCATGGAGAGCAACTGAGGAAGGGACCATCCTTTCCCCCACCCCAACCCAATCACTCAGTAAATGCCCTCTGGAGCCAGGCCTCATTGTCACCTACACTAAGCTGACCCAGATGTCCACGAGAAGCCATTGGGGTTCACAGCACCTCATAGAGCCTTGAGTGGAGAGGGAGCCTGAGCATCTCTTAATTAGGCCAGCCCTCTGACTCTATGTCCAGGGAAGTTATCCCGTGTAGCAGATCTCTTGTTTCTGGGGCATTCTACTGCCTGAGTACTACCCCACCCCCAACCTAGCAGTAGGCTCTGGAAGAAGTGGAAGTCCCATCCATTTCTCCAAGTTCTCTGCCTCCCAGATGTGACAGAGTTCTGTTCCTTTCTCTCTTCTTAGTCAGTTCAGCCTCTAGGCCCTTGACCCCAGCTCTTCAGCCATGAGCTCCTTAAGTGCAAAGACAGCATCTCTGAGCTGTCCTTCCCAGGGAGTGGGCCCTGCAGGGAGCAGGTACTCCATCATTGCCCACTGGCTCCAGGCCAGAGTCATTAGAGCCATTCTTACTTCCTCTAGTTTTTCCCTGACCAGACTCTCAAACATATGCTAACCAAAGCAACACCCCTCTCTCACCAGAGAAAAGCACTTCCTCATGCTTCCCAGGCAGAAAGTAAGCAGGGCCACTTACTTTCCAGGCACATCCTGACCTCCGTTTACCTCACTCATAATGCTACATGTCTCAACAGCAGTGACACAAGATGCTGTCACTGAGAGTTCATGAATTTGAGTCCTCATGTGGCAAGGGAGGAAACAGCTGAGAGTGGGGGAGGGACTGACCCATGGTCACATAACCAGTGCCATGGTCAGGATTTGAACCCAGGTCCAATTCCAAAACCAATGTTCTTGTCACTAGAGCATGCTGTCCCGGGCTTCCACAGGTGTGAAAGTCACATGAAACCTCAGGTCCCAAATGCTTTTGATTTTTCCAATGGGACTCAATAGGAAAAGAGAATTTGTAGAATAGGAATTTGCTTTTTAGCTACATCACTGGAGTACATCAAATCCACTAATCAGGGGCTACATAGACACTGTGACCCAGGCAAGAGCTGCCTTAGGCTTCAGTGTTAGCTTGGGAACCAAACCATGACTTCTAGCGTCATTGCTATGAAGGAAACATGCTCCCAGATCTTACCAATGAACTCCTACTGGATCTGGACCATTTGTAATGAGAAAGAATTTGAGAGGAAACAAGATGTGCCATGCTAGTAATTCAACAAACTAGAAAGAAACTCAATTTGAAAAAGTCAGTGGTTTGGGCAGAGCCGAGGATGGCCAAGAGGCAGGAAGCAGTGCAGTGGGCTCTGCTCTAAACAGATCCAGACAACGCACCAGACCAGATCCTGATGGAGATATCCAGAAAAAGGCACAGTGAGTCATCTGTCCATCCCAGCACAGCACAGCACAAGGAGACACATGGGGAGATGTGCAGACACTGGGATGGGTCAGGCCAGGAGAACACTCCAGACCTTCTAGTGGACTGCAATGGGGACAAGTGCCAACTGGAAGCTTTATCATTCTCCACCCAGTTCTGGGTCACAGAACCAGGCCAGGCTCAGGAGAGTGGAGTTCCTGGACACAGAGGAAGTTCAGAAGCCAGCAGCAGCAGTTTGGCTCAGACCCTGAGTCAAGAGCAGGGCTTACTTAAAGCATCTAGGCCAGCCTGCACAGAATAACTAAGGCAGGAACTTTAGACCAAAAAGGGGAGCCTACACTTCTGCCACTCTGAACCAACAGAGCTTTCCAGCTGGATGACACCATCAGCTGCAGTTGACTGTTGCTCAGATCGAAACCCAACCCAGGAGCTTGAAGAGCTCAGATCAGGGGAGTAGCGATCAGCTTTGGCCCTGGATCAGATGACACTGGAAGCACTGAAAGTCTGTGGGTTCCCAGCTGACTTGTCCCTGAGATCCTGAAACGTATCACTCAAGTACCTCAAGAAAGCAGCAACAAGACCAGCCCAGACCTTCCCTCTAGAAGTGCCCAGAGCCCAGCCTTAACATCACATCCTAAGTCAGGAAGCAGGCTGGGAGAATGGGCAAACACAAAAAGAACCCCACTATGATGAGCTATTATGGTGGCAGGACACTCTAGATACAAATTCAGAAGAAGAGAATGACTCCAAAATATCTCAAAGCTTCAGAGAAAACCACAGCTTGGGCACAAACCCAATTAGAATTCCTAGGAGAGATGAAGTACAAATTAAAAGGTTAAAACTGTTTTTATAAATGGAATGAGAACATTTAGGGAAAAATTATAAAATAAATGAGAGCTATGGAAGAAAGAACTGGAAAATGGATTAATGCCTTGGCACAAGAAGTATAAAGCCTTACCCAAGAAACAAACTCCCTGAAAACTAGAATGGACCATATAGAAGTCAATGTCTCCATGAGGCAACAAGAAATATTAAAATAAAGTCAAAAGGGTGAAAAAATAGAAGAAAATATAAGATGTGTGATAGCAAAAACAACTGACTTAGAAACAGATTGAGGAGAAAAAAATTAACAATCACTGGACTACCTGAATGCCATGACCAATAAAAGAGCCCACATACCACATTTTAAGAAAACTGCCCAGATTTCTTAGAACTAGAGGGCAAAATGGAACTTGAAACAACCCACTGGATGGTTCCTGAAAGAAACTCCAAATTGAAAACTCTGAGGACCATGATAGGCAAAATGCAGAGCTTCCAGGTCAAATGAAAAATATCATAAGCATCCAGAAGTAAAGAATTCAAATCCTGAGGAGCCACGACCAAGATCACACACGACTTAGCTGGCACCTCTATAAAGGAATGGAGAGCTTGGAAGATGATGTTTCAGAAGGCAAAGGATATGGACTTACAGCCAAAAATAACTTATCTAGCAAAACTAAATACAATGCTATGTTGGAGGGAGGGGGGAAATGGACCTTTAACGAAATAGAGGATTTTCATTCACGCTTGATGAAAAGACCAGAGCTTCAAAATTAAAGCAATCTATAGTCATATGAAAAAATGCACTAAATCACTATTGATTAGAGAAATGCTAATTAAAACAACTCTGAGGTACCACATCACAACTATCAGATTGGCTAATATGATAAAACAGTAAAATGATAAATGTTGGAAAAGACATGGGAAAATTGGAACACTAATGCATTGCTGCTGGAGTTGTGAACTGATCCAACCAATTCTGGAGTACAATTTGGAACTATGCCCAAAGGGCTATAAAACTGTGCATACCCTTTGATATAGCAACACCACTACTAGGTCTGTATCTCAAAGAGATCAGAAAAATGGGAAAAGGACCCACATGTACAAAACTATTTATAGCAGCTCTTTTTGTGGTAGCAAAGAATTGGAAATTGAGGAGATGCCCATCAATTGGGGAATGGCTGAACAAGTTGTGGTATATGGATGTAATGGAATATTATTGTTCCATAAGAAATCATGAGCAGGGCAGAGCCAAGATGTCGGCTGAAAAGCAGGGACTTGTGTGAGCTCCTCCCCCCCAGGTCCCTCCAAACATCTATAAAAATGGCTCTGAACAAATTCTAGAACTGCAGAACCCATGAACTGTTCTCAGGCCATGGAAGACCTCAAAAAGGATTTGGAAAAGCAAGTAAGAGAAGTAGAGGAAAAACTGGGAAGAGAAATGAGAGTGATGCGAGAAAACCATGAAAAACAAGTCAATGACTGGCTAAAGGAGACCCAAAAAATACTGAAGAAAACACACAGAGTTGGGTACAGAAATTAATTTCACTCAACAGGGAAATGGGGGGGGGGGAAAGGAGAAAAGGGGGAGAGGGATTTAAATGGAAGACAGATTAAGAGAGTTTAATCTTAAGGATGTACAAAAATGTTTATGGCTCTTTTGGAGGTGGCAAAGGATGAGAATTTGAGGGGATGGCTGAACAAGTTAGGGTATATCAATGTGATGGAATAACTCTTAGCATCATGACCAAGCAGAATTCCAGAGCACTAATGACCAAATGAGCTCCCCACTTCCTACTAGACAGGCGAAGGGCTCCCAATGCAGAAGGCTTTTTGGACATGGCCAATCAGAAATTTGTTCTGATCAACTATCCATGTATGCAGTGGTTTGGGTTTGTCTTATGTTGTCAATGATGTGGGGAGGAGAGAGGGGCTGGAGTGAGAAGGGGAGAAAGCAGATCTTGGCTAATTAAAACAAAATATAAACAAAGAAACAGTTTTTACTTTGTGTTTCTTTGCACACTGGTTTCTCCACCACTGCATGGCTTCCGGTTATTCCATCCGTGGTATCCTTGTTCAGGTACAGGTCGACAAGATGAACTTGGAAATCCATCTTTCTAACCAAGATTCATTGAGGCTGTGAATTGCAGTGTAATGATACCAGACTGCTCCAAGCAATGTACTCACTGAGTTCTTTATCCTCATTGCTTCCCAATCTAATTTTGCTGTTGTTCTTTGCCCTCAACTGGCTATCTTTTTGATCGCTGACTTGGTCCTTGCACTCTGGTGGAGAACACAGCACACTATAGGGGAAAGAGCAATGGATTTGGAGTTGGGGAACCTTCATTCAGACCCCAGTTCTGCCAGTCACTGGCCTTCATCCACATCTGGCATGTTCTGCAGCCTTATCTCACTTGATTCCCACAACCCTGTGAAGTAGCATTATTATTTGCTCTTTATAGGTGAGGAAACTGAGTTTGAGAGAGCTAAAGCGACCTGCCTAGGGCACAGCTGGTAAATGTCTGAGGCTAGACTAGAACTTGGATCTTCTTGACTTCAGGCCCAACACTCTGTGCCCCCAAAGGCCTCATGGTCATTTGAAAGATTGGCCTAGCTATTCACACTGAATGGAACATGGTGGGCCCATCAGGTCACGGGAAAGCATGGAACCAGTGCCCAGAAAAACTGCAAGAGCCCCTGAGGATGGCCTCCCATGTGACAGGCACGGACAAGAAGGCAGGGATGAGACGTGATCTGTACTCACACCGGTGAGATGCCAGGTGCAGCCAAGTGTCAAACGTGAGAGGCCTTTATTCTATATTCATCAGTCATGCTCAGAGCACTAATTGTGGTATCCAAAGGAGAATCGATCTTCATTACCTCAGCAAACTGTGAAGAGAAAGCCTAGCCAAGGTATATACATGAGCACCTGTGTGGGAGATAAGGCCAAAGGGCGATTATGAAGGAGCTCCCATTGACAGCCACCTCCATTATAGGTCAGCCTATAAAACAACACAAGTTCTGAGCAGCCCCATTTTGGAGACAAAGAAACTGAGGCAGTCAGTTGTCCAAGATGGAAAGGGAAGCCAGCTGACTCTTCAAAGAGCTCTTTAAATGTGCAGTTCTGGGCTGCTTCCCTTCCACCATCCAGGCCTGCAAAACCAGCAGGATTACAGAGAACAGATAAAGAGGACCAATTCTGAAAGGGGTTGGAATAATGTGTGTTCACGATTCATGACTGTGTGGAATTTCAGCAAAGTTGATAAAAATCCACTCAAAGGTCCTAAATTATCTCCCAGAAGGCTCCTGGTAATGACATTCCCAGAGGCTTCTTAAGAAAAGGATGCCCCTCTGGAGACAGTGATGGATCTCGACAAAGCCCATGGGCTGATGTTGATGCGTCAGCCAAGCTAAGCTCTGCTTCAGACTTGTCTCTGATCTCTATCACGCCACCTTTGTTCCACCAGGTGACCTTCTGTCACGGGCCGTGCTCCTGATGCCTTACTGAAAAGGGACTGAGTCTTGAGACTAAAATAGGCACATGAAGCCAGAAGATGCAGACTTCAGACTTCGGAACAAATCCATTTCCCAACAGTTCATCTCTCAAATGTGTCCTGACAACCCAAGAACTGATAAGGCAGAAAAATATGCTTTTTGAGTTGAGGAACGAAAAGATGAGTTAGGTGGGCCTGCATTTTCCCACCTGCTAAATGAGTGTTTGACCTCAAGGTCCCTCCGACTCTATCATTCTATGCTTCTTGGAGATAAAACCACAGAAAGTTTTCTGGCACCCTAGCATGCGTATCCCAGCACAGCAGCCTGCAGGCCAGGCATGGCTATTCATCTACTCCCTTTATCGGCCCAGCCAGACTATTAGACGCTGATATATAAATGGAGCATTTTCTAAAGCCGTGTGTCACCTCTCCCAGTAAGACCGCCTGGCTCCCCAGTCAGTCACTGGTTCATGATTCATGGCTCTGGGGTACACTGGGGTAGCATAAAAATACTCTTGTCTCTTTGTGGGTAAATGGACAATGGAAAGAGTAATGATTTGGGGGCAGAGGAGCTGGGTTCAAATCTTGGCTCTTTCACTTACCACCTGTGACCTTGGGAAAGTCACTACACCTCTCTCACAGTCTCCATTCCCTCATTTGCCTCTAAATCTCAGGTTCTATCTCGATGGCCAATCTTGATTCCAGAGGACTAATGATGAAGCATGTTCCTCTCTTCTCCCTAGAGAGCTGGTGGCTGATGGCAGGATGCTACAGATGCCAGCAGATGTGGGTGACAGGCCCCTTTGCTTCCCTTCACTGTTTTTCTCTGTGACAAGTAGAGAAGGAGTGATAGTGGGAAGGGATACTTGTAAAAGCAGAATAAAAAGCACCAAGAAAAAGTGTTTGATTTTGAAAAATGGGAGTTAAAAATGGAAAAAATAGAAACAAGTAAATAGCATCCAAGTCAACTTTGCAATGAATAAGGAATAAAAGGTGAATTTACACAGGTGACTACACCAGTGTAAAGAGCTCAGTGCTGAGATGGGCACTGTAGCCACTGCCCGCCTCCAGCCAGCCAGCTGGGTTGTCTGGCTGACCTGGACTTCCTTCACGAGGCTGTAACGAATTCGAGCTTTGAACAAACATCCGCAGGTATTCTGGCCCTCCAACAAATGGTTACTGTGGTAGCCGATCTCTTACAGCCTTGATCTCATCAGTCACTGCGTATCATTTGGACGAAAATGGCTTCTAAATTATTTCAAGCAATCTTCCCCCACCTCCAAAGGTAGCTGGAACTAGGATGTGTGATAAGAAACATGAATGAGAGGACAGTCAGGAAGCCTTGAATTCAAATCCTGCCTAAGACACTCAAGAGCCACGTCACCCTGGAGGAGTCGCTAAACCAGCTGAGCTGCTGCTTCCTGCCTCACAGGATGGCTATAAGACTCAAGGGAGACAATATGTGTGGCTTAAAGCACCAGAGAAATGTGACTTCTTATTATCGAACGTCACCAAGATTTCTAGGTCACTTGGGGAGGAAGAGCTAGAGGAAAGGGTGGCACTGAAGATCGCACAAAACTGAGATGGAATAGACAAGAGGGAACAAGTACATTTGAAAGAAATTATTGAAGAAAAACTGAGACACTCTCCAAATGCTGCCCTTTGTGAGGGCTAGACTCTGGGCACCTAGGCCTATGATTTCTTCAGTGTAGGGAATTCCAGTGTGGAAACTCTCATCCAATGCAAATGAATGGGGAACATCTGGTCTTTGAGAATTACCAGGTGTACAGGGAAGGGAAGCAGCACAGTGAGGGCTGCACAGCCAGGCATGACTTGAACTCAGATCATTTTGACTCTGAGGCTAGCCCTCGATGAGCCTTGCCATGCCACCTCCCTGTGCCATGCTCTCGCCTCAGGGCACTGTGCCAGTATATCCTTTCAAGCAAGAGGATACAAGGGTCCAAAAGATGAAATGACATTTGAATCCAGGTCTTTGGAGTCCAGTTCCAGTGCCCTTTCCAAGGGGATCCAAGGGCTGCTTCCCAGGCAAACAGAGCTAGAAGAGTTTGGAGTGTTATCCAGGAAATATAGTTTCTTTCCAATGACATCCAATGAGCATTGACCTCTGGCCAGTCACTAAAAGCCCTTGGGGAAGAGGGGCATTAAGACCGGCTCTATGTTGGCATCAAGGTAAGGCCTGGTGAGAAACTGTCTTGTCAGCTCCTGTGATTGGAAAAGAAACTGGGGAGGCCCCTCCAAATATCAGAAAGGCCATGTCACACAGAAGATTTGTTCTGCTTGACCCCAGGGGGCAGGACCAGAGAGATGGAGAACAGAGAGACAGAGCTCCAAATTTCTCACACAGCCATTAGAGGCTGCCCCAATATGGCCTTCAATATGCCCACTTGGCAGGAGTGTTCTAGAGGAAAGTCACCCTAAAGACACAGGTTGGGCCTTGGAGACTCCGTCCAACTGTGAAGAGGCTGGTTTTCAGAGTAGAGTCTATGTGAGAAAATGCCCTACTGAGGCCATGAAACCAACAGATAGGAGAAGAGATCAAATGGAAAGCCTTCAAGAAGTCAGCCAAGTCCTTCAGATGGGACGGTAGGTCAAGTCCGGTGATGTCATTGCTGGGGTTCGCTCCAGGTGTCTGGTATGGAAACTCCCTCCAAAGATAAAGATGGCCACTCAGTTAGCATGTCTGGTCTTCAAAAGTGAGCCAAAGGCAGGGAGAGGCAAAGCCCCTGACCCAAGGTTACACATTCAGTAGGTCTGTCTGGCTCCTAACTTCTGTCGCCTCTTACAGACTAGATCCTGTAAGTCACTGGGTTTAATTGCCACAGGATTTGAACCCAGGTTTGCTGATTCTGAGGCTAGCCCTCAAGGTGATATGCCATATTGTCTCTGCTTACATCTCAGACAGAAAATAAAGGGATATCCGCCTCCTGCCACAATCCCTGGCAGAGTGCATAGTGTTCAACTTGGAATCAGGAGCAGGGCCAAGGTTCGCGTGGTGCCTCTGATACTTGGGATAATAATTCAGGAACTGGAAGGAATAGGCCTTTGGGGTCGCCCAGGTAAGGGGACATAAGCAGAAAGAAGAGGAGTGGCTTCCCCACAAACCATTTAGCCTCTTAGAACCTGTCTCCTCAGCTGTGAAAACAAAGGAGATTATACTAGCACTGACCTCAAAGGGGCATAGAAATGTAGCCTGTTATTATGACTGGAATTCCCTATTTCAGGGGCTGTCAGGAACATGTGAGAAATTGCTGTTGAAATTTGAAAGCATGATGGAAATGGGAGAGCTCCCCACCCCCCACTGCCAGCGCCAGCACCATTGCCCTCAGCTCTGCCTTGTCCAGACCGAGGCTCCAGCTAACGCACCTAATCCAATTTGAGGCTACATTCACCCAATAATGGAGCAAGGCACGACGAAGGACACTCTTTATCAAATAAGCACTAACACAATTTAGAGCTTGAGGCTTTTCAATCAGTCAACATCGGGTCTGTCACTGTCTCTTAGAGATGCTGCAAATGGAGCCAGGCCCAAGTCATTTTTAGGGGCTGCCTGCCTCCCCCTACTTCAGCTCTGCTAGAGGTCTGAATGCCCAGCTGCTGACTGAACACAGGCAAACCTCAGTTGTCCAGAAGGGGACGGGGAGGGGATCAGTTTTGTGTGTGTGTGTGTGTGTGTGTGTGTGCGCGCAGTCACTGATTTCCCCTTTAAACATGAACAGTTGTTTGTTTGATGTTGGCCTTTCTGGCTGGATGAAAAGCTCCAGGCTTAGAGTCCAAGGCCAGCCTTTCACAGGGAAGGGAAGTGGGGCTCAGAGACCCTCTTCCCAGCATCACATGGACAGGGATTCCAAGTGAAAAGCACTTGGTTCGGTATGGAGGGTCAGCAAGGTTCACTGAGATGCGAATGGAAGGGAAGGGACAGAGGCCAACAGACATTATCTCACCGAAGCTTCAAAACACCTGGAGAGCTAAGAGCTATTATTTCTGCGTGTCAGATGACAAGACTGGGGCATGGAGAGGTTGAGTGACTTGACCAGAGTCACACAGCAAGCAAGTTAAGGTCTGAGGCCAGATTCAAATGCAAGTCCTTCTGACTCCAAGGGCAGTACTCTAGCCACTGGATCACACTGCCTTTGTAAAGCATAATAACAAATAAAACTTGTCAATTATTGGATATGGAGGATTAAGGGAAGAGTGGAAAACACCTTGGGGCCCATTCCATGTGCCTGGACTTTCTGGAGAAGGCAAATCGCCTTTTTCTTGCTGCCCCCCCCCATAAATGACCTCAGGCTGCAGGGATTAGAGGTCCATTGTGTGCCTGTTCAGGCCTCCTCCCTACTCCCCAGCCGGCACTTCCCTTCTTCAGAGAGACAAGGCAAGCTCTGAGTGAAGGGCCCAGGGCTTCTCCAGCAGGCCAGGCAGACGACTTTGGGTATATGGACTCATGACAGCTATTGCTTTTTTTGGGAGGGGGGTGTTTTGCTCCCTCCCTACTTCTTGGCCATATTCAGTATGGGTAAGATTGTGAAATAGCTAAATTCCACATAGGTGAAACACTGGCATATTTGGTTAAAAAAACAGATCAAAAATACCCAATACCTCCCTGTTCCCATCCCCACTTTTACCAAAACAAAAAGCAGTTTTATGATCTGGCACGGAGGCCATTTGGATGGGGTTCAATTAGACTGGATGCGCTTCTCATGGAGCCTCTGACAAAGGCTGACTACTAACCCTTAGACGGATGATTTATGAAGCCTGGAACAGGAACTGCTGAGATCTGATCCTTGGAAATTGGAGCTCTGACTCAAATACCTTTCTCACTACAACAACTAATTTTAACCAAGCCTTAGTCCAGTTTCCTAGCTTTAGAGGATGGCCTGGCCGAGCTGGAACGGAGCTAACGTTTAAGAGGCTCTCGTACCTGTGCCCAGTGACAGAAAACCTACCCGTTCTCCTCCCGTGAAAGGCTCAATTCAGACAAAAAAACTACAGAGAAAAACTAGGGCACAACAATCCTGAGAGAGCGCGACTATCTGCCCATTTTCCAGATGAGGAAAATGAGGCTGAGAGAAGGTCCCATGACTATTAAGCATTCTGGCACTAACACTCTGCCAGCTGCCTCTCCAAGGTGAATCCAATCAAATGCTAACGATGTGAATTTTTAAAAAAGGACCAGATGAAAAGTCAGGAACCCTGGGTGCTAGGTCATGGTGACCTTTGGCCCAGTTCCTTCCCCTTTATGGGCCTCAGTTTCTTCCAGTCAAAAGTCTCATGCAATTTGCAAATGGTGTTTCACCACAAGTCAGAAACATGCAGCTTTCTGGGGCTGGTGAGGACAGAGATGGGGTAGGGGGCAACAAGTGTTTCCTGATAGGTAGAGATCCCAGGGAGTGCAAGGTGGGGATGGCCCTTCCCATCAGCACGCTCACCACACCCCAACAGAGCTTAAGGCAAGAGGGTAATGGAACGGTCTACACAGGTTCCAACGTAACCAGAGAAAAGGGAGGGCTATGCTAGGCAGACACTAGGACCAAGAGCCAGTCAGGCAGCCATCTAGGAGGCAACAAAGCAGACCCTGGCCTCAAGAAGCATACATTCAAATGGCTAAGACCCTCACTAGCCAGATGAGATAGAATGTTGCTATTATTTCCTCAGATGTTGAGAATGGCTTAGAAGCCAAGTATGCCCAGGCTCCCAGCACCTTAGCAAGTGCCTAGTGTGTGCCATGCGCTGTGCTAAACCCTTTACAAAGATTACCCCCCCTTCCCACCCATATACACACTCACCTCCCAACCCTGCAGACAGAGGTTCACTGACTTCCCCAGGCTAGTAAAGCCCCCCTGACTCTAGGCCCAGCCCTCTTTGCACTGTGGCGCCCCCTGGGGGTCTCCAACAATGACAATCCCTGTTCCACATGACAGCCAGACAGATCCCTCTGCAGGTGTAGGTACAATTCACCAGACCCAGGCCACTCTCCTTCTGACTTTCCTACTGTCCTTCCTAAAATGCAGCCCGGAGGATTTCAGGCCTGGCCAGGGCTCGGAGCCAGCCCAGAATGCCTCTCTCTATTAGTGACCACTGCCTGAGATGATAGCATCGACCACCACGATCATAACTCACAGCCTTTAAGGGTCACAAAGCTAGCAAGTGGCAGGGCTGGAGAATCCTTTGTAAGATAAACGGATGGTCCCTCCCCCTCCCCAGCCTGTAACACCACTATTCCATGGGAGGGGATAAGAGTTAATCCAAATTTCAAACCTTCCCAACAAATGTCATTTTATTCCATTTGGCCCAAAATGCTAATCTGCCACGATCTTTGGGGATCCTAATTCTGTCACCCAATGTGTATGTGACCTCAGTAAATGTGCTAAGCATGCCATCTAGGCTTTAAACCAAGTTACTGATGAAATATGCAACTGTCCAATCCACCTTCTGATACTTATCAGCTGTGTAACTTGACAAGTCAATTTCCCTCTGCCCGCCTCCATTTCCACGCCTGTAAAATGGGGATCCTAAGAGGGTCAAATGACATAACCTTCGGGAAGTCTTTAGCAAAATGCCTAGCACATAAGTAGGTGCTTCATAAATGCTTCTTTCCTTCCTTCCAAGGGCAAAGCCCTTGGGCACTTCACTAGACACCTTCTTTCGTACTGGCACAGACTCACTTTGGGGCCACTTTTTCAGCTACAGTAGTTCCAAATCCACCCAATTTAGCTAGGCTGAGTCCACATCTCGCATTCTTTCCCACGAGGATAGCATGAGAAACTCCTGGCCTATTCACCCAAACTTCAATCTCTCAGACCCTCCGTTCCAAGACTTTACATCCCTCTCATCGGTCCACTGACAATTTACAGTTTTGTTCCAAAACCAAAAATAACTCACCAGAAATGAGCCCAGTGCCAGGTACACAGAAGGAGCTAAATAAAAGCTGCTTGATTCACGCCTTATTGGGTGCAGAGACAGGACACGGCACATTGGCAACACCCCACAAGCCCACCATGAGCTGTGGCATGGCGGGGGGGCAGTCTGGACATGTAGTTCTCAGCTGTGGGGCTCATCACTGACTCTAAATGAAGCCAGGCTGACAGTGAATTTGTCTCTTTTTGTTCTTAGGACATTCTCAATCCCTTCACCACCTTTTCGGCCGCCTAAGCCCCAGAGATCCAGCAATAATCTCTTCTTCACCATCGAAAGGGATAAGTTGATATAACTGGGGGAGAGGGGCATATGCTCAGATTTATCTAGTGTTTTTAGTTCTCATGATAACACCATGAAGCAGGATTGATGCAAATAATATTCTAACATTACAGATGAGGAAAAAATCACGGAGTCAAATGACATGTCCAAAGCAACACAACTCTGCACTGACCACCTAAGCTCTTTTCACTAGGAGAGTGAGGAGGAAGCTGTCGGCAGGGGCACTGTGGAAGCCACCTCGAGCCACATTGGGGACTGGGGCCAAAGCAGGAGCAAAGTGGTTTTGCACGTGAGTTTGAGGGAGTGGGTCCTCAGATTGGAGGAGGGCGCGTTGGGGAGGGAGCAGGACCAGTAAGGTTGCAGTTCCATTTCCAGATCTCCTCCACCAAGACTCAGAGCCCTCCAGGGCCTAGCCCTTATTGCAACGTTCTCCAGCCCGTGAGGTTCTCAAAGCAGAGATTAAGCATGGCGGTCCCAGTGGCTCCACTGTAACAGCCGATCCTGCTCACGTGAAGGTTTCGCTCAGGCTGTTGGGTCTCTTGTTTCTTGGAAGGTAGGTATAGACTGACAAGAGCTCAACATGTTTGTTGGCGGCTTAAAGAAAAAGTTAATTCTAAAATGATTTCCTGGACTAGTTCCACAGAGCCCAGAGGCACAAAGTAGGAGCCAAGAATCAGCAACTTTTTGTACACGGATGTTTTCTATTGGGATTCTCACAGCTTCAGGCCTGCTAACAAAGGCAGAAGAAGGACTGGAGATGCACCAGCGTGCAAAATGCTTGGAGACCATGAATTGATCATGGCTTAAAAGGACCGAAGGCCTAATGGTCCAGCTGGCACCAAGCTTAACCTACTATGAACAACTATAAGTTACTATGTGCCAGGTGCTGTACTAGGTATTGGGGATACAAAAACCAAATGAAACAGTCCCTGCCCTCGAGAAGCTTCTACTCTACTGCTGACCATAGAGGGTCTGTTGGCACCTTCATCATAGATGTCATCATCCACCACAGAACTGAGACTGGAGAATGCCGCAGTGGATGTGATCAGAGAACTCCAACAAATGTTGGAGTCAGAGTCAGAAAAGCTGAGCTCCAGGGCTGGGTCAGCCAGAACTTCAAAGATGAGGCTAAAAAGAGGCACTCTTCCCAGACCTCACAAGGCATTTTTGTCGTTGGTCAGTCATTTCAGTTGTGTCCAACTCCCTGCGAGCCCACGTGGGGTTTTCTTGGCAGAGATCCTGGAGTGGTTTGCCATTTCCTTCTCCAGCTCATTTTACAGATGAGGAAACTAAGGCCAATGGGGGAAGTGACTTGCCCAGGGTCAAGAAAAGAAAGCACTTTGCAAACCTGAAAAAGGTTAGAAAATGCCAATTATTTGCCGCTACTCCCATTCTACGTGTGCCCCCACCTCGGGCTGGCTTAGAGGTACTCAAATCTCATCTTCAACTATTGGAAGTGTTCTCAAGATCTAGGTGAGGTATGAACTTCTACATGGAAACTCTCCTTGATTCTCTCCCCAGACCCTCTGGCACCAAGAGTCTGCAAGTCTCCTTTGACCTAGCTCTTAGAAGACACATGGAAAGAACACTACTATACCTTCTGAGAAGAGTCTATGCAGTCACAAATGGCTGTCTCACACTACCCTCCTCCATGCGCACCATGCTCTATGTAAACTGGACTCATCAGGCCCTTGGAAACATCCTGGGACTTCCCATCCCAGTGCCCTACTTCGCTTCCAACCTTTGTATCAATGGTTTGCATAAAAGGCAATAAAATGGTGTTTTCCCAACTTGCAGATGACACAAAGCTGGAGAGGAGAGCTAGTATGTTAGCTACATTTAGGTCCAGCAGTATCCAAAAACAGCTGGATGGGCTAGGAGGATGGGCCAGATCTAGTAAAATGTACCATAATAGAGCTAAACGGCACCATATAGCAGGGCTCAACAAAATCAACGGCATAAATAGAGCATGAGAGAGGCTAAACAGGGGTTTGTGGGAAAGACGGAGAGCTCAGCATGAGCCAAGGTGACATGGTCATTCACAACAAGTGAATGTGATCTGAGGTTGCATTCAGAGAGGCCCCAAGCACTATGCTGCATGCTGGGAATACAAATACAAGCAAAGAGAAAAAAGCAGCCCCACCCTCAAGGAGTTAACCTTCAAAGAGGGGGAGACAGCCATTCAAAGGAGGCTGAAGGGAGGCCAGAGGAGCTAGGAGTAGAGTTGGGTTTGGGGGCCACATTGCTCAGAAGAGGGCAAGCGGAGTACGAAAGTCAGCTGAAGTGACCAGGGCTGTTTAGCCTCAAGAAGCCTTAGGGAGACATGCTTTGCCAGAGGCTCTTTCTTCTCCCCTCTTCCCTATCTTATTTTTCAGATGCCTTCTGCCACTATCACCTCCTTCCCCTCTGTCTCCCTTTCCAAGGCCGACCCCTCTAAGTGCACCAGTGATCCTAGGCCATCTCGTATTCTCCAGCAGATTGCTTCCTCCATCATCCCCAATCTCTCACTTATCCTTGTCTACTGGCTGCTTCCCTACTGCTTACAAACATGTCCCTGTCTCCTGCATCCTCAAAAACACTGACCCAATCCCTTCATCTTCACAAACTATTGTCCCATTTCTCTCCTCATCTTTGTGGTTAAATTCCTTGACAAGTCCGTCTACATTAAGTGCCTTTACTTCCTTTCCTCTAACTCTTTTCATCTCCCTTCAATCCAGTTTCCAATCTTACCATTTCACTGAAACTGCTCTCTCCCAAGTTCCCAATGATCTCTGATTGCCCAATCCAATGGCCTTTTCCCAGTCCTCCTTTTTAACCTCTCTGCAGTCTCGGACACTGTCAATTACTCTCTTTTCCTTGCTATTCTTTTCTTTCTCCACTGGTTCTGTCTTTTGTCTGTCTGACACTTGGGTTTCCTTTGCTGGACATTTCTCCAGGTCACGCCCATGGGTGTCTCCACAGGCTCTGTCCTCTGAGAATTTGGCCCGCTGCCTATTTTTCTACTGTGAGCTAAGAATGGTTTTTACATTTTTAAATAAAGTTTTATTGTATTATAAAAAAACATTCTTAGCTCCTAGACTACAAACACATGTAGCGGATTGATGGTGATCTCATCAGCTGCCATGATTTCAATGATCCTCTCTCCAAGCTGTCCAGCCCTACCTTACCTCTCATCTCCAACAGTTTATTACACACCTCAGCCTGCATGTGTCATAGGTATATTAAATTCAACAGATTCAAAACTGAACTCATTCTCTTTCCCCCTAAATGAGGCCGCAGGTTCCCCACCCATCCTATCCTCTCTGCCCTTACGAACTTCCCTGTTCCTGTCGAGGGCAGTCCTCCAGACTCAAAATCTTGCTGTCATCCTTGACTCTTTACTCTCTCAATCAGACTTTCTCCCTTCCTAACATCTCTTGGATACTCCCCTTTCTCTCCTCTGCCACTGCCTCTACTCCTTGCTTCGCATCTGGACTAGAGCCTGCTGCTTGGTCTCCCTGCCACAATCTCGCCTCACTCCAGCACTCAGCTATCCAACGAGTCTGACCACGTTATCGCCACACTCCCGGCCCTGCTCTGCCAATTCAAGAAATTCCAGTGACTCCCCATCACCTTGACGATTCAAATCAAAAACCCTCTATTGGACACTGAAAACTCTCCCCGACTCTCCCCACCACCATGCGCTCTGCAAGTTCCAGATTCTGTGTTTTCACTCACTGTAATGCCTGAAATGCTCTCACTCCTCATCTCTGCCTCCAGACTTCCTTCTTTCCCAGCTCCAAGAAGCCTTTCCCGATCCTGCTTAATGCCAGTACCTGCCCTCGGCCGATTAGCTCCCATGTATCCCCTCAGTATCTTGTTTGCACATACTTGTCCACTTCTCTCCATTAGATTATAAGCTCCTTGGGAGCAAGGACTGTCTTTTACCTTTCTTTGCATCCCTAATGCCTAGGGAATGGTAGGTGCTTAATAAAATGCTTACTAAAATTAAATTAATAACAATAAATTAAAATAAAACGATTGACAAACATTTGAAGGGCTACCACATGGAAGAAGGATCAGCCTTGGCTGGACATGTCTCAAAGGCAGAATGAGGTACTTCAGAGGTAGTAGATTCCTCATCCTCAAAGGTATGCAAGCAGAGTGACCACTTGTGACTCCTTGTCAGGTATGCAGCAGAAGGGAATCCAAGTCAAACACTGGTTGGACTAGATGTAACCTCTGAGGTGCCTTCCAGGGCGACGACATCCAAGGCCACCGACACCGAGAATGCTGACTGCCTTCCAGGGAGATGAGGTTGATGTGACACTGCTCTGGCAGTTAAGAGACGGGGGTTCTAGTCCTATCCCTGCTTCTAACAAAGTGTGTAACCTTGGACAAGTCACAGTAACTGCCTGTGTCCTTCTTCACACTAGATAACCTCTGAGCTTTCTTCTAACTCTCAGATTCTATAAAATAGTTAAAGAACTCTTATGTGAAAGAG
>CM053628.1:849794-860157 GCA_028646595.1 Phalanger gymnotis | reverse complement strand
GGGCAGAAGGAGCAGCCAATTTGAACTTAGTACCAAGGTGGGCTTTTCCTGAAAACAGGGGCTAACACCAGCACGCTGTGCAGCACAGCGAGTTCCCCCTAGCTGGACCTAGGTCAGAGCCAGAGCAACTGACCTGAGGTCCCTTCTGGCTCGAAGCATTTAGGATCACACGGTGCCTGGCAGACCTTAGGCCAAGGCTGTACAAGCCCATACCCAGAGATTTTCAAATGAGATGACCTCAGATACATCAAAACCGATTCGATCCAGGTTAATCAAGCATTGTGACAGGGAAAGACAAAAACCAAACGTTGCTCCTTTCCTCACTCAAGGAGCCCAAAACAGACTTACCTAATTCAAAATTGTTTCTGAGGCCCACTGGAGATAGAGGCCCTTGATGGCGGAGTAGGGCAGACATCTCAGTTAGAGAAGGCTGTTCCAGGCAGCAAGGAACTATCTTGATCAGAGCATTTGAATCACACCCCCCGCCACCAACTTTGGAACTGCCAAGCGTAAGAGAGCAGCTGCCAGATTTCCCTCGGATTCATTCCTGAGGGATGCAGTGGAAAGAGCACTGGGTCAGGTTGTGACCTTGGAGTGGTCCTTTCCGTCTTGAGACTTGGGGCCTCCCTCTATAAAATGAAAGCACTGGACTAGACAGCTTTAGGTGTTCCCTCTAGCTCTAAATCAGTGAGTACTGAGTTAAGGCAGGGATGGGGAATCTGTAGCCTCAAGGCCAAATGTGGCCCTCCAGGTCCTTAAGTGCGGCCCTCTGACTGAATCCAAACTTCACTGAACAAATCCCCTTAATAAAAGCATTTGTTCTATACAACTTGGACTCAGTCAAAAGGCCACACCCAAGGACCTGGAAGGCCACAGGTTCCCCACCCCTGGGTTAAGGTCTTCAATTTGAGAACCTCATCCCCCCTATCCCTCATCCTCCCCTCTCCCTCTCTGTCTCTCTATCTCTGTCTCCCTCTCTCTGTCTCTCTCTCTCTCTCATAATTTCACTTGTTTCCCATCTCAGAAAAATTGTGGGATGTCAGAGAAGAGAGGGATTACAAACTACCTGTGTTGAAAGGGTCTTTTGTGATCACCCAGTGTAGGCCTTATTCAATGAAAGAGGGCATAAAGGTCCAGAGGATGAGAGTGATTCCCATAAAGCCAGAGGGGTGTTGAGTCTGCTGCACACTTAGGGCTAAGGGAAGGGAATGAGCATTTATTAAACACTGCTATGTGCCAGGCACTGTGCTAAGCCCTTTACAGATAATATTTCATTGAATCTAGTGCCCAGAGACCAAAATCCCATTTGGATCATTTGGGAGAGGGCTCAGACATGCTGCTTGCTTTCAGAGGGACAAAGAATAGAAATTGGCAGATTTAGTAAGAGGCAGGTTTCAGCTTAACAGAAGGAACATTTTTCCTGACCAAAAAACTCTCTGAAGGTAGAACAGACACAAAGGGGGCCCCTCAAGAGAGGGCTCAAACAGTAGAGGATGCTCAGGTACAAGCCCCATCTGACTCGGAGATTCTACTTCCTGACTCCCAGCAGAGGAAGCCAGGCCCCTGTGTACATGGTGGCGTTTTCCTCATAGGCAGCTTGCTGTAAGCCTCGTCTGTAGGCCAGTCACGGCTCTGAACACTTTCCATCATCAGGGACACCAGGAAGGATACAGATGAATGCACCCCCCCCCCAGCTAAATCCCATAGACCCTCATTGAGCCACAAGACTTTCATAAGCCTTAGCACCCCATCTCTCGTGACTCAGGCTTCTTCTCCAAACTGAGTTTGAAAGAGCACGGGTCTCTTCAGCTCCTACCCCATATAGTCAAGCCCAAGTCACGTGTGTGTGTGTCTGTCTCTGTCTCACACACACACACATTACTCTCTGGCCTGTCTAACGTTTACTGTTCCTTTCAAGTATCTTTTGTCCAAACGCCAAATGAACTGTGGCCTAATTGTGGAGGTGGCTCACTGTACAAAGGCCTCTTCCCTCTCTGTATCATGAGGACTCATGAGAGCCTTGATCTGGGGCTGAAAGGGGAGCTGAGAAGTCATCTAGTCCAACCCTCTCGTGATGGGAAACTGAGGCCCAGGAGGGAAATGACCTACTCAGGGTCACAAAGTTTCAATATCTGTTACCTATCAGAGGCCAGCTGTGTTCACTCTAGCAAAGGTTGTTGAGAACCCTGAGATGGATGAGCTGACCTGGGGGGTGACAAAGAAGCAGAGTTCCGGTCCCATAAGCCCCCACAGCACATGCTTTCATGCTATTCATTTCTGTCACTAGTGAGAAAATGACAGTCCCCTGATCCCCTAAGTCAGAAGTGTGTGTTTGCCTTGACTGGTCCTTCCATCCTACCAGTCTAGGAAACTCTGGGGGAAGAACTTTCTCAACCAGTGCAGCTGGGCACCTTCTCAATAATTTCCAGTCTTAGGAAGAAAAATGAATTAATAACAGATGGCAGCCTGGGCTGAAATCTTCCCTCGATTCCAATTTGCCCCAGCTTCTTGGCTTTTGCCCCATGTGGTTTGGGGAAGTTGTTGGTAATGACCGTGGGAGCTCAGTTTTGACACTAGAACGGCCTTTCTCCTCATTTCAGTCCTAACTCTGGAGCTTATACCATGAGGCCTTTGGGCTCTTTCCCAGGATGACCCATGGTCTCCTGTCCTCTTGTCTCCTGGCAATGGCTTTAGCAGCTTTCAACTGGCCCACTTCATTGCCTGGGCTCTCATCCCTTTCTGTCTTAGATAGTGGAGCAAGCACAAGAAAGGCCAGTAAGACAAAATCCAAATGTAAGGGAATTTTCTGAGGAGGCATCAAGGACAGGGTGCAACAGGAGAATGCTCCAGGAGCCAGGAGCTCTGAGTTGTTCCCATGCTGACATTTCAAAGCCTTTCCAGCTTACAGATGGGAATCCTTGCCTTGTCTACCCCCACAGGGTAGTTGGCATCAACTCATGGGAAATCACAATAAAGGAAGAAAGATAAGGAGAAGGAACAACAAAGCATCTTGGCTCTGATTTCTGGGGCACTGACAGATCAATCTGTTGTGGAAGACAGGTGAGGCTTATCCTGCCTGTCCTTGGAAGGGAGTAGCTATGGTCCCATGCAAGGAAAGAACTTGCTAAAAGTTGGTCATCCAAAAATAAACTAAGCCACCTAATCAGGTAGTGAGATCCCCATTAATGGAGGTGCTCTTCAAGCAGAGACTAGATGATGGCTCAACAGGAATGTTGTAGAGAGGGATTTTGGGTGTGTGGGAGGGAGGGGGCATGGATAGCTGCAGCTGAGGACCCATCTAGCTCCCAGATCATGTGGGTAGAAGGAACGGTGATGGAAGACAGCTACTGAGTACTGAGACCCATTTCCAAGAACCACGATCAACAAGTCTCAGTACTTCCTAGATATATCTCATATTCCCAGGACATAATGCAGGATATGATCTGCTTTGCAAAGAATTCAGGGACCATGGGGCTGCTGTAAGTGGTTAATTATGTCTCTCACCCCCTCACAGCCCACTGGACAATAACTGGTCCTCTTTTTAAGAATTCAATTTATGCACAACTTTTTCAGGAATGCATCTGTGATACGTGTTTCATGGGATCCCCAAGGACGTTCATGAGCAGCAAAAAGAGCTGGGGCAGTCATGTGACAAGGATGAGGAATGAAAGAAGACTTCTTGTCAAGATGGGCTGCCTAGCTAGCCCACACCTGCTCCAGAAAATAAACCAAATAATGATAAAGAAACATAATGAGTAACTACGGTAAGAGACTTCTTCCATCTCAGAAGTGAACAACAGCCAAAAGCAGAAGCCCACTGTGCATGCTGAGGCTGGACTGAGATGTGGAGTCTGCAAGGCTCTGGGTCTAGAGGCAGCAGGAACAGAGGGCTTTCCAAAGAAAACTCTGGGGTGGTTGGAGAGCCCCAAGGTAATGATCAGTAAGTAGTAACCAGCAGCACACAATTGGGACAATTCAGCTCCCTAACATTCTGTCCAGAGCTAAAAAAGAGCCCTGATGATCCATTATTCTGAATCTCAAAGACTGACGTGGAGAAGTCCTAACCCCAAGGAGGTAGAGGTCAGTGCAGGAACCCAAGGCAAGACTATCTCACCTAATAGCACAGTAACATGATGGGGCAGAGCCTGATCCTAGTACAAAGCCCTGACTCAGGAACTAGGGCTAAAGAGGTGAGTAAGTCAAAGACACCGACTAGTATTAAAAATTACTGTAGATCTCCCAAAAGAAGGAAAGAGTAACTCTCTAACAACTAAAAGCAAATTCAAGGAGAAATATGATTTTTCACAAGGATTGAATAAATACCTAGACAAAATGATGCAAGAGGTGAAAGAAAATAAAAGCACTAAAAAAAGGATTGGAAGGAGAAACAAACACCTTAGAAGAAAAGTGGCCAATTTTTAGCCAACCTAAATTTCCTGAAATTTCCTGAAAACTAAACTAGACCAAACAGAAATCAGTGACTTCATGAGACAGCGAGAAAGATTACAACAAAATCAAAAGATTGAAAAAATAGAAGAAAATGTGAGACATGCAGTGTCAGAAACAACTGACCTTGAAGACAGGACAAAGAGAAATATTTTAAGAATCATTTGACTCACAGATGCTTATGATTTAAAAAAGAAAAGAAGATCCCTAACATTCTATTTGTAGAAATCCTAAATGCGCGTTGCTCAAATCTAGTACAACCAAAAGGCAAAGTAAAGATAGAAAGACTGCCCTGATCACCTCCTGAAGGGGAGGCAAAAGGAATCACTAGGTGTGCAAGGGGGAAAAAGGAGATGGAACTTGATATGTCTCAGAAGTGGGGGCATGGAGGGAACCAAGTATCAAATGACTAACAGACAGAAGAGAAGCGAACACATGGTCGGTGTGGTGGAGAAATACATCAAACACAACAAGGGAATAAGAAGGAGGATACTACTAGATAAAGAATACCCACAAGCAAAACAAACTGTCTGATCTTCAAGGGAGAGATTAAAAGAAGAAAAAGCAAGAAAAGCAAAGAAGTAGAATTGGAAGGTGAATCAATTGTAGGAATGACTGAATAAACTGTGGCATATGAATGGAATGGAATATTATTGCAGCATGTTGTTGTGTCATTTTTAGTTGTGCCAGACTCTCTGTGACCCCATCTGGGGTTTTCTTGGCAAACATACTGGAGTAATTTGCCATTGCCTTCTCCAGCTCATTTTACAAATGAGGAAACTGAGGCAAACACGGTTAAGTGACTTGCCCAGGGTCACGCAGCTAGGAAGTGTCTGAGATCAGATTTGAAGTCAGGTCTTCCTGACTCCAGGTCCAGCGCTCTATCCACTGCTCCACCTAGCTGTCTCACTGTACCATAAGAAATGAAAAAAAAAAAAGAGATGATTTTGGAGAATTGTGGGTAGTATGAACTGATACAGAGTGAAGTGAGCAGAACCAGGACAATGACAACATCATAAAGAAAAAACAACATTGAAAGACTTCAGAACTCTGATCAACATAATGACCAAGCATGTCTCCAGAGGACTGATGCCAAAGCATAATCTGACAGGGGGATGATGGAATGAAGATGCAAAAAGAGAAACACATTTTGGACTTGGATGCTTTGGGGCTTTGTTCTGATTGATTATATCTATGTGGCACCAGGTTTTTATTTTTTCCCTACTGGTTTTAATGGGGGTGGGGGAGATGTTGCAATAGGGTTGCCAAAAAAAGAAAAAAGGGAGCCAATGCAACATTTCGAATCATGCACAGAAGGAAGCTCAGAGGGGAGCACAGACAAGCAGGATCATTTTGAAAGTCATGTGGGATTAGTTTTACTGCATGCCTTCTTTCAGTGAGTGGCATAAAGGGGAGAAGGACGGTTTCATGTGCCTTTCTCTATTCTCTGAGATACATGGAAATGCTCTTTTTTTGATTTTTAGGTTCAGAATAATTTTTTAAAAATTGAGATCAAAGTGTGAGGTCATTGATTGAGTGCACAGCTAAACAAAATGGTATGGAAATGCCATGAAACAGTAGCATACAGTATGAAGTGAGGAGGAATTGAGAGAACAATGGAGAGACATGTACAAAGAACCCAGGAGAACAAGCTACACAATGAGCACAAGCAATAAAATGAAAAGAAGCCCAAGTGAAAAACAAACCTGAGAAATGAACAAAGGACAGAATGTTCTGTTGTCAAAAGAGGATCCTCACTTTTCCCCTTTGACACTGGCCCAAGTTGATTAGAAACGGGAGGCTTCCCGTGCCACTTTCCTTCTTTCCCGGCTCAGATTCTTCCTAGTCAATGGAGTAAAAGTGGACCGAGGGACCAGCTTCCCTAGCTCGTGGTGGAGCTGTGCTGCTTCCTGCCTTCCTACACACATGATCCTGAGGGAGTCACCTCACTGCTCATCCTGTGTCCCCAGTCTTCTGAACAGGAGAGACGCCAGAATCCTTCCGGGTAAGAGCTTGCCCTCTCAGAGCCTTTGGAGAATGAGATTGGACCTTTCTAGCCCTGAATCCTGCAAGTCTTTGATTTCAAACATGTCTCAGTGCTAAAGCAACAGCTATGTAAAGAATAGTCAGGATGAAATGACACCACTCCATCCTTCTTTCTTAGTCCTGAGACTTTGATGTTTCACCCCATGACCTATACCGGGTGGGTAGTTAAGGGCCCCCAAAGGCATGATCTTCCCTCCTCCTGAACACTTCTGCTCCTTACCAGTGCTTTGGCCTTTATTTTGGCCATCAGTGAATGTCCACAGAGTAGCTCTTTTGTCAGGAAACCTCAGAGTTGAACAGAGCATCCTCGAGCACCCTCCCAGAGCACAAACTGCCTAGAGCAGTTCTGACCAGGGGTTATTATCCATCTTGAAGAAACCTGAAGAAATCCAAGCTATCCTTAGCCACATGAAAAAAAATGCTCCAAATTACTAACAGAGAAATGCAAATTAAAGAAACTCTGAGGTTCCATCTCAGATTCAGCAAATTGGAAAATTGGCAAAAATGGAAAATGACAATTGTTGGAAGGGGTGGTGCCCTGCCTCCCTAAACCACCTTTCCTGCCTCTAGCCCAGCCTCTGTAGCCATCATTGAAAGAAGTAATCACTGTAGAAAGAGGGTCCGCACACCCCCAGGCCTCATTTCCACCCTGGCAGTCCTCGTGTGAAGAGGTCACCAAATCCTTACCCCTGTCTAATGGCTTGATATCAAAAACTCAGAATTTTATCAGTGAAAATTACCTTAAAGAAGAGGCCTAAACACCTGCTTGGCTGCTCCACTCTCTGCACCATGGGACTTTTACTTCCTGGCACCTTTCCTGAGTGTTATCTTGCCTAGAATGGGAGCCCTTCAAGGGCAAGGAGCAGCTTTCTCTTCTGTTTGGATCCATAGGGCTTGGCACACAGTAGGTGCTTAATAAATGCAGATGTGGACAAAGGAAAGGTGAAAGATCCAAAGTAAGACACTCTTTCATGGAAAATGGCAGTAGCCTCTGAATTAGAGGTGCCAGGAAGGGTTGAGCAATCAGAGAAAGGGAGCACAGGAGTGGAGGGATTTTACAGCATGAGAAGACTGTAGAGGCAGCAGCACATCTCCCATTTTGGTCAGGGCCACCACCACTGTGACATTAGCCTTGGGATTCCTCTCTCCTGTGTCCCACAGAGCCAAACGGTTGCTAAACTCCACAGTTTCTACCTCAGTCTCTCCCATGTGGCACCTCTGTCTACTCATGAAGCCACTAACTTATTTCAGGCCTGTATCACCTGAGTTGGATGTGCTGAGTCTGAGATGCCTAGAGGACTTTCAGCTTGAGTTGTCCAGGAGGTAGTGATGTAGGGCTGAAGCCCAGGCAGGAGACTGAGCCTGGATATTCCCATCTGGGAGGCAATGAAGTCATCAAGTGAGAGAATGTGGAGAGAGAAGAGAAAACAGCCCAGGACGAGGCCTTAGGGGACACACACAGTTAGAAGGCACAATATGAATGACAAACCAACCAGAGAACGAGAAGGAGCAGTGAGATCGGTAGGAAGAGAACCAAGAGAGAGCAGTATCACAAAAACCCAGAGAACAGCAGCTAGTATCTAGGAGGAGAGAGTGATCAACAGTGTCAAATGCTACAGAGAAGTCAAGAAGGATAAAGACGGAGTAAAGATCAGCTTAGCCATTAAGAGATTCTGGGTGACAGGGGAAAAACGCATTTCTAAGTGATGAGGTCGATTGCTGGATCGCAAATCGGGGAAGACTGGGAGAAGTAAACATAATGAGTGTAGACTGCTCTTTGGCTATGATTCTGGAAATGAATTGGGAAATATGCAAAGAAAGTGGCTAAAACTTCCCTATCCTTTGACTCACAGATTCCAATACTAGGCATATACCTCAAGGAAGTCATCGGCAAGTCCCCAGATGTGCCCAAATATTCACAGCAGCACTTTTGGGGGTAGCAAAGAACTGGAAACAAAGAAGATTGGGGAAGGGCTAATCAAACTGTGGTATGTAAAGGTAAAAGAATCTTACTGTGCTCCAAGAGATGACCAATATGAGAGACAGAGAAGCCTGGGAAGATCTGGAAGAACTGATACAGAATGAAGTAAGCAGAGGTATTCCACACAATGACTCCAACCACAAAACAATCAAGAGTGAATGGTGCATGTGGCTAATACGTAAATGTTTTGCATGACTTCATGTGTATAATCAACATTGTGTTGCTTGCCTTCTCAAGGAGTGGAAGAGGAGTGGGAGGAAAGAGGAGAATTTCAAACTCAACATTTTTGACAATGAATGTTAAAAATATTTTAAAATGTAGTTGGGAAATATTTAGTGAAATAAAAATATTTTTTAAAAGAGCGAATGCCGGAAAATTACAAAGAACAAGTATGGCCCCAAAGAAGAAATGTGAGAAACAGTGTATATGTGTTATCAGTACACTCATCAATTTTGCTGATTTCCCCCTCTTTTTCTATTTATCTTTTTTAAAAAAATTCTTTATTCTATGAGCTGGCTCTCTCCAAGTAGGGAGAGAGAAGGATAGATGGAGAAAAATAGGTGGGATAAAAAAAAACGTACCAATGAAGATGCATTTTTAAAAAGACAAGAAACGAAACCGAAGCTTGGCTAGGAAGGAGAAGAGTAATGTAAGACAGGAGCTCGTAGAAGCCTCTCTTCCATTGCCACCAACTAAGTCTCTCCTCCCTTATTCATGCCCATATTTCTCCCCTAGAAAGATTGCTCTCAGATCCAACATCCTAAAGAGAAAAGGAAGAAAGGAGGAGGAGGAGGTGGAGCCTAAGCTAGGGAGCCAGAGCTGTGCCCACTCTATCACAGAGCAGATCACTCCCACACACAGCTTGAGACAAATAAACAAATCAGCTTGGTTTTCATCCCTAGCCAAGAACTAAAGAGTGCTTGTTGGGAGCTTCATGTGCCTCTGCACACACCTTCCTCGTCTTCTCCCACACCCAGATAAAATGTCCTGTACACCCGGGAGCACCCCACCCCCCGCACCAGCCCTTCAGAAGATGCTCTTCTGCCGGACAAGCCCACACACTTCAGCTGGATTTCCAGTTAATTACTTGCTGTCCTGGCTCACTCAAATTCCCAAATGGCCATGATCTCATGGATGGCCATGATCTCATGGATATGGGCATTCCTTCCAGGGCTGCAGGGCAGAGCAGGCCTCCTCATCCTTAGCCCTTCTGGTCTGTGTCCTCCCAGTGTGGTGGGGCCTTGCCTCATGACATCCCTGCAGACTAGGTAAGCACCTGGAATAATGGGGCCCACAGTCTAAGGTGGGGAGACAACATGCAAACGAATCTGTACAAATGAGATTTGGACAGGATAAATGGGAGATAATTTATTTTTTTTAAAAAAGGAAAATATTAGCACTAAGAGAGATTGGGAAAGGTTTCCTGTAGGTGAGATGTTGGCTGAAAAACAAAGGAAGTCAGGGAAAGCAGTAGGTAGCAATGAGAAGGGAGAGCACTCCAAGCAGCCAGGCCAGTGCAAATGCTTGGAGGCAGGAGATGGAGAAATAGCAAAGAGGTCAGTGTCACTGGACCACAGAGTACATGATGAGGGGAAGGGATATCAGAAGATTGCAAAGCTGCTGGAGAGAGGGGCTAGATTATCAAGGGCCTTGAATGACAATCAAAGGATTTTCTATTTGATCCTGGAGGCCCTGGGGAGCTACTAGGGTTTACAGAGAAGGGGGAGGATGTGATCAGAGCAGCGCTTTAAGAAAATCAATGCTAAGACCTCTGAGAGCAGGAACTTGAGATGGCTGGTCCTTGGCTTCCCCCACAGTACCTTGCACAGAACAGCCATTCTAACTCTGCTGAATGAATAAATGGAGAAATACTAGGGACCTGGGCCAGAG
>CM053628.1:818402-840462 GCA_028646595.1 Phalanger gymnotis | reverse complement strand
AGCTCCGTGCGGGATAGACCTTACTCAGAGACCATCCAGGCTGTCCTGGGCTAGAGCCCTGATTCCCTATGCTATTTTGTGGGTTCTGCAGTTCTAGAATTGGTTCAGAGCCATTTTTTATAGGTTTTTGGAGGGACTTGGCAGGGAGCTCACGCTAATCCCTGCTTTCCAGCGGCCATTTAGCAATGTATTTTTTAAGAAAGAAGTTTCTAGCCCCTAGCTTAAGAATCCTTAGATAATCAAGCCTGTTCATTTTCCAGATGGGGAAACTAACACCCAGGGAGGATACTTGCTTGCCAAAGGTCACGTAGCTTGTTAGTGCTGGATTATCCTGACTTGCTAACACAGTGGAGCATGGTGCTTGGGTCTGGAGCTTGGATCGGGAGCTTAGGGTGCTTTATCTGGTAGCTGATCTGGTGGGATGTCCCAAGGAATATGGATGCATTTCCGACTCAGAAAGGACTCTGGAGCATTTGCATAGGAAAGGCCCCTCCAAGAAACTTCCAAAGAGGCAAAAGGCTACCTTTCCTTGTCTGAAGAGGAAATGGAAGCAAATGGCAGGCATTTCCTAACAGTGTAGTCCAGGGACCCTCCAGGTTTCCAAATGTCGTGCTGTGCTTTAGCATCATCAGGGTCCTACAACTATTGGTTTCTGGGGTCCTATCACCTCAAATCCAGGCATGCCTAAGAAATTAGGAAAGGGCTTAGGGCTCAAGACCCAAGACTTTCTCCAGAGACAGCCACAACACAGGAGAACACAGATAAACAGGAAACAACACTCAAATAAAGGCAACTCTTCAGAGCTGCCCTCAACTTTTACAAGGTGCCTGCATCCACACAGAGAGACAGAGACAGGACCACAGACATAGTGGGGGGAGGAATGGAGGTATCATTATGATTGGCAATAACAGATGTCTTTCTGCCCCCTCCCCCAGGCCAACTGTCCTATTTCCCTCATTGTTGGAGCCCAGCCAAGATGGCAGGGCTGAAGGAAGAAGTGCAATCAAGCTTTTGCCTGCAACCATTCCACAAAGATCTAGAAAACTCATCAGGCCAAGTCCTAATTAGGAATTATTTTAAAGCATAGTGAATTATTTCATCATGCCCAGGTCAGCATAGGGAGGCACACAGGGAGGGCTTCAGACACTGGGGAATGGGTTGAGCTTTACATCAAGGGGACTGAATAAAGGCCTGCCTGCTGCTATGTGCCAGGGTAAGAAATCCTAGATCCATCGCAGAGAGCCAGGAACCCCTGATCATGTTCAGGGAGCAGAAACAGATGCAGAGTAGCAGCCTTGTCACTCACTTGCCACTGCTGGGTTACAAATCTAGTGCAGACTGCACCTAGAAGTATAGGGCATCTCAGTAGCACAGTGGTTAGAGCACTGGGCCTGGAGTCAGGGACACTTGAGTTCAAGTCCAACCTCAGACATTTACTAGTTGTATGACTCTCGACTTAACCTTTTAACTTAACCTCTGTTTAACACTAAACCTCTGTTTGCTTCAATTTCTTCAACTAAAAAATGGTGCTAAGACTAGCATCTACCTCATAGAATTGTTTTGAGCATGAAATGAGATAATATTTCAAAAATGATTAGCACAGTACCTGCCACATAGTAGGTACTATATAAAATGCTCATTCCCTTCCTTTCCTATTCCCTTACCTAGGTGTTGAGGACCAGGGTAAAAAGTAGCTGTGGGCCTTAGGCATGTACTGAGTGAGGAGCAAGTACAAAAGCATGCAAAAGCTTTGCGACCGACCCCAGGAGCAGAGCAGGGTCTCAGATCCAACTGTATGAATAGTCAAAGCCTACAGTAGCATAACCTGGGTAGGAAGCCCAGTCAAAAAGAGAGCCTACAGTTCTGCTACTCTCAACCTACAGAGCATTTCAGCTGGCTGATGATGGCTTAGTCCAGCAGCAGTCTACTGGAGGTCCAACCAAAGGCAAGCCCACAGTTATGTTGTTTGGACTCAAAACTCAGGTCAGAAATTTGCAGAGCTCAGAATATGAGGGCAATTCTTGGGTTTGGCCCTGGATCAAAATATTGTAGGTGCACTGAAAGCTTGTAGGTCCCCAGACTAAGCTGTCACTTAGATTCTGGAATAACACGACATTCAGTTCCCCAAGAAAGCAGCAGCAGGATCCATAAGGACATAAAACATGATCAAGCATGGCCTAGACATTCCCTCTATACGTACATAAAACCTGACCCTAACACAATGTTCAAAGTCAAGAAGTAAGGATAGAAGAATGAGCAAACAAAAAAGGATTCTACCATAGTTATTATGGTAACAGGGATGCTCAAGACACAAACTCAGAAGAAAAAGACTCCAAAACATCTATAAGCAAAGCCTAAAAGAAAAAATACAGCTTGGGTACAAACTCAATTAGAATTCCTAGAAGAGAAGAAGCAAGAGTTTTTCTTTTCTTAAAGAGCTAAAATGATCTTATAAATGAAATGAGAGCACTAGAGGAAACAATTGAAGGGAGAGTACCAGGGGAAAGTGGGAAAAAATGAGAGCTATGGAATAAATAATTAGAGAGATAATTAATAGGTTGGCACAAGAGATACAGGACGTTACTCAAGCAACAGACTCCTTGAAAATTAGAATGGACCACTTACATGTGCAAAAATATTTATAGTGGCCCTTTTCATGGTGGCAAAATATTGGAAACTGAGGGGATACCCATCAATTGGGGAATGGCTGAACAAGCTGTAGTATATGAATGTAATAGAATACTGTTGTGCAATAAGAAATAATGAGCAGGATAATTTAAAAAAAAAAACCTGGAAACAAACAGATGCAATGTGAATTGAGCAGAACCAGGAAAACATTGTCCACAGTATCAGCAACATTGTGTCAGGATCAACTATGAATGACTCAGCTCTTCTCAGCCATACGATGATCCGAGAGAAGCACAAAGGATTCAGGAAGGAAAGCGCTCTCCGCGTCCACATAAAGAAGTGATGGACTCTGAACGCACATGGAAGCGGATTTATCCAGTTTATTCTTTCTCATGGTTTTTATCTTTTTGATTTGTTTTTTCCTTCACAACTGTGACTAATATGGAAATATCTTTTACATGATAATGCATGTATAACCTGTATCAAACTGCCTGCTATTTTTAGGAGAGGAGAGGGAAGGAGAAAAATTTGGAACTCAAAATCTTGTAAAAATGAATGCTAAAAATTGTCTTGACATGTAATTGGGAAAAAATAAAATATTAATTTTTTTTAAAAAATCATAACAGACCAAATAGAAGTTAATGATGCCACAAAATGACAAATAATGTTCAAAGTCAAAAGACTAAAAAAATAAGCCAAAATGTAAGGTATTTCATAGCAAAGACAACTAACCTAGAAAACATATCAAAGAGAGATAATTTGAGAGTCTTTGCACTACCTGAGATACATGACCAAAAAAAGAACCTACGTATCATATTTCGAGAAATTATAAAAGAAAATTGCCCAAATCTGTTAGAATCAGAGAACAAAATGAAAATAGAAAGAGTCCACCAGTCACCTCCTAAGAGAAATCATAAAATAGAAACTGCCAAGAACATATAGCCAAAATATGAAGTAAGTGGCCAGAAAAGGAAGAGATAAAGTACCAAGGAGCCACAGGCAGTGTCCCATAAGATTTAGTAGCTATCACTTTAAGTAAGTTGAGAGCATGCAATATATTTCAGAAGGCAGAAGATATAGGTTTACAACTAAGAATAATATACACAGCAAAATAGTATAATCTTACAGGGGAGGAATGCTAGACCTTTAACGAAATAGAGGGCCTCCAATAATTCCTATTGAAAAGACAAGAGAGGAGTAGAAACTTTGAAATACAAACAACGGGAATCGAGAGAAACATAAAAGGATAAATATGAGCAAGCAATTATAAAGGATTACAAGGATGAAGTATTTATATTATAATATGGGAGTTTATACATGTGTCTCCTCAGAATTCACCATTAGGGGCCATATAAGGAATAAAGGAAAGGGAGGGGAAAATACACTGAGGAAGGAAAAAGGAGAGGAAGGATGGGAGGAATTATCTTACATAATTAGGGCGTACAAGAAGTGCAAGCAAAAGACTATACAAGGGGGGGAAGGGGTGGAGAAAGCAGGCAACATTTCAACCTCATTTTCATCTGAACTAGTCAAAAGAGGCAAGAATATATGCCGAAAGGAGAGAGACAGAGACAGAAACAGAGAAAGACAGACAGAGAGACAGACAGACAGACAGACAGACAGACAGAGACAGAGGGAGAGACAGAGAGAGAGAGACAGGGAGAGAGACAGAGACAGAGAGAGACAAAGAGGAGCAGAAGCAGAATGCATCAAACCTAGAGTTCTGGTATTGAAAACATTCCTCTCTTTATAAAGGGGATGGGGCAGAAACTCTGACAACCTCAATGACCGACATCAGTTAAAGCGGACTTCTGATGAAACATACTACCCACCTCCTGACAGAGAGATGATGGACCTTTTTTATAGGGCCAAGGTGGGGATTTGTTTTGCTTGACTATGCATATTTGTTACAAGTATTTTATTTTTCTTTATTTTTTGTTCAATTGGGGAGAAGGGAGAGAAGGTGGATTTTCAAACACTGAAAAATAAATTTTTTTTAAAAAGTCTGTAGACTGAACTACATCTAACTCTCTTGACTCCGCAGTCTGGCTTCCAACCTCATCATTCAGCTGAAAGCGCTCCCTCCAAGGTTACTGGTGAACTCCTAATTGCCGAATCAAGTGGCCGTTTCTCAATCTTCCTCTTGACCTCCCTACAGCCTTTGACACTGCCAATCAGACCTTTCTCCTTGATACTTTCTTCTTTCTAGTCTTTCATGACTCTGCTCATTCCTGTTTCTCCTTGCACCTGTCTGACCTCTCCTTCTCAGCCTCCTTTCCTGGATTGTAAACCAAGTCATGCCTGCTTAGCAGGGACATTACCCAGGGCTCTTTCCTGGGCCCTCTTGTCTTCTCCCTCTGTACTATCTCATCTATGTAGATGACTCTGAGATCTGTTTTTCCAGCAGTAACCTCTCTCCAGATCTCCTGTCTTGCGTCTCCAACTGCCTATTGGATGAGTCAAAGTGGATGTCTCATCTTAAACTCAACATGTCCATCTCAGAACTCATCTTTTCCCCAAGCCCTCCCCTCTTTCTAACTTCTCTTTTATTAGGGGCCCTCCCAGTCACTCAGGCTCACAATCTAGGTGTCATCCTTCAATCCTCTGTCTTATCTCCCATGTCCAGTCAGTTGTTAAGGCCTGATATTCATTCTTTTGTGAAACATTTCATCTAGACCTTCTCCCCTTTGACACTGCCACTGCCCTGGTACAGATTCTTTTCTCCTCGTGCCTGGACCACTGCAATACCCTGCTGGCTGTTCTCCTTGCCTTAAGTCTCTACCCACTCCAGTCCATCCTCCACTCAACTAGCAGGTTGCTCTTCCTAAAGCACAAGTCTGAACTGTTCTCCTCCCCCTGCCCCCAGACCCACTCGATAAAGCCCAGCGGCTCCCTATTGCCCTCAGTATCAAATAGAAAATCCTCTGTTTGTTTTTCAAAGCTCTTCACAACCTGACTCCTTTCTTCCTTTCCTACATTCTTACATTTCACTCTTCTCCATTTACTCAACAATGCATTGAAGCTAGTCCCCTTGCTGCTCTTCACACGCAATTCTCCATCTCTTAGCTCTGGACGTTTTCCCTAGTTGTCTCCCATGCCTGGAATGCTCTCCCTCCTCATCTCTCCCTTTTGGATCTCCCTGCTCCCTTCAAGTCCCAGCTAAAATTTAACCTTCTTTTTAAAAAACTAATAGTATTTTATTTTTTTCCAATTACATGCAAAGATAGTTTTCAACATTCATCTTTGTAAGATTTTGAGTTCCAAATTTTTCTGCTTCCTTCCCTTCCTTCTCCCCTCCTCAAGAGAGCAAACAATCTGATATACATTATACATGCACAATCATGTTAAATGTATTTCCACATTAGTCATATTGTTAAAAAAGACTCAGAACAAAAGGGAAAACCATGAGAAAGAAAAAAAAAACAAAAAACAAAAAAGTGAAAATAGTGTGCTATGATCTGCATTCAGAGTACATAGTTTTTCTCTGGATGTGGTCAACATTTTCTATCATGAGTCCCTTAGAATTGTCTTGGATCATTGCATCACTGAGAAGAGCTAAGTCTATCCAAGTTGGTCATCCCACAATGTGGTTGTTACTGTGTACAATGTTCTCCTGGTTCTGCTCACTTCATTCAGCATCAGTTGATGTAAGTCTTTCCAGACTAAAACTTTACTTTCTCTAGGAAGCATATCCAGATCCCCCTTAATGTTAATGCTTTCCCTTTATTGATTCTCTCCAATTTGCCCAGTCTATATCCTTGAACATGGCTGTTTGTACAGAGTTGCTTGCATATTGTCTCTCCCTAAAGAGGGATGGATTGGAGGAGGGAAAGATTGGAGGCAGGAAGACCAATTCAAAGGCCATTGCCATAGTCCACATGAGAGATGATCAGAACCTGGGCTAGTGTAGTGGCTGTGTGAATGGAGAGAAGGGCTTGGACAAATGAGATGACATGGAGTTAGAACTGACATATTGTGTCATTCATACAAGCCCTTCTCTGGCTTGATGGGGGCCATGCTGGCAATGAGCAAAAGGGAAAGGTAACAAGGATGACCCCAAAGGTTGGAACCTGGGTAGCAGAGAGGATTTGGTGGGCCCTCACATTGGTCTGTATTAGCCCCATAGCCTCCCAAGCCTCTTTATTGTTTAATCCGTTTCTTTATATTCAAAGCACCTGGTACATAATAGATACTTAATCATTTATTGTCAAATTGGACTGAATTTTGTAGTAAAAATTGGTTGCACAGAACAGCAAGAATTCAGGAAGCATCATTTCATCCTGCCAATTTAAGCACTTATTAAATGCCCACTGTGTACAGAGCTATCTTGTAATAGGCATCGTGGAGAAACACAAGAGAAATTGTGATCAATGCAGATGGAATGGATGGGGATGATTCAAAGGAAGAAAGTCTAAAGGGCACATATAGCTGCATTTGGAGTTAAAAGCCTGGCGGTGTTTTTCTAAGAAATGTCCTTGCCTAGCATAGTTCGCTTACCAAGGCAAAAGCTCATTTTTGTAATGTCAGTGTTCTGGCTATGCTATGTAACTACAATTCATAGATCACTATGTTCTCCAAAGAATCCAGATTGGAGGTTACCCAAAGGACAATGGAGAGATGCATGGTAGGCATGAGCTGGCTGCAGTTTATTAGAAAGATTGGCTTGTACGAGAGGTGCTGTAAAAGACCATACTGAGGGAAAGGAGACATCCTGGTCCAGGACCAGCCAGTGAATGCATTGCTTTAGGGCTGTGCTGGAACCCACTAAATACTCAAAGATCCAGGAAAAATGAAAGCCTCTCAAACACTGAGGAGATCAGAGATGGCGGGTTTTAGAAAGATGTGTATGAGGAGCCTCCTGGATGAGAAGGCAGGGTAGATGCAGCTCTGCACAGTGGGCTGAAGTACCCAGATCTAGTCAAGTAGCAAATACAGGGAATTGTAGACTGTCTGAACTGAAAGTCATTCTGAATCATCTAATCTGATACTCACATTTAATAGAGAAGAAAACTGGCACCCAGAAACTGAAATTGACTTTTCAATCAATTCTGCAACTTTAAATATGTGGCTCATTGTGGAATATTGTTTGTGACAGCCCGTTTGTTCCCTTCTAATACCTTCATCAGGGATAGCTGCAAAAATTGTTCTCATCAAAATTTTGTGGAGATTAGAAAGAAGCCATATTGATCAGTGGTTACTAATATTTCCTTAGCCACCCTGGGGGTGGGGTGGGGGGGAGAGATAATGTTTGTGATTTGTTTTCCTGAAGAGTTTAGTCTCCAATCATATGAAAATGTGCTCCAGATCACTACTACTAAGAGAAATGTGAAATTAAACAAATCTGACAACTTACTGCATACACAGCAAATGAGTGAATATGTCAAAAGATGGAAACAGTCAATGTCAGAGAGGCTATGGAAATATGGGCACACTAATACACTGTCAGTGGAATTGTGAATTAGTTTAACCATTCTAGAAAGCAATTTGAGAAAAGTAACTAAATCCTTCATACTCTTGAACGCAGGAATCCCATTATTGGGCATGTGCTCCAAGGAGATCCAAGACAGGAGAAAGGTTCTACATATAATGAAATATTCATAGCAAAGAAATCAAGAAATTGAGTGGGTGTCCATCATTTGAAGAATTAAAAAGCTGTGGTATCTGAATGAAGAAAAATATTGCAATCCATTTCGAACAAGGAATATACTGTTGGTGAAGGCACGAATTAGTAGAACCATTCTAGAAAGCAGTTTGGAACAGCTTTCCCAACAACTCCACCCCTATGACTAAACTGTGCATACCCTCTGATTCAGCGATAGCGCTAGTAGGTCTATACCCCAAAGAGATCAAAGAAACAGCAGAAGTACCAGGGGGTATTGAGAAATGTAGAACAACCTTCTTTCTGGGGAAAAAGCTGTACACACGACAAACTGAAATTTAACTGCATTATTAACACTTTCTTAAGTCTGAACAATGAACTAAAGGATAAATTAAACCATGGTTTGTGAGGTTTCATTGCTTGTTTGGTTCTTTGTAGTTTTTGACAATTTCCAAGGTGTAAATGGTCATGCTGAAAACTGAACAATCTATTTGGCTTTCAGAGCAGGTTAGAGCTGGTTCCTTTACTCTTCTGAAAAAAACCCAAACATGAAAATATTTATAGTAGCTCTTTTTGTAATGGCAAATAACTAGAAACAAAGGGGAATGACAACAAATTGTGGCATGTGGCTGTAAAGGACACTATTGTGCCATAATGACAAAAGGAATGATTTCAGAAAAGCTTGGGAAGACTTGTTTGAAGTGATACAGACTAAAATAAGCAGAATCAAGAGTGTAATTTACACAACATTGCAAAAACAACACTGAAAGATTTAAAAATGCCAACTAATGAATTCAACGACCAACCATGATTCCAGAGGATTGAGGACAGAACATGCCACTTCCAGGGACACAGACAAGATGATAGAGTAGAGAAAGAGTAGAAAAGGCACTCCACTGAGCTCTCCCAACGTTACCCTCCAAACAACTAAAATAATGCCTCAAATCAAATTCAGGAGTGGCAGGGTAAAAAAAAAAAAGATCAGAGTGAGACATTCATAGAAGGTCCAAAAAAAAAAAAAGATCTATGACATGGGGGAGGCTGGCCACCAGTGGTGTTGGTGACAGAAGGGGCTGGAAGTGGTCTAGTCGTTTTGGGGGCTCTTAGGCTCAGGGACCTGGGCTGTCACCATCAGTTTCTGAGGGGAGAAAGTGCTCAAAGTGGTCGTGGTGGCAGTGGTTTGACTTGCCTATCACACATTGCCTCCTGTCTCTCCCTCTGGATGCCTTGCCATTTCAGTAACTCTGAGAATGGATTTGAGGGGAGGGAATGGCAGTCATCTACCCATGAGATGCTAGTTGTCAAGTTCCTATGAGAGGTGCTCTTTGTAAGAATAAATTAGTGTAGCTTCCAAGAAGATAATGGAGTGAGAAGTCAAAAGGGAGTGTGCTTCTTCAAAACTGCCTTCAAAAAAAGCACAACTGACATAAAACCTTGAAAGAAAATTTTAAACCATCAAAAATAACGAGTAAAACCAAGAAGAGCTCCAATACAATGAAAAAAGAGGATTGAAAGAAACCACCAAAACATCAGAAAAAGATCAACTCTAGTGTCAAAAACAAAGCAAGAGGTCCTTGAGACTCAATAAAGTGGATACTAAACACAGTGAAGGAACAAAGGGACGAAATATAATCAGGAGAAATAAAGAAGGAACTTTGTGCCACTAAGTAGTCTTGGGCTAAGTTCCGAGCTGTAATTAATCATTCTGGCAGCTGGGACAAATCTCTGCCTCAGGAAAGATCTTGTACCTCTACAGAGGGAGAGACCTTGGAGAGAAGACAGAGACTCTGGGACACCAGGAAGGCCACAAGTGGGGAGGGAACAGAACTAAGCTAGGTCAGGGCAAGGAGCATCTCACAGAGTGGGAAGAGATGGGGCAAGGGAGGAAGTATGCCATCTGGTAGCTTCCTATTGGAACTAAGGTTTCATGTCCTGCTTTTTCCTACCTGCTACTGAAGTACAAGGTCTTTTAAAGTTTGGTGCCCTAGAGGAAAGCCCTAGTCATCCACTGTAGTTGTAACTCTGGGGAAGATGACAATGAACCTCAGAAGTTCTGAAATTTGAACTGAAAACATTAAAACACCAAAGAGAACAAATAAAAGAATGATAATGACACTGGAGGAGTTAATAGGAATATTGTGTGGGTTCAGTGTGTGGCAAGAGCTCTGAGTCTAGAGTCCAAGAACCCAGCTCTAAATGCTAGTTTAGCTATTTACTATCTATGTGACTAATGGCCTCAGTTTCCTCCCCTGTCAAGTGATGTAAGTCTTCTAATTCTAGCATCCTGCCAAAAAGCAAGCCCAGAAAATCATTCCAGTGGACAAAGATTGGAAAGGTAGACAATGGAAAATTAGCTTCTGGAAAACAGTAAAGAAGGACATCTTACTGCTGTGTTGCAAGAAACTGTATAAGAAAACTTTCCAGAAGTATTGAAAAATGGGGGTAGAGGGCAGAGCCAAGATGGCACTGTGAAAGGAAGGAACTACTGGAGCTCTCTCCCAAATTCTGTCAGATACATCTAAAAAAGTGAATGTGAGCAGATTTGAGAGAATTAGAAGCCACTAGTAGACTGAGAGGGGTGGGAGTGCTGGGCACGCACAAGGGCACCAGACCAAACCAACCGGGAACAGCAGAGGAATCCAGCCAGCACGCTGGTCTGGGAGGTTGCTGGGTGAGCGAAACACTGGAGCAGGAACAGGCTCAGGGTAGAAGTACTGGCTATGGTGGCAATTGAGCCCCAGGCCTCTCAACCCAGGACTGGAGATTGTCGGAGTGCAGAGCCTGTCACTGCTGGAGCAGCTAGCCCAGAGGCCTCCAACCCACAATCTAAAGGCTTGAAACTCACCTTCTTGAACTTCCAGGAGCCATGATGTCCAGGTAAAAATGGTTCCCATCCTTCCCTTGAATAAACCCGGAGAATACTACCTCAGGGAAACAGAGGAGCCAGAAGTGGGGCTTCAGTAGCAAGAGAAGTTGGGAAAAGGGCCCTTCCTGTGGTGGCAGAAAGAGACTAGTGCAGGAAGAGAGGTATCCCTGCAGCCCTCACCTCAGCAGAACAATGAGAGTAACTGAGTCCCAGGGGGCAGAGGTAACAACCAGGGAAAGTGGCAGACACCAATACAGACAACAACTGAGACCACCCCTGCTGTAGAGCAGTCCTGGGGAAGAAGAGACTCCCAACAGCCAGACTACCCCTCTCCTACAACTCATAAAACCAGAGGCCATAGAACATAAAGCCAGTGAACAGGCCCATAGATTCCAACACAAGAAACTTGGAACAGAGCCTCCTGAGCCTCAGAAACAGAGATCCACTTTGGAAACCAGGAGGAAAAAGAAACACCATGGAAAAAAAAACACGCTAAAAAGCCAAAGACAATTCGTATTATGGAGACAGGGAAGATCAAAATACCAATTCACAAGAGGACAGCATAGACACCACACCCACATCTGAAACCTCAAAAGGAAAAATAAACTGGTCTCCAGACCAAAGAACTCGAAGAGGACTTTAAAAACCAAATTAGAGAGGTAAAAGAAAAAATGGAAAAAAATTTACTGAGGAAAACAAATCATTAAAAAGTAAAATTGGTGAAATGGTTAAGGAGAATCAGAATATAAAAGGAGAAAAATGTCTCATTGAAAAGTAAAATCAAACAAATGGAAAAGGAGATAGAGAAGCTAAAGGAAGAAAACAACACATTAAAAATTAGAATTGGGCAAGTAGAAGCTGATGACTCTATGAGATATCAAGAATCAGTCAAACAAAATCTAAAAAATGAAAAAAAATAGAAGAAAACGTGAAATATCTGATTGGAAAAACAATTGACCTGGAAAATAGACCCAAGAGAGACAATCTACGAATTATTGGTCTACCTGAAAGCTATGATGAGAAAAAGATCCTGGACAGTATCTTCCATGAAATCCTTAAGGAAAGTTGCCCAGAGGTCCTAGAACCAGAACATCATTGAGAGAATCCACCAATCACCGCCTGAAAGAGATCCCAAATTGAAAACTCCAAGAAATATTATAGCCAAATTCCAGAATTATCAGGTCAAGGAGAAAATACTGCAAACAGCTAGAAAGAAACAATTCAAATATCACAGAACTACAGTCAGGATCACGCAAGATCTTTCAGCTTCCACATTAAATGACAGGAGAAATTGGAATATGATATTCTGAAAAGCAAAGGAGCTCGGACTACAACTAAGGATCAGCTACCCAGCAAAACTGAGCATAATTTTCCAGGCAAAGAGATGGACATTCAATGAAACAAGGGAATTCCAGACCTTCCTGATGAAAAGGCCAGAGCTCAATGGAAAATTTGATCTCCAAATACAAAATTCAAGAGAGACATAAAAAGGTAAAGGGGGGGACCCCTAGTTAATGAATAAGGCTAATTAGTTGCATCCTTATATAAGATTATTTTGTTTTACATATGTTTGACATATGTATGTCAATCTTGATAATAGTATAGTTATTGTGACAATTGAAAGGGATATTCATGGATTGTGGGTGTCAATATAAAATAGCCGATATAATGATAAAAAATATAATTAAGAGATATAAAGGGATGGTTCTGGGAGAAGAGGTAAGGAGATAGTATAAAAGGGTAAATTACATCACATGCAGAGGCACAAAAACATATTGCAGTAGAGGGAAAGAAGGGAGGGTGAAGAGCAGTATTTGACCTTTACTCTCATTGGATTTGGTTCAAGAAGGGAATAACATACCCTGATAAGTATAGAAATCAAACTTGTCCTACAGGCAGTAGGAGGGGAAAGGGGAAAGAAAAGGAAGCGGGGTGGTCAGAAGGGAGGGAAGAAGTAGCAAGGGGAAAAACGTAAGATAAGGGAGGGGAATCAAGAGGGAGGGTAAACTGAGGAAGGTGGCAGTCAAAAGCAAAACTGTTGAAGAGTGGAAGGGAAAAGGGAAACATAAAAGCATAAACAAGGGGGAAATAAGATGGAGAAAAAGACACAGATAGTAATCATAACTGTGAAAGTCAATGGGATGAACTCTCCCATAAAACAAAAACAAATAGCGGAATGGATTAAAAACTACAATCCTACAATATGCTGTTTACAAGAAACACATTTGAGACAGGGAGATACACGCAGGGTAAAGGTAAAAGGCTGGAGTAGAATATATTGTGCTTCAGTTAAAGTAAAAAAAAGCAGGAGTAGCAATCCTAATCTCAGACAAACCAAAAGCAAAGATAGAGCTAATTAAAAGAGATAAGGAATGACACTATATCCTGCTAAAAGGCACCATAAACAATGAAGCAATATCATTATTTACCATATATGCACCAAGTGATACAGCATGTAGATACTTAGAGGAGAGGTTAAGGGAGTTACAAGAAGAAATACACAGCAAAACTATAATAATGGGGGACCTCAATCTCCCCCCTCTCTGAACTAGATAAATCTAACCTCAAAACAAACAAGAACGAAGTTACAGAGTTGAATAGAATTTTAGAAAAGGCAGATATGATAGACCTCTGGAGAACACTGAATGGGGATAAAAAGGAATATACTTTTTTTTCTGAGCAGTACATGGCACATACTCAAAAACTGACTATGTACTAGGGCATAAAAACCTCGCACTCTAGTGCAGAAAGGCAGAAGTAGTCAAAGCATTCTTTTCAGATCATGATGCAATAAAAGTTATTTGTAATAAAGAATAATGGAAAATAAGTCAAAAATTAATTGGAAACTAAATAATCTAATTCTAAAGAATGAGTGGGCCAAAGAAGAAACCATAGAAACAATTAATAACTTTATTCAAGAGAAAGACAATAATGAGACAACATACCAAAACTTATGGGATGCAGCAAAAGCAGTTCTTAGGGGAAGTTTTATATCTCTAAATGCTTACATGAATAAAATAGAGAAAAAGGAGATCAACGAATTGGGCAGGCAACTGAAAAAGCTAGAAAAAGAACAAATTGAAAATCCTCAATTAAATACCAAATTAGGAATACTGAAAATTAAAGGAGAGACTGATAAAATTGAAATCAAGAAAACTATTAAATTAATAAATAAAACAAAGAGCTGGTTTTATGAAAAAAAGCAATAAAATTGATAAACCTTTGGTCAATTTGATTAAAAAAAAGAAAGAAGGAAATCAAATTACCAGTATCAAAAATGAAAAGGGTGAATTCACCTCCAATGAAGAGGGAATTAAAACAACAATTAGGAATTATTTTGCCCAATTGTATGCCCATAAATTTGACAACCTTAGGGATATGTATGAATATTTACAAAAATATAAATTGCCCAGCTTGACAGAACAGGAAATAAAATACCTAAATAACCCCATCTCCGAAAAAGAAATTGAGCAAGCCATCAATGAACTCCTTAAGAAAAAATCTCCAGGGCCAGATGGTTTAACATGTGAATTCTATCAAAGATTTAAATAACAATTAATTCCTATACTTTATAGACTATTTGGGAAAATAGGTGAAAAAGGAGTCCTGCCAAATTCTTTTTATGACGCAAATATGGCACTAATACCCAAACCAGGAAGAGTCCAAACAGAGAAAGAAAATTACAGACCAATTTCCCTAATGAATATTGATGCAAAAATTTTAAATAAAATATTAGCAAAAAGATTGCAGCGACTTATCATGAGAATAATACACTATGACCAGGTAGGATTTATTCCAGGAATGCAAGGCTGGTTCAATATTAGGAAAACTATCAGCATAATTGAGCACATCAATAACAAAACTAGCAGAAACCCATATGATCATCTCAATAGATGCAGAAACAGCCTTTGACAAAATACAACACCCATTCCTATTAAAAACACTAGAAAGCATGGGAATAAACAGAGCCTTCCTTAAAATTATAAATAGCATGTACTTAAAACCATCACCAAGCATTATATGTAATGGGAATAAACTAGATGCATTCCCAATAAGATCAGGGGTGAAACAAGGATGTCCATTATCATCCCTATTATTCAATTTGATACTAGAAATGTTAGCTGTAGCAATAAGAGAAGAAAAAGAAATTGAAGAAATTAGAATAGGCGAATAAGAAACAAAATTATCACTTTTTGTAGATGATACGATGATTTACTTAGAGAATCCTAGAGAATCAAGTAAAAAACTACTTGAAATAATAAATAAATCTAGCAAAGCTGCAAGATATAAAATAAACCCACATAAATCCTCAGCATTCCTATACATTACTAACAAAGTCCAACAAAGAGATAAAAAGAGAAATTCCACTTAAAGTTACCGTAGACACTATAGAATATTTGGGAATCTACCTGCCAAGACAAACCAAGGACTTATATGAACATAATTACAAAACACTTTTCACACAAATAAAGTCAGATCTAGATAAATGGAAAAACATCAGTTGCTCATGGTTAGGCTGAGCTAATATAATAAAAATGACAATTTTACCTAAATTAAGTTATTTATTCAGTGCCATGCCAATCAAACTACCAAAAATTATTTTACAGAGCTGGATAAAATAATAACAAAATTCATCTAGAAGAACAAGGGATCCAGAATATCTAGAGAATTAATGAAAAGAAATGCTAGGGAAAGTGGCCTAGCCATACATCTGGTCAAGAAAATCCAAAATCCAAAAGAAAGTTAAAAAAAAAACAGAGCCAAGAAGTGATGCTCACCAATCCTGATCTCACTCAGCATTACCTCCCATCCTATCAGCAGTGAGACCTCACTAGCAGACCCAAGACACAATGCAGGCTTCCACCAAAACCCACTCCTGAACCCTGTTCCCTCCTCCCTCTTTCCATAAAGGTCCTAGCTCCAGGCTGTGGAAGTTTGCTATGGTCTCGACATAGCCCTTCAGAAGCCAAAGCCTACTGGGGGCTACAACCCTGAAACAACAGCGCCGCAAAGCTCTGAACGGCCAGTACTAGGCCAGAGAACTAAGGAACAGAGGGAGTGACAAAGGCCAGCAATACAGGACACTGTAAGGGGTGGGGAGTGGGGAAGTGGGGGTGTAACACTCCACCAAGCCTGAGGGAAACAGCATGACATCCATTTGGGGCCATTTCTGACCACCCAAAAATCAGCTGGGGCAGAGACCTAGACTATTGATATTACCGTACTTCCCCACATATAAGATGCACCCTTTTCTGAAAAATTTGGGGTCTAAAAACTAGATGCATCTTATACAGTGGTTGTAGATTTTTTTTACTTGCATTTCCCGCTTTTTCGCTCTTGTTTTTATGCTCATTGTTTCGCATTTGTTACCAGTCTATTAGATTATGTTTTGCCACATTCTGCCCAGAAATGGCTCAGAAGAGATTTTCGTACAGTGCTGAAATCAAGTTAAAAATGATCCAGTTTGCAAAAGTGAATGGAAATCGTGCTGCTGAACGTAAGTTTGGTCCTCCTCCAACTGAGAAAACAATCCAAGACTGGCTACAGGAAGAAGAAACCATAATGAAAATGTCACGGCAGAAGAAGGCCATGAGAGGCAAGTCAGCAAAATGGCCTGATTTAGAGAAGGAATTGAAGATACAGATTGAAGAGCACAATGCAATTGGAATTCGTGTGTCCACAAAGATGGTTCAGCATGAGGCAAGAAGAATTGCTGATGAAAAAGAAGCTACTGATTTCAAAGGAGGACACAATTGGTGCTTCAGGTTCATGAAACAGAATGGACTAAGCATATGTACACACACCAGACTTGCTCAAAAGATGCTTGAAAGCTATGAGCAGATGAATAAAATTTGAGTTGAATAACTTTATGTAATACATTTTTTTTTTCAAATTTTGGGCCCCCAAATTAAGGTGCATCTTATACTTGGGGAAATACAGTACTTCATTGTTCCTTTTAGTAAGATGTAGTTTTCCTGCTTATCTCTTTTAATTAGACATATTTTTGCTTTTGCCTTGTCTTGCATCATGATTATTACCCTGCTTTTTTTTAATATATCAGCTGAAGTGTAATAAATTATCCTCGGGCCCCTTATTTTCTCTCAGTGTGTATCTCTCTGTTTTAAGTGTGTTGTTAGATTCTGGTTTCTAATCCATTCTGCTATTCATTTCCATTTTCTGGATGAGTTTATCCCATTTGCATTTATAATTATGATTACTAACTATGTATTTCCTGTCATCCTATTTCCCCCTCTTTATCCTTCTGTCTCTGGCCCTTTACCCTGCTCCTCCTCAAAAGTCTGCTTTTGCTTCTAACCAATCCTTCCTCCCTTCTATAATCCCCCTTCTCTTATCTCCCTCCTCTCCTACTTCCCTGTAGGGTAAAATCAATTTCTAGAGCCAACTGAGTGTGTATGTTATTCCCTCTTTGAGCCAATTCTGGTAAGAGTAAGGTTGAAGCATTACCTGCCACACTCATATCTTCCTCTCCACTCTAAATTCTCTTCTTTTTGTGCCTCTTTTATGTGAGATAATTAACCCCATTCTACCTGTGCTTTCTGCCTTCTCCCAGAGTACCTTTCTTTCTTGCCCTTTAATTTTATTTTTTTCAACATTCCATCACAGTCAACTCATATCCATGCCCTCTGTCTATGTATACTCCTTCTAACTGTCCCAATAATGATAAAGTTCTTACAAGTTACAAGTACCATTTTCCCATGTAGGAACATAAACAGTTTTACCTTATCAAATCTCTTATGATTTCTATTTCATGTTTACCTTTTTGTGCTTCTCTTGAGTCTTGCATTTGAAAGTCAGATTTTCTATTCAGCTCTGGTCTTTTCATCAGGAATGTTTGAAAGTCCCCTATTTAATTAAATGCCCCCTTTTTTCCCCTGAAGGATTATACTCAGTTTTGCTGGGTAGGTTATTCTTGGTTGTAGTCCTAGCTCCTTTGCCCTCCAGAATGTCATATTCCTAGCCCTCCACTCCATTAATGTTTTTAATGGTATTTTTTTCAATTACATGTCCCTGGAGATCTCCAAGCAGAGTCTAGATAAGTCCTTCATGAAAATGGATTTGGATTAGACTTGATGGCCCCTGCTGAGATCCCTTTCACCTCTAAGCTTCTAGTTTATTCTTTTTATTTTATTTTAGACTCAAGGGCCAGAAAACAAATACAGAATAAAGAAAAGAAACAAAACATATCATAAACTTAAATATTGAAACTTAAATACAAAGTAAGAAAGAAAAAAGCATGTTGTGTGCATAGCAGAATGTAAGAGATGATTAAAAATATGTAACAATAAATTTTCATTTCAAGAAAGCCTGTATAACAAATAGTACAGATTCTGTTGAGAATTATGCATCTTTTCTTTGTTTTCTTGTGAGTTTTCTTTTGTTCTCTACTGTGCACTTTTACTTTCTTCTTTTTTCCCCTTCCCCCCACTCCCCCAGAAGGCTACAATAACATTTAGATATGTTTCTCTATACCTGTAGATGTATACATACACATATACATACATACATACACACATATATAGACATATGCTTTCCCAAACATACTCTACTCCTTATCTTTGTTTTTTATGTTTGTGCATATCTATTGTTTCCTATCCCTCCGGACTCCTCAACTTCACTTCTACCCACTACCTTGCCCTCCTATTACTTGCCTACCCCCCTCCAAGAATCCCTCCCCTATCCTCCCATTCCCATAAATCTAAACACCCTTCTATACCCCCTTTTACCTATTCCCTGATTCTCCCTTCTAAAAATCCTTCCTTTGTCCTCTCCTCCCTCCCTATGCCCCTACCATTTTATTTCTTCTAAATTTAGAAGACTTTTATACTCTTCTAAATATATATGTATTGTTCCCTCTTAAACCCATTCCCAATGAAAGTAGATTACCAGAACTACCAGAGCTCTTCCCCCATTAATTCCTCTGTATCCTTTCTTCCTCTTGCACCCCATTTGTATAAAATAGTTACTCTTTTTAGCTGTTTCTAAGTGGTTTTACTTTTTAAATCCAGATCATAGTTAAGCTTGCCCCCCTTTCTTATGAGCTCATCAATTATTAATAAGAATCTTACACATATATTTTACATTATATAAAAGGTAAATAGTCTGTCCTTATAAATCCCTTATAGTCAGTCTTTGGTATGTCTGTTATGTTTCTCTTGGTTCTTGTATGTCGAATCTTCTATTAAATTCAGGATTTTTTAAACAAAGTCTTGAAAGTCTGAGAGTTTATCAAATGTCCATTTTTTTTCCATTCAAGATAATACTTAAATTTACAGGGTATGATATTTTCGGCAGGAGCCCCAGGTCTTTTGCTCTTCAATACATTGTGTTTCAAGACCTGTGGTCCTTGAATGTCTCTGCTGCTAGGTCTTGTGCAATTCTAATTGTAGCACCATCATATTTAAATTGATTTAATCTTGATGCTTTTAATATTTCATCCTTGAGCTGGGGGGCTTCAGAATTTGACTATGATATTCCTAGGAGTTTTCCTCATAGGATCTCTCTTAAGTGGTGTGCAATGGATTTTTTCTATTTCTACTTCCCTGCCTTGTTCTAATGCCTCAGGACAGTTTTCTTTAATTATTTCTTGTATTATTGTATCAAGATTCTTTTTTTGATCATAACTTTCAGTTACTTTCAGATTATTTTTATATTTTCTCTTCCTGATCTATTATCCAGATCTGCTGTTTTTCTTATAAGATGTTTCACTTTCTCTTCTATTGTTTCATAATTCATGTTTTGCTTAAATTATTTCTTGATCTCTCATAATTTCACTGGCTTCACTTTGCTCAATTCTAATCTTCAAGGCATCATTTTCCTCCTTGAAATTCTGGATCTCCTTTTCTAATTGGTTGACTTTCCTTTCATAACCTTGTTTTTCTTGGATCATTTTGATTTTTTTTCCTCTGTCTCTGTCATTTGATTTGTAAAGTCTTTAAAGATCTTCTATAAATTCTTTTTTGGGCAGGTGACCATTTGATGTTGCTCTTTGGGGATTTCTTTACTTCAGTATCCCCTCTGAAGATGAACCCTGGTCACCTCTATTCCTGTAATAGGTTTCTATGGTTGGATTCTTTCTCCTCTGCCTGTACATTTTTGGTGGTAATAGCTTGATTTCTGTAATCACCTCTAGCCCTGGGGAATGGGAAATGGTGCCTCTTGCCCCAGATCTTCAGTTCTCCCCTCTAGCCTAGAACCAAAGCCAAACCTCCAACCTCCTGTAAGTGCCCACAGCCAGGGGCTTTCTACCCCACTGCTTCTGTACTCACAGGACGTGTGCTGGTTCCTTCTCAGCCCCACAGCTCTTCACAGCACAGCTGGGTCTGGCATTCCTCATCAGCAGAGGTTCCCTCAATCTTCCTGGGCTCAAACTCCCCAACTCCCCTCAGTATCCTGGGGTGAAAAGTTCCTGTGGCTGGGGCTGAGGCAGGCTCTCAAACCAACTAATCCCAGGGCTTGTGGCTTGTCCTTGAAACAGAACCTAGCCTGGAGGTGTTTACTCCTCTATGGGACCAAACCTGCCCTGAGATTTTTTTTTTCCCATTTTCTCAAACTGTCCCAGGAAGATCCTGGTTGTGCCCTTATTCTTCTTTGTCTCCACCACTTTGTTCGCCCTAAGGTGCTATTTTAACTCTTTTGTGGGGGAAAATCTTGAGAGCTTGGAATTTTCTGACCTACTCTGCCATCTTCCCAGAATCCTCTCCTAAGCTTCTAGTCTATTCTATGATTTAAGTCAAGAGACAGGGTTAGCTATGGGGGAGGAAGAACTCTTTTCCGGTAAGTGGAGAATAGGTGAGTATTTGAGACCATGTGGGAATACAACTCTCATATTCCCTGGATTAATTTAAAAGCATCAAGCCCTTCCTTGTGAATCCATGGTCATGGATCATGGCTTACATTAATATCATAATTACTCTCATGTGGGGACCATTGGAATGCTTGGGCCTTCAAAAGAATGGTCTTCATTCTTTAAAAACTTACTCCTTCCTCCCCAGTGAGCCCTGAATTTCTCATGCTTATCTATAATTCACTACGAATCTGTGATTTCATTCAATTCACTCCAATTCACTAGGCATCTATGAAGCATCCAGGCACTGGAGATAGCTGTAAAGCCCAAAGAGAGACAGTCCCTTCCCTTAAGAAGCTCCCATTTTTAGTCATTGATGTGAGTGCCTCTTTCAACAGTGTCCATCCCAACTTGTGCATGCCTTCCCATCTCGCCCAACTTTTGGTTGTATCCTTTTTGGAATCTTCCCTGACACAAATCTCTGAACTCATATGGACTGTTGGAGATTCTCTTTAAATATCTCTTGATATGGCTTGTGCCCCATCCTGGGGTTTCCTCCAGTAATATCAGTAAATTCTCTGTGTAGGTCATCACAAGAGAAAGAAAAGGGTCCTCACATCCCACACAACCACTCAAGCTAATAAAACATCGAATACACGACAAATTTTGCTAAACCTACCAGAAAGCACAACGGGCTTGTACCTAAGCCCATACATAGCCAGGGTGAACCCCTTTATCTCTGCTGGGCCTTTTTAGGCCAGAGAGATTTCCAATTTCATCAGCCAGTCTTCATATGGTATGCTTTCCAGTCTCCTCACCACTCTGCTTTCTCTCATCTGGAAGGATACTCTCCAGAGTGTCTATGCCCTTCCTAAAATGCAGTACCCAGACTAAGCCCAATGCTCCAAAGGGGGTCTAATTAGAACAGGCTGCAGCAGAACTATTACCACATCCTTTCGGTGTACTCTGCTTCTGCTAGCAAGGCCTATGGTCACTTTAGCTTTGGCGGCCATCATTTCACACTGTTAACTCATATTGCCTCATAAGCCTTCCAGATTTTTTCTGCTGCTGCCACCTGTCTGGTGCAGGCCCTCATCACCTTGCCCCTGGACTACTACTACTGGAGGCTTTGCTTGCCACAAGTCTCTCTCCACTCCAATCT
>CM053628.1:787176-817902 GCA_028646595.1 Phalanger gymnotis | reverse complement strand
GGGAGAGGAGGCAGGAGGAGGGAGGGCAGAGGAGGAGGGAGGGCAGAGGAGGCAGGAGGGGAAGGGGTGGGGGGGAAATTGGGAGGGAAAGGAGGAGGCAGGAGGAAGGAGGGGAGAAGAAGCAGAAGAAGGGAGTGCAGAGGAGGCAGGAGGGGGAGGAGGCAGGAGGAGTGAGGGCAGAGGAGGAGGGAGGGCAGAGGAGGCAGGAGGGGATGGGCAAGGGATCTAAGTTGGTCTCTAACCCAAGGACCTCAGGTGCACTGCACCTGAATTGGATTGTGGAGGGAGCTAGCGCTGTTCTAGGCCCGGGCTGCTTAAATTTTTTCCACTCCCAACTCCTGCAGTGCTTCTTAAACTCTGGGTTATGACCCCATATGGGGATGCAGGCTGGGCCTGGGCAGCCTGTGTTGGCCCTGCCCCTTGCGCTTACCTTTCTCCCACCCCAGGACATGGTCTCCAAGGCCCCTGTGTGCTGGTGGTGTTTGAGTTTCCAGAAGTGTGCAGTAATGGCTGTTGCACCCCCAGAAACTTGGAGAGCAGAAGGTTTTGCCCCCCCTCCAGGGGCCTCTAGGCAGACTGGCGGAGCCCCCCCCCCCCACACGCACATCCAGTTTGGGGGAAGGACCTAAAGCATTCTCAGCTTCACTTCCCCTGTGGTCAGAAGGGCTGCTGTCCTCTTTTCTCCTGCTCTCTGATGTTCATACCACCGTTCCCTTGAATTTTTTACATTTGGGAACAAAAGATTCTTCTGCACAAGCAGCAAACACTAAAGCCTAGCCTAGATGGTGCACTTTGGTGTTGTGACCAAGAAAGCACCCCACCAAGTGAACGTGGCAGCCAATGAGCATTACTCTATATGATGCGTAGGCCTGAACGGGCATGAGTGGGAGCCTACTTAGCGCTTAGCTTAGTTCCCAAGAGATGCCTTTCCTGCCTCCAGGCCCCGGGGACAGGAAATGCCCCAAGACTGAAAAGTGACCTTCCAGGCGGGCCTTCTTACCTTGGGCCTTGTACCTCAACTTGAGGGCCACTGAACAAGGCTGACAAAGAATGGGGTTGGTATATGAGCCTGCCCAGAGAGCCCAGGGCCTGTCCACAGACAGCCACTGCTGCCAGGCTGTGGGAGTGACCTTAGCATCTGCCCTGGAAGCCGTGTCTTGGGCCGGTCAGTCTCTCCTGAGAAAGTGGGAAAGGGCTCCACAGCTGAGATAGCTCTCCTTAGCCCCTGTTCCCCTTGGGCTCCAAAGGCTGCAGCTAAGGAACCTCCATGGAGCATCCTGGGGCTTAGAACTGGCACAGAGACCCTTATCGGGTACCGGGTTCGAGCCCATCACTTTCTCGGTGCATCTGAGGCCAGACAGAGGGAGGGATTTGTCTAAGGTAGCGCACTAAACCAGGAAAAGAAGCAGGATTCAAATCCAGGGCCTCTGCCTCCCACGTTGAGGCTCTTTCCTTTTCATGAACCTTGTGAGTAGGTTTGGAAATCTGGAGGCCGAGGTCTGTAGCGTGAAAACTGAGAGTTAAAGGGAATGGGGGAAAAATTTACCTCCACAAGGGTCACATGAGAAAAAGACTGCCAGGGCCCCTGTAGGGGACCTGCTTGAGAGGCCTGTGCACCCTGACAATCCATCAGGGCCCATGCCAGGGCATGCTCCCAACCTGCAGCTCCTCCTAGGTCCTCCTAGGCTGGCCTTGGGGGCCAGCCGGCCCAGCAGGACCCCACGGTGGCCCCGGGGCTGCTCAGCTTCTTGGGGGGCACAGTGGGATGGGAGGGAGAGGCTCGCTGCCCCATGGCATGGGAAACCCAAGTCAGATCATGCACTGCTCAGCAGGCATCCCGAGGTGAGCTGCCAAAAGTCAGGCAGGAAACAGTGTGGAGGCTATAGGGGGCCACAGGAAAGAGCAGAGTGCAGGATTCCTGAGTCTGCTAACCTCCCTCAGCATGCTTCCCTCCCCGCTGGCTGGTACAGACAGGGGCTCATCTGGTTCTGCCCCAGCGCCCCAGGCCACCGCATGAGCCTCAGCGGCAGTGCTAGGGAGCAGCTTCTGTGCAGGACAAAGAGACCCTCCCTCTGCCTCCACCAAGTGGAGAGCGGCCCAGAGCCGTGCCTCTGAGATGAAGCGGCAGGGAAAGCCACTTGCTCCCACTAACTGCAGAACTCCACCTCTGCAGTGCCCAGTGGCTAGGAGGCACTGCATTTCTCCTGGGACAGAGCTGGAGGTCCTAGCCCATGACAGCCAAGTATACAGTCCCTGCTAGTGGGGCCTTTAGAACCAGAAGAGGCATGAACCACATGCATGTGAAACAGGCTAGCAAGTAGGTGGGTAGGCAAGTCAGTCCCTGAGCCCAGCAAACTGTCAGTAAATGCGCCCAGCTTCCCTCTGCCACCAGGCACCTGCCCTTGGCCCAGTTCACAAGGCTTAGTGAATGGAGGATTGGACTTGGAATCCAGAAGAGCTGTGTTCGCAGCCTGCCTCAGACACTTCCAGTCACGTGACCTTGGGCAAGTGCCACCCTCGCTGAGTCTGATTCCTCTCTGTACAACGAGGATGATAGTACCTACCTCACAGGGTTGTTGTGAGGAACCAATGAGATTACAGATGTAAAGCGCTATATAAACGTGAGCTAATGCTGTTATTGCTACTCTCCAGTCCTTTCTCAATCAGCATGGCCCTTCCTCTTCTCCCGATCCCCGCCCTGCCCCTACCTGCCACGTGGCATCTCTCATTACTAGTTATGGGTCGCCCCATCTGGGGACTCCCTGGCCACCATTGACATCCCAAAGGGAATGTGAGAGGCCATGTGGGCTCCCCATGCAGAGGCTGGATGAGCCCACGGTGGGTGTGTTGTGGTAGAGGGTTATGGGTTACTTGTTCAGGTCCAGGTGAGTCTCCATGGTCTCTGAAGTCTCATTCAACTTTGAGATTCTGTAAAAGCCCAAAAGAAGGAGCCACCTGTCAATGGAGCAGAGGGGCCTGTGAGGTCAGAACCACTGGATGGTCAGTGGAGAAGGCCATGAGGCAGCCAGCTCTTCAACAAGCCAAGGGAGCAGAGGAACCAGAGGGCGGATCAACAAGCTGGAGCCCTAATCCTGGCACTGGTAAGACATGGGGGATGTGAGGCCAGAAGGGGAGATGGATCATGAGGTGACCTCTTAGCTAGCTCACTGGTTAACACTAGGCCAGAACCCTGAGGTGAGGGGAGATGGACCATGAGGTGACCTCTTAGCCAGGCCTCTGGTTAACACTAGGCTAGAACCCTGAGAGGAAGGGGAGATGGATCATGAGATGACCCCTCAGCTAGCTCGTTGGTTAACGCTAGGCTGGAACCTTGAGGTGAGGGGAGATGGACTGTGAGGTGACCCCTTGGCCAGCTTGCTGGTTAATAGGAGGCAACTGTAAGAAGAGGTAGAAACCACTCCCATCAGGAAGGCCATGGATGGAGGGCATGAGGAAGCTCACTTTAGAGATTTTCCTTGCCAGCTTCCCAGAAATTGGGACTATAAGATTTCCTTGACCTCTGATGCAGAAATGCTTTTGAGAATAAAGAACCAGGTGGTGTTGCCATTGGCTCTGTGACACAATTTATCAGTGCCCAAGACCTTGGGCAGCTCACAGTCCAGTCTGGTGCACAAAACTTCCCCAGGGAGGCACTGATATAAAAACCATAGGGAAAGCTTGACCCCAGGGAAAGCCTGACCCCAGAAAAAGCCTAACTGCCCCCAAATCCTGCCCCCCAGGGAAAGCCTGCCTCCCCCAGAGAAAACCTAGCCCTAGGGAAAGCCTGCCCCCAGGGAAAGTCTGCTCCCTCGAGGAGTGTCTGCCCCCCAGAGAAAGCCTAACCCCCCCCCAAAGCCTGCCCCCCACCAGGGAAAGCCTGACTCTTCTTGCCTCCCTGCTGCCCCAGTCATATTGTTCCATAACAGAAAGGCATTTTTCCTTCCTCTCTGTCAAGAACAACAGCTCTGAAGCTAGAGTAATATTACAGAACATCGGCCAGCCTAGCCATGGTTTTCTTTGCTGCAGCTCCCATAAGGAGGCTCGGAGCCACCGCCTTTTGTCTTCCGGCTCCTACAGTCCACCTGCTCTCCCATTGAGGAGGGAAAAAGTAGGAATTCTGCAGAAACAGGAGCTGAAATTAGAGCCCTTCCTATTTAGGTGGTAATGCCAATAAGGTGGCCATTCCCCTTGAAGGAAGGGACTGTCTTGTCCTCGTCATCTAAAGGCATGCCTAGAACACAACAGGAATTTGCTCAATGATTGGTGAATGAACAGAGAACTCTAGAAAGAGGTGGGGAGGGGGCAATGAAGCCAGGCAGGCTGCCGGAGGGCCTTCCGGGGCACTTTCTCCTAAGGCGCCTGAAGAGGCTGGTGCTAGAGGTCTGCAGGACCTGGAGAGGTTATGGGCTCTCTTTGAGAGCATTTAAGGTAGCAGGATAGCTATAGTTCAAGTCTGGGCTCTGGGCAGCAGCCTTTAGACCTTCCACTGAAAGAATACTGCCTCTTAGGCCAGCTCAGGTGACTGGGGAGGACAATGGGCACGTGTGAAGCCATACTCATGATAGAAACCTTAGGAGGGTCAACCAAGGGGCCTAAAGACAATAAGCTGCCCATGGCCAGTGTGGCCCTTACCAACTAGAGGTCCCAAAGCCATAGGAAAGCAGGAATGGTCAGCTCCTCCATCAAAGGAAGAGATCTCTGGGCCGACCAGAGCAGTTTATCCCTGGAAGGGGAAAGCAGGGAAATGGGCTGCATGAATCACACAAGCTTCCATGTGGGCTAGAGGGCAGGAGCCATTATCCTAGAAGCTGTCATATGGGTGGGGCATGGTTGCCAGAGGTCAGGATGGCTCCCTGGCACTCAGTAGCTGAAGCCATTAGGCTCGGCTCTAGGGGCCCTGAGTTAAAACTTTCTCTGGTTCCTTCCATGTGTGCGGTGGGGGAGGGCGTGTCTTCCAGAATCCAGTGAACATGTCCCCAGATTTTCCACTGCCAAATGTTCCCTCCAAGGCACAGGGGCTGACTCACAGACCCCCGAATGCCTGCAGTAGAAGCAGAGGGCTGGATTGATTGTGAAGGATTTAGAAATCGCCCCAGTATCCCACATTCCCAACCCTAAAATATGCTGTTAAAGAGCAGCTGACACCTTGATGTAGCTGGATGGAGACAGGTCATGCGCAAAGGGAGCCTTCTCCTACCACTGAGCCTTTGAACAGGCCATTTACTCCCTAGTCCTCCTCACCTCTGCCTCTTAGAGTCTCAAGTTACCCTCAAGGCTCAGCTAACCCAACACTGACCCAAAACCCTGATTCTCTCCCTCCCCACCTTCCTTAGCACCCCATCCAGTTTGTATTTCCTCTGTAGTGATTCAGCTGTTTTTCTAGTTATCGAAATCTTTGAGGTCAGAGACTGTTTGATTTTTGTCTTTGTCTCAGTGTCCCCAGGGTCTGCCACAATAATCACTTATCAAATGCTGTTTGAATGAATAAATGAACAGAAGAATGGATGGATGGATGGAGGGATGAATGGATGAATGAATCAATGGATAGAGGGGATGCACTTAGTGACTAAGTCTCCAGTACCCTCACTGAGACAATTGGTGGTTGCCCCCAATGCACTAGCCAGTTGCCAGAGGATCTAAAGGGATCCCTTATGTTGGTCACTCAGGTAAGGGGAAGATATAGAATCAGCTGGCTGTGGGTGTTCTTCCCTTGGTCTTAAGTGTCTCTGGAAGTCATCTGCCAGTGCCAGACTTGCTAGTCTAGCAGAGGAAAGAGGGTCATGGCTTTGTGCCCTGCAGCCTCAGGCTAGCAAGGAGGCACTGGACTGTGGGAGGCCAGATGCATTGGGGTTCTTACTGCCATTTACATGGCCGTCTGGCTAGTGTTGATTTGAACACTGTCCCAAGGGATGATCAGGGAAGTAAAGACTTTGAACATCAGGGATTTCTGCTGGAGTTGGGAGACCAAGGGGCTCCCTTTCTGGTGAAGTGAATGGTACAGACTCTTGAAGTACTGTGAAACCAGGGCTGCAAGATATATCATCCTTCTCTGCCCGTTGACTTGTGCAAAGTTTCAGTGAATAGGGTACACAAAGAACAGATGGCCCACCAGTGGCTGGGATGCCAACTTTTGGGTCTACTCTCAGCTTGTCCCAAGCTCTTTCCCTTTGAATTGCTGGGGGCGGGGCAGGGAGATTCTCTCTCCATAGGTCCCCCTGGGAGGGGCCTTTTCCAAGGCTCCAGCATCTGGGGTGGATAATGGATGGGTATGGGGCAAAGGTGGGCAGGAGCCATGTAATGTGCCCAGAAGATGTGGGCCTCTGCCTAGGGAGCAAGCCAAATGGTCTCAGCTCCCAAGTGCCAGGAAGACAGCCTTGCCAATTATACCTTCTGAGGCCCCAGCAAAGAAACTCTCTGTGGGAAAGCCCTTAGGGGAGAACAGACCAAGATACCAACTCCTCCACCGGCAAGTGAGGGCAGGTGTGAGCTCGAAAGTCTTTTCCAACTCTACCATTCAATGACAGGTCTGTAGAGAGCAAATGGGAGCTGTGGGGAAAGTACGGGAAAGATCATCATGTGGCAGACATAGGCCTTTTCTTGGTGTCAGAGGGCAGAACCTGGAGCCATAAGGGAGGTGGGGAGCTACAGAGAAGTGAATTTCAGCTCAGAACAGGGGAAACCTTCCTGAACCCTAGAGCTCGCCAAAATAGAGCAAGCTGCCCTGGGAGATAACAAATTGCCCCATCAATGGAGGTTTTCAAGCAGAGTCTGGATGACCACTTGTCAGGAATTTTATAGAGGATTATGGCACAGATCAGGGATGGACTAGGTGGCCTCTAGGGTGCCCACCAACTCAGAGAGTCTGGGACAAAGCTCAGCTCCCAGAATGAAGTCCAGGGAAGGTCGCTCCTGACAGTGTGGCTTAGTGGATAGAGTTTGGGGCCTGGAGGCAGGAAGACCTGAGTTTGAATCCCAATTCCTAACCACACGCTAAGTCCTCTGAATGCCTCCAAGCCTCAGTTTTCTCATCTACAAGATGGGGACAAAATACCGTCAGGACTTAACCCCACAAGGTTGTGGTGAGGATCAGATTTTCATGCATAAAAAGCACTTTGAAAACTTGAAAGCATTGTATGTGCAGACTACTATTATTAGTCAATCAATAAACACTTAAATGCATACTATGTGCCAGGCACTGTGCCAAGTGCTAAAATATTTCTCCTTCTCCTCCTCCTCCTTCCTCTTCCTCCTCCTCCTCCTCCTCTTCTTCTTCTTCTTCTCCTCCTCCTCCTCCTCCTCCTCCTCCTCCTCCTCCTCCTCCTCCTCCTCCTCCTCCTCCTCCTCCTCCTCCTTCTTCTTCTTCTTCTTCTTCTTCTTCTTCTTCTTCTTCTTCTTCTTCTTCTTCTTCTTCTTCACATTCTCATTCTCATTCTCATTGTTACTACTGCTACTTTAAAATCTCATCATCCAAGGGAGGAAGGAGTCCTTTGTGTTAGCTGCTTCTGTGTCCGGAAGCAGCAGAGATGGGGGTGGGAGTGGGGAGGTGGGGAATGGAGGCAGCTGTGACCCAGAGAATCCAATGTCTCCCAGGGAATTTTGGGGGCCCAAGTATCTGGATGGGTTTGAGACTTTGGCTCTTGCTGATAAAGCCAGGATACTATGGGGTGCTAACTACATTTGGTGAGCCTTGGAGAAATACTGGGGAGCATTCCCCAGAATGTTTACTTGGATACAAACCCTACAAAGCCAAACCTAGCCACCCATTTAAGAGAGATGAGGTCCCTACTTTGCCCCCATTCCCCAGTCCTCATTTGAAGTAAGTGGTTTTGTCTTGCAAAACATTGAGTAGGAGGTCCCAGATATACTGGGAACTTGAAAAAAAGCAGCCCTTCCAACAGCCTCGGCATCTTTCTTGGGCCTCCTGGACAAAGGGCTGCATCAGGTCTTGTGGTTCCTATGAGAGACTCGGTATGGTGACCAAGCCTGTTATTTTATCTGATACCCTCTATGGATGGCTTCCTCCAAGTCCTGGCATGTCCAGAGTGCTTTCTCTGCTCTATCTATGGCCAGGTTGCTGGTAGCTGGAGTTGTCCTCTGAGGCCAGGGCAAAGACTCTGTTCATTACCCCCTAGAGCTTGGATGAAGCTTTTTTCTGTCATCACTTGGGTTGGAGGAATGCTGCAGCACTTGGTAAATACCTGCTGAGTGTAGTGGGAGACTTCGTTTGTGTGGAAATATAATCTAACTCTTTTTAGCCCCCACAGGGAATCCCATCTGAAACATTTATACTCTGTCCTCAGAGAAATTCAAGTGGGTCCATGTGGATTGCCCAAAGTGGTGCCAAATCATAGACTTAAGAATCACAAAGTTGGAAAAGACCCCAAAGACCATCTTGCCCCATCAAAATAAGGAGTCTCATCTACATCTGAGCAGTGAACATCCTCTTTCTGCTCAAAGACCTCCAGGGCAGCTCTCTCCACTTTGGGACAGCTCAAATGATGCCTAGGGGTTTTATTCTACTGAGCAAATCCTCCCTGCAGGGCCAAGACAAAGAGGCCTCATCTCATTTCCACATGGAGAATCAGATCATCCTTCCCTAAGTCTTGTCTTCTCCAGGCTAAACTACCTCTCCCAGTCCTCCTCCCGAGCCTTCGATGGCTTGGTAGCCAGTCCCCTTTGGCACTAGATGCTTCAGTTTGTCTGTCCCCTTCCTAAGGACCCAGACCAGATCAGCATGTGGCTAGGGCAGAGGATGGTGTGATGATCACCGCTCTCCTTTAGGACACTAGACTTCTATCAGTGCTCACCTCCCATGGCTTCTCTGAGTGCCACGTCCTATCATTTACTCACATCTCCCCACATGGTTTTTATCTAAGCACTTTCCTCTCTAGTTCCCCCTCCCCCATATTATGCTTTTGAATTTGTGTTTTCCCTCTTAACCCGTGTGTAGGACTTTACACTCATGCCTACTACCATTTAGCTAGCTCTTCCTAGCTCCTTTCCATCATTACAACCTGCCAAGCTTAGGTCTTTTGTTTTTATTTGCATCCCAATTTGTTACTCAAGATGTTAGGCTGTCCTTCCTCACTTCATTCACGTCATCTCTCTCTCTCTGTATGCGTGTGTGTGTGTGTGTGTGTGTGTGTGTGTGTGTGTTATACACACACATATGCTATCTCAACATCATCTAAATCATTGAGAAAAATAGTCAACGGCCCAGAATAGGCCAAGGACATTGACAAGGCTCACAACTCTTTGGGTCCGACCTGCAGACCAGTTTGGGACACACCCCTCTGGGCTATCGTCCAGGCTCCATATCTTCATCTGGTCCGTGAGGATATCATGAGAGTCTCTACCGGATGCTCTGCAAAACTCCAAACATACTGTGCCTACCCTCTTCTCCAGGTCTATTTGACTGGAAATGCTTTTCAAAAATGGAAATGAGGCCAGGTATTATGATTTCTTCTAAGACCTAAGTGATCACCGTCAACCCTGAGGACTTGGGGCCACTGAGGGGGAAATAGAGCCATAAGTGGTTCAGGTAAAGTGGAGGAGTGGTACAGAGCTAGAAAGTCCTCCCAAACCAAGAGACAAACACCACATTCTGGGAACCAGTGGCCATCACTCCGGATTTATACCCCAAATGAGATTCCTGGTGCCCTTGTTCTAAATACCCTCTGAATCATAAAGGAACCAGGGGAGATTTCCTATGCTCCTGAGTGCCAGGAGGCCTTGGACCAGTCACAGGCCTGCCTCTTGAGAGGTTCAGTCTTGCCCGGCTCAGGTTACAGCAAGGTTTGATGTGATCATAAAACTCTCTGCCATAGGTAAGGGGGTAGGATTAATACACTAAATGGAGGGAAGAAAATGTCTTGGAGCCCCCCCATTCAGGGAACTAATACCGTCAGAGCAGAACCTGGTAATTGGCCAGCAGGAACGCCCAACCCTGCTGGGGGAGAGGGGAGCGGCCTGGACAAGCTTCATCTTCCCTCTGGGCCAGAATAATCTTTCACTCTGCATACAATTCAACATATCAACAAGCATTTATTAAACACCCGCAGACACTGTGGTAGGACCTAGGGCAGAGACAGAAGTGGGATATGAGGGACAACTTGTGTAAGGTCACTGAGGTGGGAGATGGAATATCGAGAGTGGAAAAGAGGCAGGAGGTTGGTTTGGCTGAAATAAAAAGAGTGTGAGAGGGAATAGTGTGTGGTAGGGAGAGCCAGTTGGGAAGGGATCGAATGCCAAATGGAGGCATTTGTGGCTTAGTTTACGGGTCATTCTTAGGAGCCCTGGAGGCTTCTTGGGAAGGAGAGCGACTTGCTTTAAGGAGATGATTCGGGCAGTTGTGTGGCAGATGGATGGAGAATGGGAGAGAACAGACATCTGGAGTCTGATTATGAGGTCATGGCAGTAGGTCAGACCAGGGTTGCTGATGGCCAAGGCTGTGTGGGGCAGAGGTGCACTGTGGGAGTGAAGCAGTTCTGGCTCTGTAATGGTGATCAGACCTGAGCTTGGATCACCAGTAGAGAAAGGTTGTTTACTGATTTCTAAGAGCTTGTTGCTGCTGCTTTGATGTCTCCTGAGCCTTTGATGTGGCACTCAGCGGTGGCCAGGCTCTCCACATCACTTCCTCATATCCTTGCTTCGCAGGCCATGTTTGACGTCATAGCTCACCTGAGTAGGGACTTGGGACCTGTTGCTTTAATGTTTAGCCAGGCTCTCTCTACTCATCTAGAGTCTGCCCAGCTGCTGCCTTCTGGGCTAAGGCCAGGTAGATCACCAGAGAATGGGAGGAGCTGAGGGAGGCTGGGCCTGAAGCCAAGACAGGGGCTTGGATTCTCCAGCTCTCCAGCTACCTAGGCCAGGCTGCAGTTGATTACCTCTTAACTGAGAAGCCTTTATTTTCTTGCTATCTAAATAAATATCCATCATCTGTTTAGTTTTACTGGGTAACATCTATAATCCTAGTATCACCTAGCTCTCAGAGGGCTCCTCACATCACATTGGCCATGGGTAACCGCAGCAACACAAGAGCTTTGATCCTGACTGCTTTACCAGTAAAGGAGATCAAATGGGTAAAGACGGTGTGGGGGAGGGGGAACTGTCCCTAGTGCTAACTTTGACCCCTAGGGCTGAGGCTCTCTCAGAATTTCAGGAGGCCCATCTAGAGCAAGGGGCTATGAGACCCTGGACAATGGATTCATCTTTATCTTGGCTCATAAGATATTTTACTAGAGCCCAAATGCAATAGGACTGTTGCTTCCTCCCCAGCCCACATAATGACATAGGAGGAAGGCAAGACGCAGAGCTCGAAGTTGAACTCAAAATCACCTTCCTTGAAGTTTATTCACTCAGCAAACATTGATTCAGCTCTGGGGAATATGGTAGAATTCAAACACAAATAAGACATTGCCCCTGCCCTGAGGGAGCTTACCATTCGGTAGGGAGACAAGACACACTCAGAGTAACTATGATGGACAGTATTACAAAAATGCATTGCAAAGATATAGACAAAACTATCCTAGAAGGCCAGAGCGGGTAGGTCATTAGCACCAGCCTTCCGGAGGAGGGGAGGTGGCATTTGGATTGGAGGAGCATAGAGTACATAACAGGGCACATATGAGATCATGAGGGGCCTTGAATGCAAGGCAAAGGATTTGGAACTGTCCTTGGGAAGCAATAAGGAGTCCTGAAGATTTTTGAGCATTGGGGTAACATGTGCATCTATGCTCCCCTGATCCTTCCTTGTCTCCTGCTTGTGTCCTCCCTGGCCTGGCATAGTGAATCGCTCCCCACCCCGCGTGTCCTGCTCTGGAGAATGCGGCTTTCGCTGAGCATCAGCCAGTGTTTCCCATCCATCAGATGCCCAGCCCTCTGCAGTAGGGGGTCAATCTACACCTGAGTCTCCCATCCCTGGCCTTGGGGCCTCTCGTTCCAGGCTTGACTGTAGTCACACTGCTCTCTGCTGCCTGGGAGGAAGGGCCCCAAGAAGGGAGAGCAGACACCAACCCCAGTCAGGAAACCGAACTCAGGGCAGGCACTCCATACCAGAGACTCGGCTCCTTCCCCACCTGAAGTCTGACTCCTTTTCCTTCTGCAGCCCTACCTCAGTGGCCCCTCAATGCTGCAGGCAAATGGTTCCTTTCCTATATCTCCACTGCTGCCTCCGGCTCATGTCTGGTAGGAAGTTAGGGCTCCATGGAAGCCCAATTGGGAGGGCACAGGTGGAGGGCCATGGGCCAGTGCCATTGGGGAAGTGGCCGTTCTCACCATGGTGGGACAAAGGGCCACTGGCCACAGTTGGCCGCACCTACATTTCTGCTGGGCTATCGAAAGACCCATCCATTCCCATGCCAGGAGCTGATACTTCCAGAGATAACCGCCCCCCACCCCCGACCTGAGAGTCCCCAGATCAGCTGACCTCGCTCTGGTGATAGTGGCCACTACCTTCTCCAGCCCCACAATGCCTGGACCTTCTGCTATCGTCAACCCCAGCCCGTTTCTTCCTCCAGGACGGGGGTTAGGGTTTCCTTCCAAAGGGCTTTCCTAGCTTTTAAAAGTAAATAATGCTGAGGGATGGGGGAGTTGGAGGAGAAACACCCAGGCAGGAGGGTGGGTGCAGAAGCAGCTACAAGAAGAGGCCCCCCAGAGAGGCCCAGCATCTAGAAGGAGCTCTAGTGTTTCCGGGTGGGGCTTTGAGGGGTCTGGAGGCTGGGCTGGGCTGGTTGTTTGAGTGCAGCAGGCAACATGGAAAGAAACACACATTATTGAATTATTGAGTTTGAAGTGACTTTGGAAATGATCAGGTGCTGCCAGGACTGGCAGTGGGTGAGGAGGAAGAGGAGAGTCGGGAATTGCCTTGAATTGAACTCAGAGCTCTAGGAAACAGAGGTGAGGAAGGCCTAGAGGAGGGAGGGACCAGTTAGCAGGCCAGTCTAGCTAGAAGGCAAAGGGGATATAATCAGCCTGGAAAGGTAGACTGTGGGCAAGCAGACTAGGAGGGCCTTTCCCTGGCCAGCTGTTGGAGCTTCTGAATCAAGAGAAGGACACGGTCCAACCAGCACTTCAGGAATACCCCATTTCACAGTCATGTGGAGGATGAATTGAAGGACTGGGAACAGGGCTATGGAGTCAGATTGTTCAGTTGGTCCCTGTTGCCCCTGAAATTAATGGTGCTGATTAGAAGTCTTAGGTCTTCAGATGGTGAGGAGAGTGTCTGTGCCCATTTTTCAGATGAGGAAACAGAGGTCTTGCAGTGAGAAAGGAGTCAGGTTCCAGGAAGTAGGCAGCAAACCAGCAAGGGAACCACAGGCTCCTTGACTGGCTAGGTAGGACTTCAGCCCCTCCCAGGAATGCTGCTCCCTCCAAAAGTTTCCTGCCACAGTTAGGAATAACTCTTTCCAAAAGTTCTGCCTGTGGGCGTCAAGGCTAACAAGGCCAACAAGGCCATGTTCAAACATGTGGTAGGCCCTAGGCATTGGTGGAAGAACTATGGACCCTGGAGCATAAGTATATTAAATTAGGACCTCCAAGTTCCTGCGCCCTAAAGGAGAGTATGCATAGAAATTGTCTGGGTTCTGGCAGGCCCAGAAACCTGTTGTTCATGTTGGGAGTAGTGGCAGGGACTGTCAGCCAGAGAGCTCCACATGTCAACCACTGTAGGCTGGGATGTGCCCTCAGGAGGGCTCCAGGTATGGGAAGGAGACCAGAAGCCATGGAATAGGCTGGAGGTGGATCAGCCAAAGAAACTGGGCATTTTGCTCATACCAATAATGTCTAATGCATAATAATCCAGAATCATCTGTTTGGCATTCGGAGCCCAGCCCCCTCCTCTCTTCGAAGTCTTCTCACACCTTACTCCTCATCCCATACTCTTCCATCCAGTGACATTGGCCTCCTGTTACACAAACAGGAAACTCTATCTCCTGATCCCAGGCATTTTCTCTGGCTGTCCCCCATGCCTGCAGGGCACTCCCTCCTCATCTCCACTTCTTTATTTCTCTGGCTTCCCTTAAGTCCCAATTAAAATCTCCTTTTCCAACCCCTCTAAATTCTAGTGCCTTCCCTCCTCTACTTACTGTCCCTTTGCCCTGTAGAAAGCTTGTCTGAACATATTTATTTCCTCACAATTGATTTATTTTAGGCTATGAGCTCCTTAAGATCTTTTGCCTTTTTGTAGTCCCAGCACTTAGCGCAGTGCCTGGCATGTAGTAGACACTTAATCAATGTTGATTGACTGGACTAAATGAACAAGAGAAACTTCAGGGTGGCCAGTGTCTTCAGATTTGTGAAGGATGGTTATGTGGAAGAGGGATTCGATTTCTTTTGCTTTGCCCCAGAGGACAGAATCAGGAGTAGCAAAGGAACATCAAAGAAGAGCAGTGTTCCTCTTTTTAGGAACATAATGAGAACTGTCCAAAAGTGCAATTGGGCTGCCTTCACGGGGAGTAAGATTGAGCATTTCTTAAGTACTGATTATGTGCCAGGCATTGTACTAGACTCTGGGTGTGCAAAGACAAAATCAAAATGGTCCCTGTCCTCAAGGAGCTTACGCTCTACTGGGGGGAACAACATGAATAAGTAAATCTAAAATATGGGCCAAGTAAAATGGCATGTACTTTGGAAGGGAGGGAGGGAGAGGCAGCCCCTAGAAGCAGTAAGCTCAGGCAGGCCTGAGCTGATCCTCCAGTGGAGGCTCGGAGATGAGGAGGGAGCACTTTTTAGGCATGGGGACCACCTCTGAGTTCCCCATCGCTGGAGGTCTTCACGAAGAAGCTGGATGACCACTTGGCAGGTATTTTTCAGGAGGTTCAGGTTGTATTCAATGGTGTCTGAGGTCCCTTCCTGCTCTAAGCTTTGGGGAAAGGTCCCCTTCAGTGTGCTTTGACCAAGGCCAGCTGGGAAGAAGTTTGGAAGGGCAGAAAGAGGGGCTTCTCCCTTCATCCCTGGTTATCTCAGAAGAACATAGGGACTGAGGTGGAGTGGCACAACAGGGAGGAGCAGGGATAGGGCCAGGCGGCCTTCTCAGCTTTCTTTTGGGGCTAATTGATGTTTCTTCCAGTTACTCCCTGCTTTCCCACTTCCTCGTTCCCATAGCAACAGGGCTGTAGGAGCCAGGGCCTAGGCTGGACTGGAGAAGGAGCTCTGCAGAGAATGGACAGCTAAGATCAGAAAAGACCCTCCCCTCCCCGCAGCTACCACCACCACTGTACCCACATTGGGATCAGGGCTCACCTCTGAGCAGTGATGGCCCAGAGAACCTCTTCCTATCTTTCTCCCCAACTAGGGCAATGACAGATTCTGGGCCTCCCCAGAGAGTGTTTGCTCCCCTCCCTTATTCTCAGACCACCTGCCCTTGGCTGTCAGCATTCATAATCACCCAAATTCGTGCTCTGAGGGATCAGAAATCACCAGCTGTGATTGGAAAGCCACAGAGAGCTGGGTTCAAATCCCAGGTCTGTCACTTACAGCTGTGTGACTTTGGGCAAGTCCTTTCCTCTCTTGGGGCCTCAGTTTCCCCCTATAAAATGAGGGGGCTGGATTGGCTAATATCTAAGGCCTATGACGACATCTATCATTCTAGAATTTCAGGAGAGCAGGTGGCTGACCATGTTCTTCCTGCACAGTTCCCACCTGTAAGCATCTCCCACGACTTGGCCTCTATTTACCCTGACTCATGCCAACTCACAGTGAAAGGTCCCCTGTGGTTGCCTAGAGCACCCAGTACCCTGTGTGTTAGGGAGAAAAAGTCCCTCAGGAAGTCTATACCCACTAGGGGAACAAGGGTGGTGATGCCTCAATCCTGGCAACTGGGGACGTTCCTTGTGATTACTGAGTCTTCTTCACAGACTTAAGGCCACTTAAGGCCACTTAAGGAGGTCATCTTGTTCAAGCCATTCATTTTACAGGTAAGGAAACTGAGGCAAACAGGGAAGGAGCTAGCCTGAGTTCACTCAGGCAGCAAGCAGCAGAGCCCAGTTTGGAACGTCAAGTCCTCAGATGCCCCAATCAAGTGCTCTATACCCTAGACCATTTCCTTTTCTCCTCTTGGGGCAGGGCAGCCCAACTGGCCCATTCTAGGAAGGACTTGGCCCTGGTCTCACAGCAGCCAGCAGTGCCCACAGCAGGAGAGAAAGGTCAAGAGGAGCTTGCAGCTGTGGTGGTGTTAGGGGCAGCTGTGATGATGGGGTAGTGGACATGGGGGCACTGGTGGCAGCAGCAGGCTGGGGAATTGGAGCAGCTCCCAGCTCAAAGGCAGCCTGTTTCTTCCAATCTCCTCATTAGCTCCTTGCCTGTTCCTGCTTCTCCACCCACCGGCCTGGTGTCCTCCCCAGGCAATCTGCTCACCCAGTCAGTTGCCATGGACACCAAAGATGATGGGGGGGAAGATTCAGGGAGAGAGGAGGGAGGGTCGACTAATTAAGGAGAAAGGCCACCACTAACCCCCCTCCCTTTGCACATTAGCAGATGAACAAGCTTATTAGGCTTAATTGCAGCTGCCATGGGAGGGGCACCTCAGCTGGAGACCTGGCAAGGCTAGGCCTGAGCTCCAGGAAGCAGGGTGGGGGGGGCCAACCCCCATGAGCTAGCTCGGGCTGCACATCAGAGGGCCAAGGGGCTCGTGTTCCTGGGCACTCTCGGAATTGGAAAGGTGCCCAGAGGGGCCATGCCTGAGCAGGGGTCACCTCTGGACATCCTCCACAAGTGGGCTTGCAGCTTTTGCTTGGAGATCTCCAGTGACAGAGCAGTCACAACCTCCTGAGGTTGCCCTTTCCACTTTGTGATGAAATCATTCCTTCATCATATCCATATCTGTCTCCCAGCACCCCCCCTCTCCCCCCCCCCACCCAATTGCTCCTGGTTGAGGGAAGGGGGTATAAGTGCAGTTCAAAGAAAGGATGGAAGGAGCCCCAGGGTCAAAGAATTCAGCAAAGCTCAAGTTCCAAAAGAAAGGAGGCTGTTTGGGATTCGAGTGAGTGATGCTGGCTCCTCCCAATGCGAGGAGAGAGGGAGGTACACCTCAAGCTTGTTGGTTTCCCCTCTGGAGAATTTCTGGAGGGATGTGGGCAAGAGGTGGCCAGGACGGGCCAGCAGCTCTGGGCTGCTACTAGCATTACTGTGAGGAGACTCCATGTTGGGAAGCTCCCAGAGCTAGGGAAGTGTTGGCCATAGAGACAATTCTGCCTTGGGGAGCCAAGCAGGAGCAACCTAACCCTAGTTTCACTCTGGAACAGCCCCTCCAAGAAAAAAAGTAAAACCAGCTCTCCAGCCCCAAAGTCATCTCTTTTCCAGGCTAAATATTCCCAGTTCATTTAGCTTTGGAATGAGGAGACAGTGGGCCTTTATCTAGTTTTACCTAGACTCACTTTCATAAATTGGGCCAGGGCCTGCCAATAAACGGATTGTGGATGGAAGACAATGCAAGGAACATGGAAGGAAGCCTCAGGGCTGACACTTTGGCTCCTGGTGTTAGCTCTTGATCAGCCACTTAACAGCTGAAACCAAGAATATGGCCCAAAGCTCTTTGACAAGAAGTCAGCCGGGAATATTCCTAGTCACCCCAAAGATGATGTGAAGAGCGATTTCCATCCACTAATAGGAGGGTTGAATCCTGAGCCAGATGTGTTTTATGCCTTGGGATGTTAACACATCTTACTGACATCATGGTTAGCAAGACCTTGGAAAGAAGCGTTCCTCACTTCTGATCAATGGATCACAAGGCTGGAGATAGAGACGAACCCTAACGGTAAAGCTAATTCCAAGCAAGAGTTTCAGCGCCCTTAGAATACTCATTCCCACTGCCCTCACTAAAAATAATGACAATAAAAATGAACCTTCAAATATTATTTCATCTTGATCTCACCCTTTTAAATGTCTACCTTCACTTATGTTTGATAACATATATAATATACTAGTGGAATAGGATGTGTGTATAATTGACAAAGAAGGAAATACGTATAGGGAGGTATTCAAACTTTTTTATGGATCAGGGTGTGGCTCCCCAAATACTGGAGACTACTGCATTAGGAAGCACCAAAGCTGAATCCCCACTGGGTTCTCCATTTGCCTAGTGGTGGTTAACTGTCAGCCAATCACAAAGCTGCCAATGCAGCATGGACTAGGTTACACTATTATGGTACCTGGCTACTTTTCCCTCCCCCCTCACCCCCCCAGCCACAGCCACACCCAGCCTAGATGTAGATGAGGTGTTGTGGCCCCCACTCCTTCAACTGCTAGCCTCCAGTGGGGATTCATCTCCCTTTAGCTGCAAGGCCCTAAGTGGGGGCAAGTCTCTTCTTCCCTCTCCCTTCTTGCTGAGGTGGATATCCTGGTCTGTGTCCCTGCAAGCTCCCTTGGCATTGGGCTGGATCCTGCAGCCTGGTTAAGTGCTGGGACACTCTGGCCTAGTGGAATGAGGAAAATGATAGTCCAACTGTCCTCTGCCCTGATCAGCTAGCATCTGGATCTTTCTAATCGAATGGCAGCTCCCTGAGGACAGGGATGGTTGCATTTTTGTCATTGTATCTCAAGCACCAGCACATAGCAGATAATCAAGCTGAAGGAAGAGAGGAGAGTGCAATTCGAATTCTTAAGGGAAAACTGGACAGGAAATAGATGGCTTGGAATGAACAGTGGCTGGAAAACTTTAGTAAAGCAAAGGATACTCTGAAAAGAAGACTGGAGAAGAAATCGTAGAACTACAAGTAAAATTAGGAGAAAAATCAGAGACAAAAACAACTGATCTGGAAAAATCCCTGGTCTCTCAGAACTTGGTAGAGCAGGCTAGTGCTGGAGCCCAGGGGACCTGGGAATGTTGGGCCTGGAAAAGAGGAGACTCAGGGGAAGGGGAGAAGACAGGATGTCTTTCTTCAATTAAAAAAAAGGACTCAGATTTTTATAGTGGTTTATGATCTGCAAAGTTTTTTCCTCACAGCAACCCTGCAAAGCAGGGGGTATCCGCACCATTTAGAGCATTCCAAGTGTTTGGAGGACTGACAGAACCAGGAGCAAATGGGGGAAAGAGAGGCCGATTCTGATCCTAACTATCTGAGCTATTTCAAAGTGGAATGGACTGTTTGGGGAGAGGGTGACTTCCCCATCCCCGGAGATACTCAGGGAGAAATTGGATGACAAGAATATGGAGCAGCTAGGCGGTACAGTGGATAAAATGCTGGGCCTGGAGTAAAGGAGACTTGAGTTCAAATCCAGCCTCAGACACTAACTGTGTGACCTTGGGCAAGTCAGTTAACTTGTGTCTGCATCAGTTTTCCCAACCGTAAAATGAGGCTAATATTATCACCTACCTCCCAGGGTTGTGAGGATTGAATGAGATGATATCTGTAGAGCATTTAGTATGGTACCTGGCACATAGTAGGCACTATAGAAATGCTGGATGTTGTTACTGTTATCGATGGGCAGCTGCAGTGGGTGGGGTGTTTGTGTGTGCTGGAGATGAAATGGGGACTCCCATCCTGAGTCCTAACGTCATCCTCCCCCTAGATTCCCGAAGACTTTTCACTCCAATTACCGAAAGTCCACAGGAGGGCGCTCTTTCCCCTTCTATTCCTGCCCCCCAGGAATGGGGTTGCTTTCAGTTTCAACCCCTTCCTGAGTTAAGAGCACCAGGAAAAGTGGTGCAAAGGTCCAGTTGATGGGGGGGGGGGCGCCGCATGGCAGAAGGTGAGCAGGTCCCAAGCAGTGGAAGAGTAGCACGCCTTCCTACTCACCAACACTGCTGACCAGTTTAATCCTTCCTCTTCTTTTAATAAGGGCTGACATCTGTGGAGGGCTTTAAGGTTTCCAGACTATCAAAGCCCAACCCCAAAGGAATCCCTGCTAGAACATATTGAGGAGCGGGCATCCTGCCTTTGCTCAAAGACCTCAAGAGAGGAGGAGACCGCTGCTCTTCGGAGGAAGAACTTTCATCTATTTCTCCCAGTTCTGTGAATCTAAGCCCTCTTTCATGTGACAGCCCTTGAAATACCTGAAGCCAATGACCTCATCCTTTCCCTGGCATGGCCTCCCCTTCTCTTCTCCAGGCTAAATACATCCAGCTGCTTCAAACAGTCCTCATCTGGCATTGTCCTTCACCATCCCGGTCACTTCCCTCTCAGCCCTTTCTCAACTGTGGCACCTGCCTAGAACTGAACACAACATACCCCACGTGTCCTGACCACAGGTTATGACCGCACCAGGTCTGGACGCCAGGCCTCACTTCGTGCCATCTAATTCCTTCTGATTCCTTGGCTGCCAGATCATAAAGGTGACTCACATTGTGGTCCACTAAAAGCCCCAGATCTTCCTCAGTCTAGCCATGCCTCACTTCTCTTGTAATTCCACCTGAAGGCAGCTAGTTGGTATAGTAGATAGGAAGATCTGAGTTCAAATTTGACCTGCAATACTTTACTAGCTGTGTGACCCTGGGCAATTCTCTTAATCTCTTTTCATCTCAGTTTGGTGATGAGAGCACCTATATAGAGGGTTATTGTTAGGATCAAGTGAGATAATATTTGTAAAAAATGCTTAGCACCGCGCCTGGAACATGGTAGGCACCAAATAAACACAATTCCTTGCTTCCTGGCTGTTGAAGGTGACTCTCTGAACTCCAGTTAACACTTTACATTTATCCCCTAAATTACAAAGCACTTTCCATCTGGTCCTCACTAAAACCCTTTGGGGGTGCTACAGATAGTATTATAATATTCCTATAAAATAATATTATCTATAATTATATAGTATACAATATAGATAATATTATATATTCTATAATATAATTCTATACCATATATTATTCCCATTTCACAGATCTTACACCAGATGCTCGGAAAGGTTCGGTGACTTACTCATCACAGCTTGGCTACTGTCGGGGGTGGGCCTCTCTCTGCCACCCCAGGGTGAGGCCTTTGCCATAGTAACTCAGTCCTGAGCACAATGGCAGGCCTTCTGGGGAGTATTTTCTGATGCATCATAATGAGTCCTAGAAAAAAAGCTGCCTCTGCTTTGGGCTGCGATTTTCTCCCCTTTTACACATTCATCAGCTTCAACTTCATCATTCAACTGAAACCGCTCCCTAAAGGCACCGCTGAGCCGGTCATGGCTGATCTAGTGGCCTTTTCTCAGTCCTCATCCTTGACCTCTCTGCAGCCTTGGATGCTATAGATATGCTCTCCTCTCTGGTTTTGTGTGGCACTGCTCACTCTTGCCTGGTTCTCCTCCTACCTCTCAGACTGTTCCTTCTTAGATTCTTTTGTCTCTGGCAAAAAGTCACACCCATCCTCCCACCCCACGCCCACTCCCCACAACTGCTAGTGGACATATCTCAAATCTCTGTCCTGGGCCCTCTTCTTTGACTGGGTATTGGGAGTAGGGACAGGGACGGAGGTGGCAGGGAGGGGCACAGGCAACTTAACATAACTAAGTATAGCTCCCTAGTCATTCTTGGTGCATCCTGAAGATTCTCCCTTTTTTCTCTTTCAATTACTTCAAGTGGCATTGAGCAGCTCAAGGTGGAACCCATGTTTCCTGGGAAGTTGAGACCCTCTCCAGCCCTTCTCTGGCTTCTTTTTGCTTTCCTTTTCCCATCCTCACCTCTTTTTCTCTCTGCTCTCCAGGGGTCCCCGGCTATGCTTCTCTGGCTGGGAGACTGTTTGCGATGACCCACCTTGGGGTGCTAGGTACTCTTGGGGTGACATGCCAAACTCCTCAGGTTGCGGCCCTGGCAATCCGTTTCCCCTGATGCATTCTCCCTAGACTCTTGGTGTATGTCAGCTCAACTCTACCCAGCAAAGATTTACTCAGTGCCTACTTTGTGCCAGGGTTACAAAGACAAGCAGAAACAGAAGGGCTGCCCCCAAGGAGCTTCCACTCTCCTGGGGAATGTCACCAGAGGCGTTTCTGAGGTACTGCATGGCTGCTGGGTCCCCAGGATTACTGGGTGCCAACTCTGCCACTACCTAGCTGGGTGACCTCAGGCAAATCATTTTACAGTTGAGGAAACTGGATCTCATTTGGAGCAGACATTCTGTAAGGCTGGAGATTTGGAGACTGAGGCTGGGAGGTGGAGCAGCCTGCCTGAGGTCACCTAGCTTGCCTTCCAGCTCTGACACTCCTTGTTCGATGTTCTAAGGTCTTTCTCAGTCCTAACATGCCACGGTTCTCCAATGCATTACCTTCTGAATGAGACCCAAGGACCCAGGGTGCAGCACAGTGGTCCCTGCCCCTCCCCTCCCCCGTAATGAAATCCACTTCCTGTTGTAAATGCGCGATTCGGGGAGCTTTGGGTAGGGGGGCAGGCTCAGGCTGGGGGGGACCCCTGAGGGTGACACTGTCTCCTCTCTCCCCAGGCTGTCTACAAGGCCTGGCTGTGCTCTGAGTACTTCAATGTGACCCAACAGAACTGCCATCCCCGGGTGCCATGCAAGCAATACTGCCTGGAGGTGCAGACCAGGTGCCCCTTTGTGCTCCCCGACAATGATGACCTGATCTATGGAGGGCTCCCCGGCTTCATCTGTGCAGGTCAGGGGGGAGGGGCTCGGAGGGCACCAGGTAGAGTGGGGGAGGGGAGGGTAGAGGGCACGGAGAGTGCCAGGTGGAGGAGGGGAGGAAGGGTAGTTGGGGTTGGGAGCAGGGCCAGGGCCTCAGCCAAAGGACTCATTGGGTGGCCACCACCTCTTCCCTGCCCCACCCCCACCCCCACTCCCACATGGGACCAGGGGAGGAAGGGAGAGCTAAGGGCAGAGGACAGAGCTCAGTGTCTTTGGGAAGGGCGGGGCTTTGGGAAGCAGTTGCCCAGGCGAGGCCTGGCCAGCGCTCACCTGCTGCCAAGCCCAAGCCGCCCACTTGTCTGTTGGCAGGGGTGATGGAGAGCCCGCGGGGGCCGGAGGAGGCCGAGTGCTGTGAGGTGGACTTGAAGCCCTGTGCCTCCCTGGGGGGCAGCAAGGGCTCCTCCTGGGGGGGGCAAGCATTCCCCGAGCCCTCCCAGCACCAGCAGCTGCCTCCCTCTCACCACCACCTGCTGGCCCCCTCAGTATACAGGCCCCCTTCGCTGCTGCTGCCCGTCTCGGGGGGCTCCTGCCTCAGCCCCAGCAGGATCCGCCTGTGCATCCTTGTGTTCACACTCATGCTTCTGCACACCGTGGCAAGCTTCTCCAGCAGCCAGAGTGCGGAGGGCCTGGGCCTAGAGGTGCTGCCTGCCCTAGAAGAGGGCGTGTCCAGAGAAGAATGACCCCCAGGGAGGGAGGGAGGGAGAACACCCCTCCAGCCAGCACACACCACCACCACTGCTCCTGCTACCACTGCTCCTGCTAAGGGCCCTCCTCCCAGAGGAGGTGCAGGACCAGGTGGAAGGGGGAGGGAGGGGGACCCACAGCCCCCTTAATGTACTCCCAGCCCAAGAGCAGCTCTGATGGGGGGGGGGTGCTCTGCCAGGGGGAGGAGGCAGAGAACAGTAGCCAGCGCCCTCCCCCAAGTCCAAGCCAAAAAGAGGGGAAGAGAGGGTTGGGGGAACAGTCACCCCGGCATGGAGACCTGTCCCCGGGAAGCAATCCACTCCCCTAGTCCCACCTCAGGCCTTCAAATGTTTGGTGGGGGGACAGAGGAGAATAGGTGTTCCCCCTACCATATTTCTTGTGTTACCAGGAAATCCTTACTCCCTGCAAAGCCCGCTGCCCCCCAAGCTCCCACCCTTCTAGGAGTTAGCTGGCAATGCCTCCCTTATCTCACAGCCTTGTACCCTCCTCTTCCTGGGGCCAAAGTGGAGGCATCAAACAGCTTCTCTAGCTTAGTGGTGCTCCACTGCCCTAGCTGAGGAGGGACAAGGGGGAAGGTCTCTGTGTGAGCAAGAGTCCAGGAGTGGAGGGAGGGATTAGAGAGGGAACCTCTTGAGAAAGGGCTTGAGGAGATAGGAGAAGTGGAAATGGGGCTTGGTGGGTGGGGGACATGGCAGACACAGGACAGGAGACACTCTCAGGGTTGGGGGGAGGTGGCCGTTTGGTGTTGGGGAGAGGCGAGGAATGGTTGGGATTTGGGAACTCTGAGCAAAGCCCAGAATAGTCGTGGTTATTAGAGAGGAGAGAAGAGGGAAGACAAACAGGCTGTGGTGCCTGGGAGGCCAGACGCCCATCCAGAAGGCCTGCCTGCAGAGGGAGTAGTCTCTGTTCCCCACCCAGAAGCATGGAGCAGGAGGCCACCAGCTTAAACCAGAGACAGGGGGAGGAAAAGCCATATGGCTGTAAGGCAGCAGATGCCAAAATGCTTCCCCTCTACCTGGGCTCAAAGATATAGAGGTGTTTCAGTTTGGAGAAAGTGGCTCAGGCCTGGGGCCCCACACAGGCTTTTCCTCTTGTATCTCAGTCTTCGGTGAAGGGAGGGCCTGGCGCTACCACTGAGGCCTGAGACCTGCGTGGGTGAGCCTCCTACCTGACCTACCAAAGACCAGGGCTTTGTGCCAACTGCCAATTTAAGGGGCACATGAGGGGCCAGCGAAGGATGTGCAAGGAGAGCAGGAGTGAAAAAGGAAGGCCCTGGAGCCTAGAGCCTGGGCTGGCTGTGAAATGACTTGGGACATTCTCTAAGCCTTCAGAGCATGGTGGAGCTAGGACCCAATTCACTTTTAGCAGTTTCTCAGCCAGTTAAGGCCTCTCACCCAAGACCCTGACAGCTGATACTGGGAGCCAGTGGCAGAAGACCTGAGGATTGGGTTAAGGGGGCCTGGGAGCTAAAGCCTGGGAGTGGATGGGAGTGAAGCAGGCCTGGGACTGGATCCAACTAATGGGCTCCGAGAGGCTTGGGTGTGCAGGAGTGCCCTACAGAGCACAGAGTCAGGGCCCCAACTCTGTCCCTGCTATAGGTTCTTCACTTCCCATCCTCAGTTCTACTCGGCCACCACCACCTGCCCCTGCCCAGCAGGCTCCGAAATCCTGTAGCTCAGTCCTGGGGTCTAGTCAGCCAGGGAAGCTAATTCTCTGTGGCCGGGTTCTCTTAAAGTATTTGGATGGAGTACAGAGTGGGGCTCAGTGGTGAAGGAGACCCTCAGAAGTGCCCTCTGCAGGTGGGGCCCAGGGTGACAGGCTTGTGGAAACCAATAGCACCTCCTCCCCCACCCCAAGTGCCCAGGAGCTGCCCAGCTCGGATTAGCCTAGGTCCTTGGCCATTGTGGGCTGGCAGTGGCCAGGAGGCACCAAAGTCAACGTTGATGTTACTCTTTCTACGTCCCCCACCCTTTGTGAGCTGCCCTTCCTCCCTCCCTCTGTCCCTCCCACAGCTGCTTCCCTCTACCCTAAGCTGGCCAGATTCTAATGCCATTTTCTACACTGTGCTTCATAAGTAGGACTTTTTTGCACTAGTTCCTATGATATTCATTTTCTGAGCCAGTTACCAAGAGCTTCCCCCTGCCCCACTTGCCCGCCCTCCCACCTGCTGCCTTCCCGCTAAAATTGAGTTGTCTCCTCACTCTTATATTCTGATTCTGTGTTCAGTCTGTGTGTGTGTGTGTGTGTGTGTGCGTGTGTGTGTGTGTGTGTGTGTGTGTGTGTAAGCGTGTGTATGTACCTGTGTACTGCTTTCAGTTTCTGTTGTGCTGGTGTGGGGGGTGGGGGGGTGGGAACAGAGGCTCCTCAGCTCCCTGTTAACCCCATAAAGAAATAAAATGGTAAGACTTGACGATAACCTCCTGGCTTTGGTTCTCCTCTGTGCCCTGCTGGTGTGGGCTTCTTGGGGAATGGCGGGGATTCCAGAAGGCTACTCCTGAGATGTGTGAGGGAGCTCCTTCCTGCCCACATAGTCTTCAGGAAGGGGGTCCCCAGGAAGAACTGGTCTGGGGAGGTAGGAAGGGGCCCCTCTGGCACAGGGTGGGGCAAGAGGGAAGAAGACCAGAGCTTGACCTGAACTCAGAGCAGGGCTTTGCGTTTGGACTAAGAGGACCTGCCCTGGCAAGCCCCTTCTCTACTCTGAGCCTCCAGTGCCTAATTATGTCAAATGAGGAGTGAGCACGATGGCCGACTCTGTGTTTCTGGCTGGCCTGCAGACCCTCCCCCTTGCTCAACCTGTTTCCTTCTCTGGAACTTGAGGGAGTCCCCAGCTCTGACATCCTCAAATCCCCAATCTTTCTCCCTTCTCTCCTTCTTGCACTCCAATGCCATGGAGCTCTCTTCCCTGTTCCTTGATGGGTCTCAAGGAACCCTGGACTTGGGACTTCTCTAGGTTGCCACTCTCTCCCCAGCCCAGGACCTCTGGCTCCTTCCATCAGGAGTTGTCCTGGGATGGCTAGAGACAGGGACAGAAGGGGGAGAGAAGCTCCATTTCCTGCTTGGGGCCCCAGTGGGGTTCTGGAGATAGCCCCTCTGGCATTCAGCTTTTGGAGGTGGGGTAAGCTATCCAGGAAGGAGGGAAGGGGTGGATTCTCCCTGAATTATGATAAGCACCTAGTGCGGCTCTCACTGGACCCAGGGCCAGATGGCCTCCTGACAATCAACTTAACCCTCCCTTCAAGCTCCTAAGACTTGAAGAAAAGCCAAAGGAAACCCCTGGCAAGGAAAGATTGCCAGGCCATTCACCCACCTGCTTTTTGAGTTTGCTTTCTTGGACCCAGTGTGCTAATGTATATAGGTGAGCATACTAGGAAATATGCCAGGTAATGAAAACATATGCATTTGTGCAGTCATTTTCAGTCATGTCCGACTCTTCGTGACCCCATTTGTGGTTTTCTTGCCAAAGATACTGGAGTGGTTTCCAATTTCCTTCTCCAGCTTATTTTGCAGATGAGGAAACTGAGGCAAACAGGACTAAGTGACTTGCCCAGGGTCACACAGCTAGTGAGAACATGAGGCTGGATTTAAACTCAGAAGGAGGAGTGCATCCAGTGCAGGGCCACCTAGCTGTCCCAAGAATATGCAAAGGCAGGTTTATTAGGTGTTTTTGACAGGTGACTTTGAACGTGCTTCATTCTTCCTCTGCTTCTTCTCTGTCCCTTTGACTGGATCCCCACCCTCCCCCCACTTTTTCCGTATGACTGATCTCCAAGATCCATTTCCTATGCTCTGTTATTGGGCCACGCTCTCACTGGGGCTTCAGAGATTTCCAATCCCCATTCCTCAACTTTCCCCCAGAGTTTCAGGCCTGAATTCCCAACTATCTTCTAGATGTTTCTACCTGGGTGTCCCTTGGACACCTCGAACTCAGCAGCAAGCAAAGTGAACTCATCCTCTCCTCTCAAGCCCCCTAACTTCCCCACTTCCATTCTTACAGGCACTGGGGCTCACAATCTTCGAAGCATGTGGGGCTCTTCTCTCTCCCTCACCCCCTACGGGCAGCCACTTGCTGATCCTGCCAAGAGCTCTTGGCTCAAGCCCCTTATTTCCATCCCCACTGTTACCCCTCCTATCTGCTCTCCCTTCTACCAGTCTTCCCCCTCTCCACTGCACAGTGCCTGGCACACAGGAGGCACCTAATGAGTGTTTCTTGATTGATTAGTGCATTGCCGTGATCATGTTACTCTACCCAGTTGAAACTCCTAGTTACTCTCTGTGTGATATTGAGTGAGTCACCAATTGTCTCTGAGCTTCTCTGTAAACTCATCTGTGAACTGAGGGGCCTGGACTCAATGCCATTTCAGGTTTCCTCAGAAGTTGGAGTCCCTTTCTGATCTGAGTCTGGCCCCTAAGAGGTGTTTCGAAACTGTGCTGAGCACAGACGTTCCAAAGGAAAGCATGCTTGACAATACTTGCCCTCAGAGAGCTTCTATTCCAGTATGTACTCTCCAGAGGTGTTGGGGAGGCTCTGGGTGGAGATGGCATGGCTGGCCATGCTGCGGGAGCCGGCTCCAGTCTATCTCCTTCCACTCCTTTTCCTGGATGCTGCACTATTTTCCATCCCTCTTCTTCCATCCTTCCCTCTCCATCCCCGTGCCTTTGCTCTCAATATCTGTGACATTTAGAATATGCTTCCCACCTCTGTCCCTGGAAGTTTCTCCTTTCCTCTGATCACTAACTCGGGCATCCATTCCTCTCCAGGGGGAAGGAACTGGATGATTGCAATTATAGGCAATGGAGATTGCTCATTCTCTTGCTGTGTTCTGGACTTTCTGCTAGGCCCTGAAAATACAGAGATGAAAGCAAGCTACTCCCTGCCCTCAAGATTTCTATTCTCATGGGGAGGGGAATGCAACATGTGCACAGATAAGTAAACACAAAGTGATTTCAGGTAACAAGTAAATTGAGGCAGGCTTGACCAGGATACAGCTCTACAGTGGAGCATTGGAACAAGCAAAGGATCCTTCTAGGCCAAGGTGAAGGAGAGAATTCTACAAATGAGGGAGGCAGCCTGAACTTGAGTGATGGCAGGGGAGGCCGGGGACGGGGGGGGGGGGGTTCTGGTTTAGCTGGGAGTGCCCCAGTAAGTCAATAAACATTTATTAGGCACCTGCTGTATGCTAGGCACTCAGCTAAGAGCTGGAGATACAGAGAAAGGCAAAAGATGGCCTGTCTTCCAGGAGTCTAGAGAGAGACCACAAACAAAACCACGTCCAAACCAGGATGCATGAGCTAAACTGGAGGGAATCGCCAGAGGAAAGGCACTTGCTTTGAGCAAGATAAGGTGGGATTTTAGAAGAAAGCCAAGAGGTGGCCACAAGATAAGAGTCTCAGGCATGGGGTGGGGGGAAGTAGTGAAAATGCTCAGAGTTGAGAAATAGAGTCTCACGTGGGGGGAACCTTGAGGCAGCCAGAGTCACTGAGTCACGGAGGAGGGCTGTGTGAGAAATGTAAGAAGGCTGCAAAGAGAGAAAGGGGCTGAGTTATGGAGGGCTTTCAAAGCCACAGGTTTTCTGTTTGATCCTGGAGGCAATAGGGAGCCACTGCAGTTGATTAACAGCTGAGTGGCTGATGGCCGGCATGGGGGCGGGACTTGAGGTGGGCAGGCACTCAGTGATGAGACCCTGCATCAGGTGGGGGCGGGGCAGAGGAAAGAAGGCCGAATAGATGAGAGAGGTTAACAACGGAGAAATGAGCACCCTTGACAGATGATTGACTATGGGAAGTGAGAGAGTGAGCAATGAAGGATGACCCCCAGGTTGCAGGCCAAAGGCCACAGGTGACTGGGAGACTGGGGGTGCCCTTGACAATAATAGGGAAGTTAGGGAGAGGGGAGTATTTGGGGGCAAAGAGCCTGAGTTCAGTTTTGAATGCTTCCCGCTTAAGATGTTGATGAGACACACAATTCAAGGTGGCTAATAAGCAGTTGGAGAGGCAAGACTGGAGGTCAGGAAAGGACTTGGGGCTAGACAAAGACTTGAGAATCCTGTGGTGATTCAGGACCAACACTCAGAAGTGAATCTTCTCAGAAGCTCACCCAGGTGAAAGCAGTATCTCTAGTCCCTCCCTACCCGCCCCACCATGTATCATAGAACTTCAGCTAGGTCTTTTGTTTGCATCTTATCTATCTCCCACCCAAGGACTCTGGGTTCGCGGGGCCAGGTTTGATCCTGGGGGGTTTGGCACCCAATGAGTCAGCTTCTCTCTTGGACCCCTTCCCCACATCTGCACTGACTCCTTCTCCCAGAGTAAAACTCCCTTAGCCATTGCCTTGCATCTAGCTTTCACCTAACAGGTAATAGTGTCCTTGCACACATGGTCATTGAACCACTTGGGTATCAGGTATGGGATGGACTTTTTATTACCTTCTCTGAAAAATGCCTGAGGATTCACAGGAGCCAAAGAACAAACATAAAGACAAAGTGCTCGTTGGATTCCCGTGGATAGGAAATGATACTTTGTGCATCCAGGAAACGAATTCACCTCACACCTGCCCTATCAAAGCATCTCACGGAAACATCATGGAGAAGGGTTGTCAATGCTCACATCTCCTGACCTCCCCTTAGCATGGGCTTGATCTTCTGGGGGAGAAGCCTCTTCTCCTCTGGGAAGGGGGTTGGTAAGGACAGCCGTTCCCTCGGAGAGACCAGTGCTTACTTCCGCACTTAAGAATCCTCGCTTGTGGGAAATCTCAGCCTAAGATTGCCTGCAAATGAATCCCCGAAGTTAGAAATATCCATTCTGGGGACTGCTAATCTCCAGTCTGTGCTCAGAAAAGAGACGAGAAGGCAGGAGAAGGAAGCTTTGAGCTTGAGGTCCAAGAGCACCCCTCTCAGGCTCACCTGATCGAGCACGGATCACTTGCCACGGGCTTCTCCTCCATATTGTCATTTCCTGCCCCTTGGGGGAAGGAGAGGGAGAAAAATACCCTTCCCTCCCCTTACTAGACTCCAGTCTGGAAGTCCAAGGGGGAGAGAGTGTGGGAAAAGACAACAGGGAAAGAGGGTGAGCCACCCCTTTCCCAGCCGATCCTCAGATAGGAGCCCACCCTCCTCAGCCTCAGCCAATCCATCAAAAGGAGGCAGCCCGCATGCCTGAAATGCAATCCGCAATGTATCAGGGTAGAAGCTGATCTCCATGGGAGTTGCTCTTCAGATCACTAGAGCAAGTGCATACCCTGTGATCTCAGGGAGGTGATTAGAGAGTTTGACAAGTTGAACAGAGGCTCCCCTGCTCAACACCCCTCCATCACTGACCTCATTCTCTTCACTGTCACTGCTGTTTGGACGATCATTTTCTACCAATTAGGTTGGAAGCTGTAGTAGGAAGGCCGAATTTATGATCTCAAAAAGGATCATATAAATATCAGAATGGTTCGAAATCGATGGGTATACAGAATTCTCCAAGCAGAAGG